>JAQFVV010006469.1:0-600000 GCA_028023455.1 Epiperipatus broadwayi | reverse complement strand
CCATGGAATGATGGTATAATGATTCATATATATATTTAAGTTTAAATAAAAAGAAATAATGTAAAACATTTTCTTTAAAAATATATTTAACGGTTTTCTGATTTAATGTTATATATATATATATAACAGAAACTGAAGTATTTTTTTAAAAATCTGTCCAATTTGTTATTTTTTAAAAACAAATATGTTAAAAGTTATTTAATTCAGTAAAATAAAAATCCGTTTATAATTAAAAATGAGAATTTTGTGTAAACAAGAAATCAATTAGTGACCGTACCCAGGGTAAAAGCAAAATCTGTTTACTGATTGATTTTGTTTCAACAAAAGACTTTATGATTAAATCAGAATGCCATTACTTCTGCTAAGCTTTAACATTCTATAACACCTAAAAAGGAATTTAATTAGTGAAATCTGAATCGAATTATATGATTTATATATTTTAATAATTGTAAGTAAATTAAAAATAACACATCAGAGACGTTATCTGTTGTAGAAATTAGATTATATGATTTTGTACTAATTAAAAGTCAATTGGTCCTGAGGCAAACGAAATTCCAAAAAGGTGTTAAGGCTTGGTGAAAAATATATAAATAGGCCTTATTTTAAGTGGGAAGATATACTCCATCTTGCTTTTGAAAAGCTGTTAATATCAGAAGTTATAAATTGTTTAATTTTACCATGTCTGGCTAAAGTCAGGCAAGAATTTTTCTGCTTTCCCGTAATGGAATGTCAGAAGTTGATCCACCCAATGTCTGAAGCAGCAACCAACATTGCCCTAACAGCTTATAATAGGTAGAAGATGTCATAAGCCACTAAAAAGAACTTTCCTTCGTTCCAATTTCAGTCCAGCTACAGAAACACCATTTTAAATCGTCTTGTAACTTAATAGAAGATGCCATAATCAACCAAAGAACTCACTTTCATTCCAGCTCGAGTATCTCCAGTCCAGCTATAGAACTGTTTTAATACTATTTAAAATTGCAGAGCTCTGTGTGAAATCCAACATAATCATTATTTCTTCAAAATACAGGTTAGCTAACCATAGAACCATCTTATTGTAACTTTTTTCTAAATTGTTTTCTAAATAATATTTGAAGTACATTTTGTGAGTTCCAGCTCGTGTTAGATGAATAAACGTGTTTTGACCGGCACAGTAGTGATCATCATCACCAAATTAAAGTGTTTTTTTTTCAAATCAATTTAAATATATATATATGTTTGGTCTATTTTGTGATGTTTAAGGCCAGGTGGCATGCTAATCAATTAATAGAAATTTAAATTTTTTAAACATGTATAGTCTGGTCATTACAATTTCTATATATAAACAGATATGTTAATTCTTAACTAGATTTAAATTTTCTATCTTGATTAGAAATCACATGATAATCTCATACTTAATAAATGATTTGCAATAACCATTAAAGGGTTTATCTAAAATGAATGGTGTCAATGATATGAGTTCAAAACACACTTGTAAATGAAATTATATAATATTATTAAATAATGTTGTAATAATTAATATAGTCAGTGATGTTTTACTAAACCTAGACATATTATTATATAAAGTCAGATTGAATTCGAAAAATATAATAGTAAATAATAACATCGCATGTTTTAGTAACAGTAAATAAAAAAACTGGAAAAGAAATTAACCTTACAACTAATATATGAATGGTATGATAGCATTCATTTAAAAGTCTATTTTATTTACTTATAGCTATGATTATCCAATTACTTTTCAATTATTAGTGAGATATTGAAAAATGTTTAAGAGTCCAAAACATAATGCATCATATGAGCTCGTATATGTATATTTATATTGTCAATTATATAAAAACTCAGGTTTTAGTATAAAATATATAAATACATTTTATAACTGTACATACACATAATGAAAATAATTTATTAAAGTTTATGATATAGATATAAACAGCAAAATCACTACCAATAATAGTCAAATAAATATTGCTTGATGATAGTATTTTATCGGTAGTAATTTTTGTCTTCAGACATAAATCTATTATATATATATATAATTATTAAAAAGTAAATACAAACAAATTATTCTACTACTAAACAAAAAGTTGTTTCACATAACTATGATATTGCCTTTTGCAAATTGTTCTGCAGGATTACCTACATTATTTAATTAAAAATGATTTCTGTCAAGAGTTGGTGATCGAGTGGTCAGCACAGCTGCCTTACAAGCAGTTGTCCCGGGTTAGCGGGTTCGCTTCCGGACCGATGCTATGACACATGGAAAAGAAAAAGAAAAAAAAAGATTTCCTAGTTAAAACATAAAAGTAGTGATTATTCTATATTTTGGCTTGAATATAGTTTAAATAAAATAATTGTTTTTGAAGGAAAATAATTTTAATGAATAATTAGTTTTCTAAAAAAAAAAAATAGGTATAACATAATTAGTTATATTAGATGAAAAAAATGCAACAAATATGGCTTATTAATGTAGATATAAAAGTCCTTTAAATCACTCATTGTATGTTAAAAACCATTCTAGCACTCCTCCATAGAGAATCAGAAGACTATATAAATTCATAACGTTAATCAAGTATGACGTGACGTAATTAAGATTCTATTTTGTCTTCCTTATTTGTACTTAGCCTAAGAATATAAAGATGCACATGTAATGTTCAACATTGTATCTTTTCTGGAATGATGAAGAGACAAGTTTTTAAATAAAAATATTTTAAGCTTGTTTGTAATCAAATGATTTTTCTAGCTTCATGAAGAATTCAACCCCAAATCATCTTCAAAGCAGATTGATGTGTTAATAACAGTGCTATGACACTTTTTTGTATCAATCTATCTATCTATCTCTATATATATTTATATAACATTGAACAAGTATACAAATATATATTCTGTTTATTCGATTTTTGTTCCTGTAGATTTTGTTTATGTTTTTTTTTTTTTTTACTTTTTAATTAATTTACTTTACATCTTAAAGCAAATAACAAATTCTTATTATAGTAAACAATTTCATCTGTTAGTTATTGATTATCAATTTTTAAAAAAATTATATAAAGCATTTACTTACATTATTAAAATCTTTATTAAATTGCTTTTACAAGTTGTGGACAAAGAAAATATACAGTATATGAACAATAATTTTTACAAACAAATAAAAGCTTTATACAATATTTCATATCTTTATATATTTTTCTGTTTTTCTATTTACGTATATATATATAGCGTGGGTGTGTAGGTATATATGTATATGGGTGTAGTAATTCTTATAAATAACACTTTAATTGTCTAATTAACCTTCAAAATGGATTACATGGAGAAATTAGTTTCTGGAGTCAATGTCTGTGGGCGTATTATATCTTGATGATGTCATCACCAAGTTACAATGGTATTTTTCTGTCAATATATTAATATTTATCCTACTATTTCAGATTATTTTCGAAAGTTTGATCCTCATTTAAAAGTATCTAATTATTCATTTGTTTGTTATTGTATGGCTCAAAAAAAATTTTGGAAAAATATTTTCAGGTTCTGAATGTTCAAGATACATACATGTTTGAAACTGAATATGGTTTTGGACTCCTATTACACTACTGTGATTACAAAGTTTGATTGATATACTGTAGTCTGATAACTGTTTTAATTAATCAAAATTTAAAATTGGAAAATTAATAAAACTTAATAGCACTCAATGCATTTCATTCTTTTTTGATTTCATTATTTTTCCTTGGTTATAGTCTCGTCTTAACTATAAAATGTACTATATAGATAGACAGACTTTAATTGCTACTTGGTCATTATGTTAAATTTTTTTTTTTAATTTATTAGTTGGTAAATTCCATTATAAAAGCTTAGCTGAGGTCCAATTTATTCGATATTATTAAGAAAGAAAAACTAAAATTATTTAGCTGTAATAATTTGCTATTTTTTATATTAAATAATTTTTAGTTTATTTGAGTTACAAATATCAAATTTTGTTCACCCACAAATTTAACACCATCTACTCCAGCTAAATACATTAAGGATTATTACTAATCATTTATTAAATTAAAGTATATTATATCATTTATAGTCTAGATGTAAGAATTAATGATAGTCTGTAGCCTAATAAATGATTACTAATGATCATTAAAAAATTTATCTGAAGAGTATAAAGGGTGGGTGAGTTATGAAGATATATGTAAAAGAATGTGATCTGGGTCACTGAAGAGTAGGGTTCCACATTAAATTCTATGTTGGAGATCATTTAATTTTTCATATGTTTCAATAATGTGTAGTAGAATGGGCATTTAAAGTATATCCTTAAAATATATTCATGTTTAAATGCAATCAACTGATTTAAGTGACCCTTTGAGTAAATTATCCCGATGACTTTGCTTTGTCCCTTACCTAAAATTATATAAAAAAAGAAAAAATTATATCAGCAGCACTGAATTTATATATTTTAAAATTCTTTTAAAAATGAAAATGTATCAGATGTAGTATTCTGGGTAAGCCCAGATCTAGTGACCTTGCACATTGTAATTTTTTATGTATCTTATTGTAATGCTCAAATACTATGTTATTGTAATGTTCTAATAAACAAGCAAAAACTCTCCATATAGTAGTGCCACCTTGTGCTAACCAGAGTAATCAATGGATGCTAGTTTTTGCCTGTTTACTAACAGTTATGTGCTAGCATGAAATGGTGATCATGTGATGTTTGGTGGTTTAATGTTCTAATACATAAATATAATTTAAATTAACTAATTTGGATGTCAAGATGCAACCCAAACAGACTTCAATATGCTGCTTTTGCATATAACAAGTTTAAAAACAGAGTATTTTACTTTAATTAAATCAATGATATATAGAGTTGTTATTTTGTACATACACACCACATCAATATAACATAAAAGCATTGGAAGAACTTTATGAAAGTATGCTTTATGAAAGTTATCTATATGAAATTTCTAATAATATAGTGGACAAAATCACATGATCAATTGATATATTCTTTAGTTAGGAGAATGTGATGAATCCACAATTTTATGAAGTATAACTTAGAATGAATACACAAAACATACAAAGTGTAATACATTTTTTAACAAAGTTTTATGGTGATTTGAGCATCTTTTATATAAAATAGGCAGATATGGTTTATTTATATAGAAAATGCCATATTAAAAAGTATATATTTGATTGATTTTATTGGAAAGTTGTGACAGAAAATAAAATATATTAAAAAACCTACAATTAGGCAAAAAATTATTTTTTTTTCAGCAAAAAATATGTTGAAGAATAAGTTTAAAATAGTATAATGATTAAAACAAATTGATTAGAAACAAATGTGTGATGTTGTAAGTATAATCAAGGGAAAAATAATTTTAAATTTTTTATTCTTTCTTGTTACTCTTTACTTTTTTTGTTTTAAGTTAAGGATGGGCATGCTAAGACTAGGTAAACATAACGACTCTTTTTCGGGCCTGGATATTTATTTCATGTAGCTAAATCAGCTGTAATTTATCATTAAATTGGTATCTATTTTATTTTAGATAGATGGTGCAAGAATATAAAACTGTTTGTTCTTATCATCAGAAATTGTCAAGTCTGTTGAATGATGTTTTCTTGACTATTTTTTTTATTATAGATCTTTTCCCTACAGTCACCTATTTAATGAAATTTTTGTCTATCCTCAAATGTTTATATGATTTTTATGGATACAGGACCAGAAAATAAAGCATTCATGTGAAGAAAGATTAGTAAACAGAAAATTCTGATTAGTTTTGTGATAGGACATGATATCTTAAAATTTCTCATGAGGTATTCAATAATTAAATACTCTGCATAAAATATTTGTCGTGTTATTGAAATGCATTCTTAGATCCAATTAGTAGATTCAATAGTGACAGTATTACCCTGAGCTATCAGCAAACAATTTTAAATATCATGCATTATTTTAACAATGATCAGGATATTCTTTCTATTGAACTTTCTCTGTTTTTAATATATTTTACCTGTGAAAAATATTTGTGACAATATATATTCTTAAAATAATTTAAGGTGTGTGATGTTCATGCAGCAGAAGTGATAGATTGAAGTTCAAATCAGAGACCTTTAGCTTTTGAGCTTATCATTATACCACTGCATTAAACTGCACAAGGCAATATACAGTATTCACAAACATAGTAAAAATAATCTTACAAGCAATAAGATGTCATTGATCAAAGAAAATATTCTAAATTATATTGCTTTGAGTTAATTATAAGCTAACATAAAATTATAGTGAATCTTGACTTTTTTTAAATGGCTAACAATTTCCAAGAAAGCTTAGATTTTTTTTCCAGGTAACCAGTTCACATGCAATTTAGTTGCCATTTAGTTGCAGTGAGTATTTAATTATTTTGAATTAGAGGTCAAAGTTTAATAGTTTATGAAATAACCCCATTTACTTCAAATATGTACCTCTGTAGGATAATTTGAAAAGGCATATGTTCTGTAATTTGCATATTAAAATTTCTTTTTTTATTTAAATGTATGTTATTTATTCATTTATTCATTTGTCTTTTGGCAATTCCATCATTTGGCAAAAATGATAATTACATTATTAGTATGTATGTTAAACGTTTATTCAGACAATGAGCCACATTGTACCTTACTATTTCCGAGCAATGCAACACCATGAATACATAATCCATTCATCATCACTGATGGTAATTAGTTCACAACTACATCCTGATAGCATAATTTACTGTAGAAACTTGTTTAGTCATAAAATTTACTTGAAGAAATCTTGTGGGCTTAGCTTAGGCTTCCAGCCTAAAATGATTCTAAAAGTTTTTTAGATTTTAAAAATTTTAAAAACTAATTTAGAATGTCATTTTATAGAAAACATTGTCATTTAACTAATATATTAATAGAAGTGTATTTGTGGGACATTCAGATAAAAGATAAAGTGCTTGCCATAAAGGATGAAATCTAATGTATCCTGCATTATTTATGAAAAAAATCTCATCCTACTATGAACGTTGAGTTTATCTTTTATTTTTAGCAAAGCTATTGATCTCGGATTTTAAAGTCTCAACATTTTGCATTCTTAAAATAATATTAATATAATATTTTATATTGTTTTACGTTTGCATTATTTAAACGAAACTAGAAATTGTTTTCCAGATGAGTAATAGAACCCATAGAAACTGAAAAATTGACAAATTTTCTTTATAGCAAGAAAAAAAATCTTAGTCAAGCGTTGGTGGCCCAGTGGTTAGAATAGCTGTCTTCCAAGCAGCTGACCCGGTCCGCTTCCCGGTCAACGCATTTGACATACGAAAAAAAAATAAATCGTAAAACTCGTTTAAATATTAAGCCACTTTTAGATTTTATGTATTTATGTAGACTACATATTTACAATTTATTTCTGTTACCTGTAATCACTTAAATAAATAACCAGATAATGCAAATGCAATATGGATTTTAAGAAAGCGCATAAAAAAAAAGAGAGAAAAAGTGGTCTTTCTTTCATTTTAAAATATAGAAATGAGAGAGGAATTTAAATTACAATAAAAAATGTCAACCATTCACGCAGAAAAATTTATGAGTCAATTATAAAGTATAATAATAAAAATAAAAATGAAACATTACCGTTTTCTTTCGGGTTAAAGGATTTCAAACCCTTTAATAGAAAAATGAAAAGTTATAATATAAATGCATTTCTATTTCAAAATAGTATTACAATTATATATATATATATTGTTTAATTACAATGAAAAAAAATTAGAATCAAAAGGCGTAACAGGTACACTACATAAATTAAAAAAGTAATAAATAACGTGATTATATATATGTGAAAATACTCAGTTCTTTAAACAAGCTATTAATAATTTTTATTAGACATTTATTAGACTAGAGATTATCCAGTAATGAATAATATTTCTTTAGTGTTATTTTCACCACTCCATTCTTCAATATTCAAAATAGGTCTTTCGAAAGAGTTGTAGAATTCGTTGCTATCAACTAAATACCTAAAAGCTACTTGACCTTTAATCACGTATTCAAATTTATTAACCAAAAAATACTTTAGAAAATCATTCCAAATTCCGATATCCAAGTGCATAATTATATACAAACCACTAACTAATCCTTCAATTTTTCATAATATTGTACAATACTCAGTGCAATGATCTTATAAAGTCATTACATTATACCAATATAGATTGTCTTTCAAATTACGATTTAGTTGATTTAGTCCGCCTTTATTAATAATCGAGGAAAATTCTCCCATTGTATCTGATGTATTAAAAATAGTAGCTATATCTTACAATCGTTTGTTCGGCATGAAAACGCTTAGCTATCTTAAATTTAGACTTAATTTGTCCTTTGTAGTTGGCATATTTGAAAGTTTAATTCCTTATTTAATAGTATATTGCCTTTAACAATATGTTATCAAAGACACTCATTCCTTGGGCCAGATCATAATCTCCCACACACACACACACACACACACACATATATATATATATATATATCTTAGTATAAGTTCATTCCATACCTCTCCTACTGGTGTATATTGATATATAATGTCTGATAATAATATGAGGGGTTAGATTGAGGTAATATCTACATGGATATGACTATAATATTACATCCAACAAAGATTTTAAACCTTCCATCATGTTTTCAATGAAATGGATAGTTAAATAGTTGGAAGGGTGAGACGATTGAAGCCTATTTATTAAAGTTTGAGAAATTGCTATCTTAATATAAACTGAGCACTGATTATATATAAGTGTGGAAGATTGTTATCAAAGACAGTAAAGAAACTACATGGTTACTTCACTCTAACCTTAAATGATGCAAACACATCAAAGAGACATACTGACCAAAACAAATGACCAAGATAGGATTATTCATTTTAATCAGTAGAAACCCTAGGAAGGAACTTTTATTTTTTGATTCTACTATTATGATAATCCAGATAGTATAATATACTATTGATATAATAGAAATAAAATTTTCTCAAGAAATTTTTATCCTCCATATTACCCTAGCTGATGTGAAACTTTACTTAAATTTCTCTTAAATTTTTTCTTACTATTGGAATTTTCTTTATAAATTATTATATATTAGATATCTCTGTGAAATATGCTTAATTGCTGCAAGTTTGCAAAAAGCTACATTTTTTTACAAAGTTTCATTATTTAATATTTAATGAGAGGAAAAATTTTCAAATTTAAATTGATAAAATTTTATGGTAAACAATATTGTCTATGGAGTTATTCTTAAGATCTATGTGGTGGTAATTTTCACTTTCAATTTTAAGAAAGTTTTGAGTTAATAGCTCTAAAACATTCTATGTAAAGCTGCCCATATTTTTATATTGAATACTGATTTTAAAATAGAATTTACAGTAGGTAAAAATAATGTTGCATTTACTACATTATTTCGAAGAGTAAGGAGCACTTTTTATCCAAATTTTGATGATAAAATTAGGGTGCTTCTTAAATTCAAAGTGAATATTTTAAAATCTTATTTCTGCCAATCTCCCACTTCCCAAAGATATGATGTTTATTTTATTCTGTACGCATGTGCATAGTGTTAATGCATTGATAGCAGTTTATTACAGTCAATGTTTATTACAGTCAGCAGTTTATTACAGTCAGTGTTTAGTCTGGATTATATATAAACATAAATGCATGTAATGACATTTCTAATATATTTATTACATAATATAAAAACAAATAAATATACTCATATTTACAATATATTTGTCAATAGCTATACTGTTGGCAAGGTATAGCTTCTGGTTCTGGAGCAATTATTGAAAAAGAGAGTGCAACTGTCCTTATAAATGTCTTATCACCTCCAGATATATTTTTGACAGCTTACCTCATGAATAGGTTCAATGACACTTCTGTCCATACTATGACAGCTTGCCTCATGCAATGTTTGTTTCTATAAGCTTCCAGTTCTGCCTGTGGACTTGCTCACCATGTCAACCATTTAGCTTAATTGCCATTATCTGAAGAATGGAGATTTTGTCTTTTAGCTTTGTATCAGTAGTTCTCTGAAGAATGTGTATATTGCAGATCAGGTTTGACAGTAATTCTCTGCAGAACATGTATGGAGAATGTGAATTCTCTCTTTCAGTTTTGTGGCAGTAGTTCTCTGACCCTACCCTCAAAAAGACTGACTATTTATTGACAGATCCCCATCCTTAATAGAAACATTTGAATTTAGTGAACATCATCACCTATTGGCCTGTTCTTGCCATTGGCTATCTATCTATACAGGCATAGGTTCATGGCAATGAATGTGCAATATGATTTAGGTAATATGGAATCTGGAATAGTCCATTATTTGAAGACAAGATAAGATATGAGAATTAGTATCTGTATACCAGTTAATGCAGCAATTAATGTGTTATTATTATTATTAATTAATTAAGATTTTGAATTAACATGATACAATAATGGTGTTTCATTTCCAATTATCTTCATGGTCTATATCTTGTTAAGAAAGCAGTAGCAACTCATAAAATTCAAAAGCTGATACTTTTTGAATTTGTTTTGTTTTAAATATATTCATGCCTAGAGGTTGATATAAAAAAAATTTGCAAAATAGAATACTGATTTTTAAGTATGCAAACAAATATTGTAAAAATTATGCTAAGGTTTATGAGCTAGCTTTGAAATGCTAGTTTCCATCTCACAAAACATGAAAATCTACCATTGATAATAACATTTTGCTAGAGTTTAAAAACCTGTGCTTGTTATCTTACTTGTCTTGAAATACGGTATACATATGAACATTTCTTCAATCCATGGTTATTTAATTAATACATTTTTTAATTTATCAAGACACATTATTTCTTATTTTCTTTTTAATTCTTTTAAAATCTAGCCTCAAATCCATAGTTATTAAACTCTAATCACAATTTTGATCTGTTTCAGATTGTGTAAAAGCATTCTAAACACTATTTCCAATGTATTTTGTATTGGTAGCACTCTAATCAGTATTATAGTTTTATTATATTTTTAAACCTACTAGTCATTTATTACTATCATTTTCTTTTACAAAAATTTATAAAACTCTTACATCTCTCACCTATTATTTCCAGTTTATAATATTTCCATCTCCCAGATTATTTTAAAATAACTTTTCAGTAAAATTCTTAATTCCAATCAATTATTATAGCATATTTACTATAATTTCTGATAAGTTTTTCAATTTTGTTGCAATTTAGTCTCCTATTATACTATTTGCTTACATAATCTCTAAACTAAATGGAATGTTGTTTATATGTATAAAACAAAACAATAAACAGCATACATTATAGAACCATGTAAACAAATTCTTACATATTCTTTCTAAATAATATGCTTTTTCCTGTTTAATTGGTATTTATTCAAAATTTCTTTCTAAAGCTACATCTTCAACTCATAATCAGTATTTAAAGCTTGAAAAAAATAAGAACTCATCAAAATCTACTTGTAGATAATGCAGATATTTTAAGAATTAGTACCAATTATTCGTAGGGGTGTGTGATAAAAATGGTATATGATAATCATAGTATTTATGAACATTCAAATAATCATTCAAGAAGCTGTCTATAAGTTATTTGTTTTTAATATAGGTTATTGTTCAATGTAAAGATTGTCATACAATCACTGAATTTACTATCAAAAACTATTTTTTTTATTATATAAACTGTTAGTATTATGATATCAACAAAATCTTATATCCTGGTGGAAAAATGACATTGGAGACCATTTAATAGTAATATTGATATTTATTTATATTAGAAGTTACATCTCTGTCAGTTATTTATAATATTTTAAACATTATTTAAATGACTTTATTACTTCATTATTTAACTATAATATAATATAATATACACATCAAGATTCGCAAGTCAGCTGCACCTGATCTTAATATCATCAACCATAAATCAGAATAGCTCTAAATCTTATTAATATTAAAAAGATTTGAATCTATTCTTATTTATGATTGTTGGGTCTTCACATTCTCTTGAAACTAGTACTGAAACTTTGTATCATCAAACTTCACAATTTAGAATTTGGTTAGTATACCATAGTTAAATAATAGAGGATGATTAAGTGCTCTCATTCATAAAACTGTAAGTTATTATTTATATAATTGGTTCAATTGTATATTACATATTTCCAACATTTGTTATAAGTTATCTGCAAAAAACTTTGAACTGAGTTCATCAAATAACAAAATAAATTTAAAAGTGTTTATAATATTATATCTACATCCTTCAGATATTAAAAGAGACTTTAGAAAGAAATAATAAGTATAAATTAAGATTTTACATTGAATTTGTTGATTAAGAAGAAGCAATCTACTTTAAAAGCATTTCTGCCATGTTGAAGTTTTAGAATATTGTGAATGGATCCAAAATATTGTCAAATCACAAAAACTATTGATTTAAATTCAACTTACTACATTAGATTTTATAGTGACACTAAAAAACTTAAATTAGTAAATGTGTGGTAGAAACATGCCATATTTCTAAAACTCTTATAATTGTTTATGACAAATATTTTGTAATTTAATATAAAATCAAAATAACTGAAGGTTGTTTAACTCATCTGGAGTTTTCTTGCTATGGTTACTGTTGTGTTTAGTTTTTACAAGTAACTGTTTAAAACTAGAAACATCAAATTTAATAAAAATAATAATAGGACTAAAGTCAAATACTAAATATAAACATCACATGATCACTATTTTTTATGCTTGCTCTTAACTGTTATTAATAATAGTTAAGAGCAAGCATACGAAATCGTGATCATGTGATGTTTATTGGCTTAAAACCAATCATGCCTAATAAGATATTGGTGGCTATGGTTATTAAATAACCAAAGACACCAAAATATATAGGTACTGAACTGAGTTCAGACCTATATGACTATAAAAGCTGATGAACTTGGATTGAAAATATTATAGTGCTTTCAATTTAAGTCTCATAGTTTTGTAGTTAAGTAAAGATAAAAGGTGGCTGCTGGAGGGTTGCATTAGATCCTAAGATCTAGGTGCAGTGCTCTCAGATCCAAGGCTCCTCAATGATGAAGGCCACAAGCCAGAAACTAGTCTGGGGATATTGGATGAGTAAGCACTAGATGGGGATTTTATGCACAAGCCTTCTGGCATCCATTGATTACTCTGACTGGCACATGGTGGCACTACTGTATGGAGAGTTTTGCCTGCTTTAATACTAAAAATAGTATAAAAATCTTGATAAAGCTATTAATATATCTTAAAACAATAAAAAATAAATAAACTTGAAATGAAAATGTTTTAGCTTGTTCCACTAACATTGATCTAAGTCTTGGAAAATAATCCGGAGACTGCTGACAGCACAGGAATGTAAAGACATGTATGTTAAAATTACCCTTTCCCCAAATAAATTGAAAGTGAAATGTGTAGATATAGAACAAACTGGTGTTATTAACAGTATTAAGATATTAAAACAAAATCAGGTTAAATGTATTAATAGTGAAAATTGTTTGAAGATTTGCATAATATTCCAAAGACTATATAAGATCTAGAAAGATATAAATGAAAAGAATAAACTATATTGCAATAAGATATAGCAAAGATGCTTATTGGTAAAAGTTGAAACAGATTTTCATTGAAAAGATGATGATGATATGTTCTAATTGTAGATTTTTTGCCATTATTTTAATCTTAAACTTTAGTTTTACATTAAAACCAGTAAGAGTTAAGTCCAAATGTTATGAAGTTGCTAGGTAACTTTAAAAAAAATTAAAAAAAAAGTAGGCAGAAAATTTTAACTGAATGACGGTATGAATTTAATAAAATTGTATCCACTCTTTTTTTTAAAATATATATATATATTAAGATTTATTAAAATTAAATTTAAAAAAGAGAAGTTGAGTGTTAATAATATCTTAATTTATCTTATAGTTGTAAAATCTGAGTTTAGACTAAAATAAAATAAAGATTTTTAAGAAATATAAAGAAGTGTATATGCAAAAAATAAAAGATAAACTAACAAAATCGGAATCTAAAACTATCTTTGATTTTTTCAGTGACAGAAATCTGAATTAAAATCAGGTAATAAAGAAAGAATCAAAAGTGGAAAATAATATCCACTTACTATACTGGCTTATAATTGCAATGTACTTTTTAGCCCACAGTCATATATATATAATTAAGAGCGTGCTATGTAGCTCTAAACAACTGTTATATATATATATATATATATATATATATATATATATATAACAGTTGTTTTTCTTACATATATAATGTGTACATAGAGAAGCAGTAATATGCACTACATCAAAATACATTATTCAATTATATGCTGTTCAAAAGAAAATAGAAGTAAATAAAAAAAAATGTAATTCAACAACTGTTAGAACTATTAAAATTTGTCAATTTTAAAAAAACTTATGAATACTTTGCAGTATTTATTGTATAATTTTGCTTAATAATGTGTTTTCCTAATGCTAAGAATGTTGAAAGAATAAGCCTTTTTATTTTGTTTTTTCTTCCAAAAGTTTGATAAAATGGTTTCTAATTTAAATGAATTTGTACAATAAAATAAAATGAAAGTATTGATTTTAATAAAAGAAAAAATTTATATCTATTAGAGAAATAATGAAATAAGAAATTCACATTTGTATCACTATTCCTGAAATGACTAAAGTTATAATCATATTATTTCTTTAATTAACAAGTTGAAGTTTTCTATTGCTAGTCCTAGTGGCAGTTTTTGTCAATTCTCAACCTTTGATTTCAATACAAAATCTTTATTATATATTAAAACTCAATAAATTGTAATTGACTTTTTTTTTTAAATTTACAAATGAAAAATATTCTTTAAAAATCATATTTGACTTTGCAAGTATTGAAAAATGCTTTTGTAATGAGAACAAATGATGTTTTCATCATTCAACAGTGAGTAATTCCAGAAAATTGAATTTTTTTTTATTGTAATTTATTTTTAAAATACCACTAAATGTTAATCTCAATCTATAAAAATCTGCTTTAATCTATTCAGATTTCAACACCACAATTTTTATTTGAAAAAGCCCTACCAGAACTTCCTCCATATTTGAACATTTTATTTTTGCAATTAAAAGTCTTTTCTGTATCATATATTTATAATTTTACATTATTTCTTACAAATGTATTCCCAAAGTTAATTTTTGGACTTTGTAAAATAGGAAAATTAAATACTAAATAAATTTCTTAGCTATAAAAATGATACTTGACATTATTTAATATAATTTACCTATTCAAAACATCACTACAATGAAATATTATACATTCCAATTTTTAAATTCAAAAGGAATTTAGACTTAGTTATCATTAAAGAAAGGAAATGTATGTTAAAATTAAACATTAAGTTTATTGTTAATAAAAAAAATTTTTAATTTCTTTACCAGTAAAAATTAACACTTTTGTTACCCAGTAAAAACTGCCTCTGTTTTGCAATAAGAAACTTTTTATGACTTGTCAAAAATAAATGTTTTCAAATAGAATTTAATTGCAATCATGTAGGTTTTTGATTTAAAATAAGCATTTTATAAAAAATACTGCACAAGTAATCTTTACTATGTAAACAAATTTATGAAAAATTGTCAAAAAGTGAAAAAATTGAGGAATTCACCTGAGGCAACACACTCCATCAATCAGAAATTGTCACTTCTCTTGAGATCAAAAGGGTGCAAACCTGACTTCTTTGATATGAAAATAATATACTGTAATTTCTTAAAGGTCCAATCTGATGCTGATATCTTCTGTTTGTTTGTTTTTCAACAAACAATTTTGAAATGATTTCTGCCATAAAATAAAACTGTGCATAGTAATCTAAGATTGTAGATAAGTTCAAAATAATGAAGATAAGATATAGTAATTACTGCACCACTGTAACACCCAAACCAAAATAATACATAGTGATGCTGTGATTATCACAGAAGAATTTTAAATATTAAATTTGCTTTATAATTTTTCTAATATCTTAGAAGATCCTAGCACAGTTTCAGTAATAATGGATAATGATATTACATGATCAGTATCAAAAAGCATGGTCATCTTACCATCTGTAGTTTCTTTCATTAACATTGTGATCAAAATTATTAATTTATATTTTTAAAAATAAAAAATATAGGAATAAAATCAAAGAGTATACATGTATTCTTTGGTTTTAAATAATTATTATACAATTATTGTGAAAAATGATCAAAAATATTTATAATAAATTATGCAAAATTCATATTTTTTGTTATTACAATAACATTCTCAATGCAATCTCACAGATGTTATGTAACAAGACTACAAAGAATGAAAATCATCAAGGAATGGAGGTAGGATAAAACACATAGAGATAGACTGTGATTTTTAATAAATTTAAAAAATATTGATCTCTTCAGACTTTTTTAAATCAATGTTTTTTATTTCACAATTTTAGTATTTAAAAAAAATCTACAAAAAAATCACTACAGATAACTCTAGAAGAGTGATCTTAAAGTGGAAAAACTACTATGCCATTTCTGAAATAAACAACTACATTGGTGGTTGTACCTCATATAATGTAATTTAAAAGATTTTTTTGATAAAACATTGAATTTATAGGTAAAAATTATGAGTCAATACATTAGAAAGATTAAAGGCTGTAAGATTTTATATTTAAAGAAAAAATAAAATTATGGTATGGCACATTTTATATCAATACTTTTTGAGTGAATGTAAAAAAATGAACACTCACACATATATATCATTAAATCATTCAACACTAGACAATTTCAATATCATCAACAATCTCAACCTGTTGTCAAGACAACCTTTTTTTAGTAATAAATGTCGAACCCCATCTTTATTTATGATACAATATATTTATATAGACACTAAAAATTGCAAATTGACCACAAAGATTGAAATTATTGATACAAAGAAGTTAACAGTCTCATAATTTAATAATTATTAACTATATTATTTTTATATAAATTTTGCTTGCAATATAATATTAATTTATATATACATACTAATACACATGAAAAAGCATTTGTATTATAATACATGTGCATCACCTATAATACAGTAAATAATATGTATTGTATTGAAATCAAAGCATATAAAAAAATGTGAGCTATAAACTACTATATATGATGTACACAAATAACTTAAACAAAATATAGTGGATATACAAGCTGCACTGTGTAAGTTAAAATTATAATAAAAATACAATTTAAAATATAGTGTAATTATTAATAATAAATTGAAAGAGCACATTTATATATATAGTATATGTTTTTTCATTCAATCACATCATTCAAAATACTATTACTACTACTACCACTACCATCACCAGTAGTAGTAGTAGTAGTAGTAGTAGTAGTAGTAGTAGTAGTAGTAGTAATAGTAATAGTAGTAGTAGTAGTAGTAGTAGTAGTAATAGTAATAATAATAATAATAATAATAATAATAATAATAATAATAATAATAATAATAATAATAATAATAATAATAATAATAATAATAATAATAATAATAATAATAATAATAATAATAATAATAATAATAATAATAATAATAATAATAATAATAATAATAATAATAATAAGGAGGAGGAGGAGGATGTTGATGATGATAATAATAATAAATTTCTTCACAATACCTTTATTTTTTAAATATAAAGTGCATAACAGACATTTTATCTTCTGAGACTGTTGATGTATCAGAACAATCCAGTTTCTTCACTATTAAATACTTGTTATGGATAATATCTTTTTTCTTCAGAATTTTTTTAATCCTGTGATAGTAGCAGCCCTAATAGCATACATGGTCTCTCCAGTTGTTTTGATGTTTTTACGTCCATGTTGATTTCAGAATGATATATCCACACCCTTCTTGCAATGAATGTCTTGGAGATACCATTTCAGATTTTTGGCTAAACTCTTTATACAGACTTGAAGCTTTCTGAAGCAGTATAATAACATCTACAGCAATATTTTATCAATTTATATTTTCTATCCATAAATTAAATGTCATACCAAAAATATTATCATTTGACATACTTAGAACTTTACCATTTCAGAAATGCAAATAAAAGTGGCAGAAATGTGCTTTTCTCTTCCCATTATTTCTCTAATATCTGATTATTTCATTTGGAACATGATTTCTTAAAATAGGCAAATCTCACTATATGTATTGCCACATAGCAAGCTAGAGTCATCAATGGATACCAGAAGGCTTGTGCATAAAATCCTCATCTAGTGCCCACTCATCCAATATTTCCAGACTAGTTTCTGGCTTGTGGCCTTTGTCAGTGAGGAGGCTTGGATCTGAGAGCACTGCACCTAGATCTTAAGATCTAATGCAACCCTCTAGCAACCACCTTTTATCTCTACTTAACTACAAAACTATGGGTCTTAAATTGAAAACACCTTAACATTTTCAATCCAAGCCCATCAGCTTATATAGTCATATAGGTCTGAACCCAGTTCAGTACCCATACATTTTGGTGTCTTTGGTTCTTTAATAACCATAGCCACCATTATCATACTAAAGACTAGTCTGGGGATATTGGATGAATAGGCACTAGATGGGGATTTTATACACAAGCCTTCTGTCATCCATTGATTACTCTAGCTTGCAGTGTGGCAATATGTATAGTGAGTTTTTGCCTGTTTTATTAACAGTTATAAGCAAGCATAAGAAATGGTGATCATGTGATGTTTATTGGATTAAAACATGATTTCTTCTCTTTTAATATAAAAGTGCTTAATTTCATTTTATCACTTAAGGAAAAAACTGTTTTCTTTTAAATTTTGCACAGCTTCCAGTTTTATGCTTACAAACATTTTACTAATAAAAAAAATTGAACTATATCACACTTTGTAAAGAAAAAAAAGCAAATAAAAATGCCTGATTTTAATTACTTATACAAAAAGAAACATGATAAACCAATAAGATTACATAAGTCTAAGATGGTAACATTTGAAAACATTACACATAGTAAATTACTGTTAAGCTAAGATTAATAGCTAAGGTGAAGCTATAAGTTTGTTATTAGTGAGCCTCTATTTATGGACTTAGTGCTTTCAGAGCACCTACAGCTCCATAATCATAGTCCTTTTTACATGCTGTTGATTCTATGCAAATACATGCAAATTATAACATCCACCTTTTCGAGATCACACATAGTGGAACATTACAAGATTTTATATTGTAAGTAATATATATTTGAAAAAAATATTGTTTATTTATATTGTTTTTGGATATCATGTAATTGAAGTAGTATATGATAACAATACAAATCAATTGCAATTAGAATCATTTGTATTATAAAAGCTTCATTGTTACTCAATACTTAAAGTCAGTTTAATAATATAATAAACTGATTTGTAAATTTTTTAGGTTGTTCTATGTGTGTGAGCCATGCATATTACATATATATATATATATATAAGTGCAGCACATAGTTATATTAATTTTTTTCTAAAAATAATGACTTATTGTTTTAATAAATTCATGAAATATTTTTTAAAGAAAATGTATTATGTAAAATTAAAAATATAAAATTATAACTCGTGTAATAAAGGGTGAGAAAGAGCAAATGGATAAGTTCTTTGTTAAAAATATGCATGCTAGTTTTGTGAGCTTTTAAATTTTTCTTCTAGAGAGAGCTTAAAGAAATTTTCTTATGATAAATATAAAGGTAAATATAAATATGTTATTGAAAATTAGATAGAGCTAAAATTAAATAAAATAGAGAATGGATTTCAAAGTTCGTTCATGAATTTTTTGTCTTGCCTTTTTTCTCTCTTTCTTCATCTTTCTTTCCAATTAGCATAAATAAAAACTATTTTATAAATATTTATAAAACGACTATCTAAATGTAAAAAAAAAATAAAAAAAATATTTTGAATAAGTATTTAAATTTGAGATAAAAGGTGTTCTGTAAAATCTTCCAGTATAAAATTGCTGCAGAGTTAATTAGTTTGTCTAATGCAAAAAAACATGTTTATCAAAGTAATAAAAACAAACACCATTAAAGACTCAGGCTGATGGAATATGGTGTTCTTACTGTGAGACAAAAAGGGTAAAAGGTATGAAAACAACAAACAACAATAGTTTTTAGTCTTGAACCAGAGAAAATGGAAGTGAAAATTGATTCCAGAAAGAGAAAAAATGCTGATGGATAAGTAGAATGATTGTGACGAAAATCAGAAAATATGAGGATTGTAACCAGCCAAAGAACAAGTATGATGAAGTAGCTGATATATATTTATCTCTAATAGAATAAGAAACACTAGTTAAATATTTTCCTACAGATTATTGTTGTAGAAACGCTTCAAATAGTTTTATATTGCTGGCTGTTTAAAAAAAAGTATTTTTCAATACTACATCTAACTCAGCAATTATGCTAATATTTGCTATCAGAAAAGTATTTTCTATGTCTGGATAAAGAACATACACCAGTCAAAAATCTGAAACTATGTAGTTTTATCTAGATAAGAATATTGATCGTGAATAGGATATAACTTTGCTTGATTACAAGAAGAATACCATGCTGTAAAAAAAGAAGAGAAGTGAAATGTAAGATCTACCACATTTTTTTCTATAGTAAGAACCATTCCTATTGTCTACAATCATTAATTTCCAAAGAGACTAATTCAAATAAAGATTGAATTTATAAAGACTACTATCAAAGGTGTATAAGCATCAACAAAAACCTTGATTAAAACATTTTATTATTTATGTGAGATCTTTGTTTTATATTTGAATATAAGGTCTTAGAATTAATATTAGTATGGGTTTATGTATATTTAGGATTATATTTAAATTTAATATTTATTATTAAAACTTAATTTCAATATTTTGTACATTATTTATTTTATAATGTTATGGTAGCTGGGAATACATAAGCAACAATTTCGTCATTTATTTCATAATTAGTGTAAATAAATTATGTTAATTTTATTATTAAATTTTATTATTTTTACTATTTGAACTCATTTAAACATACACTAAACCTAAGAAGTTATGAATACCCTGGTGGACATGCTGGGGTAACAAAAGTACATTAAGGTGATGATGTTCATAAATAATAATTTGGCTTAAAGGATCTTTTTATCAAGAAAATGGTGTCTAAGGCTAATTTAAATTGGACCTAAAGAAATATTTAAAAATGCTTTCAGAAAGTGCTAATGTCTTTTATACTCATGTTGACTTTAAATCACTCTGACTCCTCACATATAGGATCTTAATATATTTATTTAAATATACAGAAGAGAAATGGCCAGAATATATGTGGAATATGTAATATTTAAATACATGTATATTGTCTATATTAAACTTAATGTAATTAAACTAAGTTTAGTATAGACAATATACATGTATATAAATATTTCATATTTAGCTTGCATTTTGCCCATCCTTCTTCTGTATATTTAAATGGATATATTAAGATTCTGTATGTGATGGATCAAGAGTCACTTAAAGTCAACATGGATATGATAATAATATTGGTATCAACAATGGCATTGAGCATTCTATTCTCAGAGTTTCAATGATATGGATGGTTGAAAATTTGGACAGTGGAGTTTAAGCTTGTCAATTAAAGTTTGAAGGTTTGATATCTTAATATAAACTGAGCATTGATTCTATATATGTGTGAGAGATGATGATCTGGACCAACTGATGAGTGCTAATTCAACATGATCTTTTTCACATGTGTGTGGTCATGTGGATCAGTTATATATGATAAAATGGATAATTGTAGAGAGCTTGGAAGTCTAAGTTCAAGTCCCTTCTAATTACATTAAGTTTAGTATGAATGATATACATATATTTAAATATTACATATTCAGCCTGTATTCTGCCCATTCCTCTTAGGTATATTTAAATGGACATATTAAGTCCTATATGTGAGGGGTTAGAATGACAAAGTCAATATGGGGATGACAGTAATATTGGCATCAACAAAGTCCTTGAGCATTCTATCAGATTTTTAATGATGTGAATGGCTGAAGAGTTGGAGGGTGAAGAAAATTGAAGCCTGTTCATTAAAGTTCAAAGATTTGCTACCTTAATATAAACTGAACACTGATTGCATATATGTGTGAGAGATGGTGATTTGGACCAAATGATGAGTGCTGGTTCAGCATGAAATACATATATTGAAGATTATTTATCTTTTTCACATTATGTGGTCATGGGTAAGATAGAGTGAATAGTTATAGGAAGCTTGATAGCCTGAGTTCAAGTCTCTTCTAATTACATTAAGTTTAATATATATATATATATATATATATATATATATATATATATATATATATATATATATATATATATATATATATATATATATATATATAATAGATGGCACTAGAAAAGCTGGCTGTTATTAAGAATTGAGAATTTGGGATTATGTAAATTTACATATATCATTACGTTAAGAATGTGTGCCCTTTATGAAAAAACAAAAGCAATGTGCTTTGTCACATAAACAAATTGGTAGATTTCTCTCTTTAAATTGCAAGTGATATATACTTGATATATACTCCTTGAACAAGTTGGCAGAATTTTTGATATTATGCATGATGATAAATATTAAGAATTATTTCAACACTTAATGCTTCAACAATTTATTATAAAGTGTTCTTATGTTTTATTAGTCACAATACTGATTGAATGTACTAAGGAATTAAACCATAAGTTTTGTAATGGCTTTTCTTGTTTACTAGATTTAGCACACCAGCAATCTACCGCTGCAAACTACATCAAAAAGGTCATGTTTTTATCCTTATCACATAATCCCACTAATTTCAAGATGTGGATCAACATATGCTTATTGCCATAAATTAAAGCTATGCTCAAAAGAATATTAAAAGTAGACTTATGTCAATTTTATGAATAGTTTTTCTTGATTGTATGTTTTTCAACATCTCTTAAAGGATTCAGTGATGGAGAAGTCATTATGCATCAGGCTTGATAGGAGCTTCATCAGTTTTCCATCCACGTTTATTCTCTCATTTAAAATAGCTAGAAATTCATTTATTGAATGTTTAGCTAGATTAGCCATGAGCCAGATACTAAAAGAAAAATCCATAGCATGCTTTAAAAAATTCAAGTTTACTCAGTGCAGAATAAAACAAATATAGGCATGGTAAGCAATGCATTATTCTTACACTGTGAAACATATATATATATAGAGAGAGAGAGAGAGAGAGATGATACATATATAGATATAGAGAGAGAGAGAGAGAGAGAAATGCTTAAAACTTTCACTTATCATACCTTGGAGTAGGAAAAGATATTACATATAAAAAAAGAAAGATTACATTTGAGTTATGTCAAGTACTTATGTTTGATTAAAAAAAGTTATTTTAAGTTTTAAATATAATTTAAGTTTATATCTGGGCTAGGGATAATATCTAGTTTAATAAATGATTAGTAATAATCATTAATCTATTTATCTGAAGTGGTTTGGGTCAAAGTTGTAAGTGCAAAAAAGTTTATAAACCAAAAGCTAACAATATATATATTTAAAATATATTTTTTGGGGTTTTATAGATTTAAATGATAGTATTCTTCGGGAATTTTATAGCTAATTTTCAACGATAAGAGAGAGAAAATAAAATAAAAATTAGTACCTAAATATCCATTTACACGAAGAAAGCTGCAAATTTTATGAAGACATTTAAAAATTCAATAAATGGTTATAAATCACTCTTTAAAGTAGCGGTTGGAAATTTTAGTATCTATATTAAAGATTGAACTAAATACTTTTTTCATCTAACCAAGTGGAAATAGATCGTTTCTTAAATCTAAAATCACACTATAATCTTTTATTAATCAGACTGATTAGGTTAAACGTCCATATGCAAAAAAAACGCAACTACTAATAGCATAAAGCTAAAATAAATATAAATCTGTAAAAATTATTATTTATTTAAAAAAAAAATCACCAGCCCCATTTATTTATGTAAAATATTTGGTCAATTGAGTGGAACTGTTTCACCAGCATTCGGTTTGATCCTCGAACATCACAATTTCCAAAGCAAACAGTAAAATTTAATTTACTTTGTTAATAACAACTCGTCATATTTATAAAAATAAATATGTTTTGGGTTTCTTAAATAATATTAATAATTAATGAAACGATTATTTTCATTTGCATTTTCTCGTTATTAAACATTAATTGTATTAAGTTGCAATCTAATAGCAAAATATCAATTAAGGTCAATTAATATTTTAAGTACGTTCGAAAACTTATTATCTACTTTAGATCTTATTTATCAAACAGAATTTTTTATTATTAGAATAGATAAATGATAGTCTATTAAAGTGGATATTAAAAAAAAGCAACTATTACAAGGAAGTATTTTCGTTTCTCTGCTTAATCGTGTATCTCAAATTTATAGAGACATTCTGGTTCAATATCTTATTCACTTCTCAACAAAATATTGAAAATAATTTATAGATATAACGATTTATTATCACACAAAAAATTTAAATTGTATGATCTGTTGGGGATATGATGTTCAAGCATCAAAATATGCAATTGATTTCATCTCCCCCCCCCCCCAACATAATTAACGTAAATTACTATCGCACGCTACTATAGTAGTTTATACCGAGTAATAAACTTATTTTTATTTATATAAAAATAAATAATTAGAGGGTATTTGAATACAGACATTCAAGCTCCCTTCATCTATCCGTTCCATCTTATATAACCGATACACATGTTCACATAAATGCGAAAAAGATAAATATTCTCCAAAATGGGTCTTTCATACTGAACCAGCACTCATCAGTTGATCCAAATCATTATTTCCAACGCACGTGTAATCAGTGCTCATATATCTGTGGGAGATGCTGATCTGGACCAACTGATAAGTTCTGGTTCAGCACGAAATATGTATATTGGAGATCATTTATCTTTTTTACATGTATGTGTCATGTGTATCAGTTATATAAGATGATGGAGTAAATTGCTGAATAGAGCTTAAAAGTCTGTGTTTCAATTCCTGCTAATTACATCTGAAGTTCAGTATATACATCATACTTATAGCCAAATATAAAAATAAATATTAAATTTCTCTATTTACAATAACAATAATTTTTTTGTTTTGTTTTGTGAAACATACAAGTAAAGAAATTTTATTTCTTTGCAGTTCAAACAATCAAAAGTACTATATTACATGCATGTGTGTGGAGTATGTAATATAGTTTTCAAAACTTAAGAGTGAATGAGATTGCTTTTTATTATCATACACCTACTTTTTGTGTGGTTCTCATCAGTCATCAACTGGTTATTATACATGGTTCAGAAGCTGTTTATAGAAGCATCATAGTAAAAAGCAGATTGCAAATCATCTGGCATATGATTTTGCTGTTATTTATTCAATATGATATTTATAAAAAAAATTAAAAAGGTTTTAAAGAGATTGGAAAATTAAATTGACATTTTCTTTTGTTTTCAATTAACATTTATAATCAATTTTTTAAGACAAAAGCTTTGCAGTTTCATCATAATTATTATCAATTGAATTTTGATGATATTTTGATGGCTTTTTTATTGTTTTTAATGAAATGCCTCACATCTGGACAGTATTGTAATATAGTCAAAAATCTGTCACATGACCATTATACTAAGTATGTAAAATGATAAGGATTAATTTTTGCTGCATTGCCATGTTCATGCTATGTAAGAGAACTAAAAAAACACATTAAACAATGAAATAATAATAATCATCATCACCTACATTCTCTCTATATGTTTTGGTTACTGGCCATAATATAAATTTTGCCAATACTAAAATTTTATCCTGGTGCAGCACACCCAATTACAGAACAATCAGAAAGATTATTGAAATTCGAAAAAGTTCTGAATAAATTAATAAACTTGATAAAATTAAAATAATTGCCAACTAAATCATGTGATAGAGAACTTGCAGCCTATTTGCATTATTAGCGTCTTCACTCATATATTATCCTAATAACAGCAGGCAAGATTCCACTAAAAGTATTGTTGTTATAATAAATATAAGCAACCACACTCTTGGAAAAACTCAGAAACTATAACTGTATTCTCACCTTTATTCTAAAACGCATTAAAACATAAATGCCATGAACTAACTAGTTTGTATATGTAAATTATATCACTACAACCATTGTGCTTAAACAAACCAATAGAATACCAACAATATGTTATCAAAATGGTGCTACAATCAGGAAGTAAATATTAATAGCTAATTATATGGTTGTCCTGACACCATAATGCTTATATTCTATTGGTTTGTTTAAGCATGAGGATTGTGATAACATAATTTATATTAAAGTCATTGTTTTCAACCATTATCAATCCAGTGCAAAATAAAGGTCTCTTCAAGTTTAATCCAGTTTCTCCAGTATCTAGTATCTCTTTGCCATGTCACACAGCAAACTTTGTTATTTCATCCATCCATATTATACATAATCTCTTTCTAGATCTTTTACAACTTTTTGTAATATAGTTTAAGACTTTAAATGTCCATCTATGATAATGGTTTTTATCATTATGTCCATTCTAGATTCATTTCAGTCTCTTAACTTTTTCAAATATATCATTACTACCTGTTTCCTCTCTAATTCATGTATTCCATTTTCATTCTTCTCTTGTTATTCTAACATATATCTCTCCATATTTTGTTAAGTGATCTGAAGTATTCATATTGCTATTCTGTTAGGTGTCCAACTCTCAGATCAGCAAATATGAACTTATTAAACACTTTAATTAAAAATCTTTTTCAGATACATAAGCATAATTCCTTTTAATATTAAGTTATTTATATTAAAAACACTCCATGCAAGTTTAATGTTATGATTAATTTCATCATGTTTACATTTGTATTAATAATTTTATCAAGATATTTGTAGTTGTTAACTTCTTGTGATTTATTATTATCAATCCTTATTTTTCTTTTCTTTTTTTTTTTTTAGAGAAAATCCATTGAACATTAGTTAATATTTGTCTTTGATTCTACTCTCTTATCATAATTCGAGCAACATTTCCTGAAGCTCTGAAACACTATTTGCAAAAATAACACATCCTCTAAGACAGGATGACAGTGGTCTTCAACCTTTTCACACCTGCGGACCGGTAGAAATAAGGATAAGGTTCCTTGGACCGGCAAAAATAATGATAAGGTTTCGCAGACCGGCAGAAGTCTATAGATAAATTTTCTTAAAGATAAGCATAATTGTTATAATTGATCAAAACAACATGCTAAATATATAAGATAAAGTTATATATATATATATGGAGTTTATATAATAAAAAAAACTTTTTTTTTAATTTTGAATTTTTTTAGAAAAGTAATACAAAATTTAATTCTACCCTCCCCCCATGAACATCTGTGATAACTAGAAAAACAAATTAATTTATGTATGATTGGTTAGATTTTGTTTTCGTTCTGTTTTTTTTTTTAAAAAAAATTGGGTAAAAATGAGATGAAAAAAATAAATAAAAATTGGTTATATTAATTAAAAGTTTAAACTCTTATTATTTATTATTAAAAACTTTACTGCCAGTCACCAGTAGAAAAGTTCCGCGGTCCGGCACCGATCCGTGGACCAAGGGTTGAAGAACACTGCTCTAAGAAATAGAGATAACATAAATAATCATCATTTACTTTTGTTTACTTCCTTTTTTAATCTTAAAATATTTCTTATAAAACTAATAATTTACAAAGGGCATACAATAAGCAGTTTGCAGAAGTTATAAAACGAAAATAATTAATAATTCAGTTATGGCTTAGCGCTTTTGAGGTTCTCTGCCTCATAATTATAACCATATTGAAAACTGCAAAATAGATTGTCCATTGTAAAAGGTATTGGAGATATGGAACCACCCACTCATATATTTTTCTCAATGTCAATTTTTTTGTATTACTATATAATATAATCAATCATTGCTGCTGCATTTTGATAAATATTTTTCAGAATATAGCAATATTCTGGGTCTATATCTTGGTGATTAATACATTAATCACTATAGAAATCTTTTTTTTATAATCTACAAATCCAAGGCATAATGGCAACTCATATTCATTGGTCTTTTTCATAATGAGAATGTGATCCACTGTGCTAAAGCCATTTTAAAATCCAGCTTGTTCTTTAAGTTGGTTAAAATCCAAAGTATTTGGTAAAACTTTTTATACAGAACTAATTTATATAGAAGGTCTGTAATTTCTAACATTTTTTATCATCTTCTTTAAATACTAATATTAGTATTGCATTTTCCCAATCAACTGGTATAATTTTATTATTTAGACATTTGATATATATGTTTGCCAATAATTTTTCTATTTCTTCACGTTTCGTTTAAAATATCGAGTATAATTCCATCATTATCTGGAGTTTTGCCCTTCTACATACATTTAATTGCATATCTCACTTTGTCATTTAAAGTGTTCAGTAATTCAGAAGATGAAATAACTATAGGTGATACTTTGTTTTCTTATTATTTATTACAATTTAGTTTTTTATACAATTCTTCCTTATGTTTTATGGTGTTATCTTTCCTTTTAGTAATAGTTTTAACTTTTTTTCTTATTGCAGAAATATTTTCTACCAACACTAACACGTTTTACACTTTTGAGACTTTCGTTTTTTAATACATCTTTCATTACTAGATTACAATTATATTTCTTATATCGTTATTAACTCTTTTTCTACCATTTTACAAAAATTAATATTCAGTTTTTCCTAATGGAACATTTTTGTATATTTTCATATTTTTTCTTTTCTAATGCATTGAAATCTTAGTTAAAATTTACTTGTAAATTGATACTTTTTTGGTACTATTTATAACTATTGCAGTTTTTAATAGAGTAAGTGATTATCTTCCTATTGATTTCATTCAAATCTGAAACATCTTCGAAATCTGTTAATTTAAATTGATTTTCATTAGAATATTTCTGAAGGGTAGAAGTATCAACTGTGAATACTGTTTTTCTTAATAATTTTCGTCCTTTTAGTTTTGCATTAACAATATCTTACACCTCACTAAATGATGATACAGTTTTAAAATATACATTTTCTATTGTCAAAATATAATATTCTATTGTCAAAATATAATCTAAATTTACTGTACCTTCATTTTAGATGCTTTCATGTTTATTCCTTTAATATTTTTCTGAAAGAAAGAATTCATAATATACAGGGTTTTTTTTCCTACAAACTCCCAAGTCTGTATCAGTTCTTATTTCTATATAAATAACTAAACTCACGCACAACACACTTATTGCATCATTAAAATATTTTATGACAATTTTAAAATGATATTTTTCTACTCAAATTCTATTTCTTCATCACAGTACCAAGTTATTTGGGGAATAAACCTGAATTATCTACATTTGGTATCTTCCATTAAGTTGAATAACGAATTTTGCTATTTTAACTGATACCTTATCAATCTCCAGCATGTTGTTTTTTTTCTTTTTAATTATAATAAATCCCATTCCACTTGTGATTCCAATATTTGTGTCAATATTAGTAAAGTATATATTTACTTTTTAATTAAATCAATTGTTTTTTCAGCTTCTAATTTCATAAAATCCAACAATATCTTATTTAATATTTGACAGTTCTTCTTTCAATTTGTCCAATCTTTTTTTAGTTGAAAGTGACCTGGAATTGTAAGTATTTAAATCGAAGATTATCATCAAATGGCAGCCTGGTTTGCAAAAAGAAGTTTATTGTTATATGAAAGAAGATCCTAACATTTCTCTTTGAGACCTTAAAGGAACCAAACAACACAACTTCTAAATGTCCACTCCATACATTCTTATCATTGCAGTTATTATTACAATATGAGTATTCATATAACATACAAACATGAATGTGCTGCTCATTAACACACGTATACCAGCCCGGTAAATCTATTGATTTTTTACCTCTGAGTTCAAGATTAAAAAATCACCACGGCCTTTCTTCTCAGATGCCTGACAAATCTTAACTAAAATGGCTGCTTATTTTTGCTGAAGTCAGAATAAATGTGTGTATTAATGAACTTTTTTAAAATATATATTTACAATCATGACAAACAAACTAAATTATAGTTTTATTCCTAAGAAGGTATAAAGTCATCAATCAATCAGCAGTTGACAATCAAAAGTGGAGAAAACAGAATCCTCTGAATGTGGTATCAGGATATATATATATATTAACACAAAAATATTTATAGAGCAGGAGATATGAAAAGTATATTTTCTCTGCTTATCTACAGTCTGAATAAGAATAATAGCAAAATGCAATCTAATTGAAATGTCGCATTAGTTTGAATAATATTTTATTTTATTTGACAACAATCCCATTAAATTCTCTTTATTTTCCTTATTATGCTATTAATATCTTTATAATTCTAGTTATTGCTAATTTTAATTAGTAATTTATTTCAGCAGTCGCATTATTATATTATTTTCACTACATTTAAAATCAAGGATGTAGGATTTTGCGGTAGTTATTACTTAGTCTGTGCATAAATAATTAATGATAATTTAGTTAGTAAATGTCTAGGTTTTAATTGTTTATCATTGAATTTGAATAAAATAAAAACTACATTTTTTATATAAATTTATTTCATATTCTCTTGATATCACGAATTGTAATAAATACTTATGGTATTGTAATATTTATATTTGTTTTAATATTCAATTTGTTAATCGTTATTATCTATGAGTCTTATTGATTTAGACAACGCTGGACAATCATTCTATATAATCGAATGACTTTATTGCTGGGGACTTCATAAGAAGTTTGAACGCCGTAAGTTCAGAACTGGAATCGACATAAGGAACTTAGATCCAGGATCTAACACCCAACACTGCACTAAATGGCGTAAAAAAGTAATCTATCGGCTTTATGGCTCAGAATTATTAAAGTTCGAAAGTTGGAAGGGCCAGAACTGAAATCGATCCTAAGACCCGGCACAAACACCATAAAATTTAATGCTTTGTATTATTAAATATATGTGTGTGTGTTTTCATTAATATATATATATATATGCAAATGACAAATCTTTTTTTTTGTTGTTGTTACGGTAAATTTAATTTTTTAAAATTTTATCTAAGATTTTATTTCCATCAGCTTTAATTACTATTATTGTTTTAAAGTTTATTGTGTTATAATATCCTGTCGAGAAACTGTTCAAATTTTGAAGTGTCTACTCTGTCTGTTTTACAGAATTATATATATTGCGATGCGATATGCTGTGACTTCTTTATTGAAGACAGGAATCTCTCAGCCACTATGCCCAAAGAAACCTATTATCCAGCTTATCTTCCCTTTCCATTCCCCATCCTAAGTTTCTTCCATATTCTTCTCTATCCTGCTCTATCCCATTTCCACAGCATCATCTCTGTCCAAGCTATGGCCTTTATGTTTAGATCCACCTTATTATTTTCTAAACCCAGCATAAAAACAAAGAAGCCACTTTCTGTATAATCACTTTATTTATATTTATTTTCACACAACTTCATTATTTGTAACTTGTCTGCTTGTAAGCATTCATATTCAATTAGCATATACCTAATATTTTCCATGCCTTCCTTATATAACCTGCAGACTAAATCACCTACATTTCTCTAATTATATCTATATTCCCTTGTTGCTAACGATCCTGTTCGAGCCTTAAACAGTAAACTACTTTTCTTGCTATTATCATAAATTAACTCACACCCAATATTCTGTTTACTTCTATGAATATTTAAACTCTTTTTGCTTTTCATACTAGTTCTCTATCTCTTCAACTCCCTAGTTTTTATTAATGTATCTATTCTTCAATTCCATTCTTTGCCACTATAATACTCCACATCCTCCTAATACAATCATCCCAACTTTTGTACAAGTATACTGACATATTCAAATTTCTGCATACCTTACTATCTTTCTTACCCATCTTGTTGCCTGTTCTTTCTTATTAACCTAATTAAATACTATTTGGGCTATTTTCTATTGTCCATAAATTATAATCTACCAAACATTTTCATTTTGCTTTTTGCATCCCTCATATAAAAACGTGACCCTCCTAATGCTTTTTGAATTGCCTCCTTTGCTGTCCACACATCTGCATCTAGTGCATGTCCTCTACTTCTCTTTGTACTTTTTTCCAAGTAATCTAATACCCCTTTACTAAGACAATGCATTGTATTGCCACTCCTTTTCATACAATTCTTGCTACTTCATATTTATTATATGAAAACACTGTTAACTTCTTTATCAGTCACTTTCTTTTCTTTGCTTCATTTATCAATTTCTCTCCTAATCATCCAAGCAATTTCTCTGATTATTTAAGATGATTCCCAAATAGTTGCATCTATTCACCACATACTTTTTAAGGATTTTCACATTCATAAATTAAAATCAGTCAGTATTTTTATAATTATTCTATGTGTGAAATCTAATATTTTATCTTTTCAAAATTTAAAATTGGAAAAAAAATATTTTTACTTATTATTTCATGTTTTAAAACAGCATTACGCTATTGCACATGCCTTTGAAGATTTTAACTATAAATGAATGAATACTAACACTCAACCACATGATAAAGTCTTTGGAAAAGATAGTATTTCATTCATTTATAGTTAAAATCTTTAAAATATTACAGTTTTCAAAACATCGCGCTATATAAAAATGATTTATTTACATACATTTATTATCATTTCATGGTAAATTATAAAAACGAAGTTTAGAAACCATTTACACGTAAATCCATTTCTTTATATAGCTTTAATAAATTTGCAAACTAACATTGAATTTTAAATTTGCTGTTTATTTATTCCATGCTTCATAAGTTAAATCACACAACATATTAATAAATATTAAATAAACACAATTCATATTATTTAACTGAAACAAGTAATTCACCTCCCAATAAACTGTATAAATTTGTAATATGTCCATTATGTTTCCAGGCCATTAAAATTATCTGACCTTTCACTTCTCCATGATGGAAAATGTTTGAGGAAATTGCGCATAATATTTGCGGTTATAAATAAATACCCTATTAATAAAATATTATAGGGCCAACCTCAAAAGGGGTGGACAATACCAACAAAATGGAATGCTACTTACTCATACATCAACCTGTTAGTGCAGTTAACGGCTCTGCCATACATCTACCAGACCTAGGAGACCCACATTACCAAGCCAGCCTTGATGGAAGAAGCCAATACCAGCAATGGATAAGCCAACATTAACAACGTGTATTTAGTATTCATCTGTACAAATTTTGTTATGTCAATAAATATATTTTTAAAATAATAAAAATATTTAAAATTTATTACTTTTATTGGTGAATTTATTTTTTATTTGTTAACACTTTAAAATAAAAAATCTCAATTCAATTACAAGTTGTAAATATCATGAAACAATATCTAAACATGCATTGCCGAAGTAAATTAAAAGTACTCTTTCAATTAAAATTTACAAATTTAATAATCCAACAAGATTTTAAAAATTTGTTAAAAGGAATAAAAAAAAAGGAGGAAACAAATTAAATGTAAATGGGAAAATAATAATAATAAAGCATTATTCAAATCAACAGCACTTTACCGATTACAAAATTCGGTTTTATTTTATGCATGGTATAAATATTTCAAAATTTCATATATCTCCTTACTTTGCTTGCATTAAATCAAGATCTTTATATGGTTTTTTAAAAATCAGTTTTATACTTTTTAATGGTTTTTTTAAAATTTCTTTCTAATAATTTGATTGATTATCAATCTTCTTCAGGTTTAATTTTGTTTCCATTTCTTTAAAATAGCTCTTTTTAAGAAATTCAAATTTAACTGACAATATAAAGAGGTACAAATAGAAATAAGCCTGAAAATACTATTAGTCAATCAAAATAATAGAGAGAAACTATATAAGACATAAAAAATAATCGTGTAAAATTGGATTTTTAAAATAATATTGCATTTTATACTTATAAAAATGAATTGTTATTCATAATTCAATTACTTTTCAATTTTACTAGTAAAGATTACTCTCTCTATTCTCACTCTCTCTATTTCTCTTTCTTTCATTTTTAATATCTATTTCTCTAAATTTAATTAAAAGAATTAATTAAAATGAGATTCATTTAATCTGTTGCATAAAGTTTATTACAACTAGCCTCTTGATTTAAATTATTATCTGTATGTACTGAAGCAGCTACATAGCTTATTCAAAAAGTTTCAATTGTTTTTTCATAAACTATTTCAATGGTATGGAAGGCTACAGAGTTGGATGGCGGAGTATATTCAAACCTTCTATTAAAGTTTCAAGATTTTCTGTCTTAATATAAACTGAGCACTAATTGTATATAAATGTGGGAGATGGATGATCTGGAACAACTGATGAGTACTGATTCAGCATGAAATTTATATATTGGAGATCAGTTATTTTTTCCACATGTGTATCAGTTGTATGAGATAGATTGGATAGCTGAAGGGAACTTGAATGTTTGGATTTAAATCCCCTATAACTACATCTAAACTTCAGGGATATAAAGTATACCTGTATTTAAAATATTATGTATATATTCCACTAAAAAGTTAAAAATTAATATTTTATGTGTTTGTGTAACTTAAAAGTTTTGAAAGACAATAATGTTTGAGTAAAAATGCGCTATTGTTAAAAAAATTTTATATGTTTAAGTTTTTTTCAAAATTTTTAGAGATCATAACTACAAATGTCACTACTTTAGCATATTTTATTTTACAGGGCATTTTGTAATAAATGAATAAGTATATAAAGAATATTTTAGAGATACATTATTATTAGAGGGAGCATATAATTCAGTTGATTAGATAAAAAAGTTATGAAATCTTAATATGTTTAAAAATAAATAAATAAAATATCATATATGAAAATATAAAGCAATACTATAAAAGAACATTAATATTAGAGTAATTTTATTGATATTTAATACAAAAACAGGTGTTTTGAATGTAAAGAGAAGAAAATGAAAATGGAATAAAAATATGGTTCATGTGAAGATTTGGAGAAAGAGAATTGATTATTTATTCCCGAAGTCTAAGTTGATGAAAAAAAAATCAATATAAATTGTAGAGTATTAACTGATCTTAAGATGAAAGCGAGAGAAAAAGATGGATATTTTTTTTTTCAGCACATCATGACAAAAACAAAAGAACATAAAGACAGGATAATGAATTAATGGAACAGCTTTTAGTAATCTGGAAGAGAAGAAAGAAAAAGTGTGTCAGTGCTAAAAGAATAATTTGATAATTTTAGATTGATTAGAGGGGGGGGGTATGAGTTTACAATAATGTAGAGAGTGAATGTTTAACATGGTCAACAGAGTCTCTGGATATAGTACTCTTAAATTTAACCATCAATTGTTATTTATTATTGTCTCCTAGAAGAAAAAATGATGTTACTGTGCTTCAACTTTTAATTATTCTCTAATTGTTATCTTTAGCACTATGATTGGTATTTGTGGACAATGGCAAAAGCTAGACCTAAAATGCATTAATTTATGAAATCAAAAAAGAATCTGATAATGGCAGAATTTTATAAAAGTTTTTCTATTTCAAATATGCCAATGAAACACTCATCACATTATCGATTGGCAGTTTTTAATTGTTTTCCTACAGGAGAACATTTATAATAGAATTCAGTTGTTAGATTTTGAAAATGAGAACATATATTTTTCTAAGTTTGTTTATATATTTAAGAATATTTTTTCAAAATATATGTTTTATATTTATTTATTTAGAGAAATAATATAAATTAGTTTGAGTTTTCATTGGAAAATACTTGATTTTAGAAGAAGGTAAGTCAAGAAAAGTTAATAATTTTTTGCTGCAACTTATAATTGACTGAAAAGTAAAATTCCATCTTTACTGTAACCGATAAATTTTTATTTTACTAAAATTATAAATACAACTTTTAACTTTTAAATAGAATTTCAAGAGCTTTAAATAATCAGGACAATAATTTGTTTAGGCTTTTGAAACTATTAAACTAAGTCTATTTTTTTTAAATTTAACATTATTTCTAGCACATGCAGTAACTGTCCAGTAAGAAACAACTTATTGTTTGCACTAATCTAATTACGTATTTCACTTCCATATGATTTTTTTATATTTGAAAAAATTTAAATAATACTTTTAGAATTATTTTAATTTGTAAACATATATTTTCAGCACATAAGTCAATATTTATTAAAATATAATAAAAAAACAAAATTAAATTTGATAAAATAAAAAGGTGGGAATTTAATCGAAACCGACACCAGGGGATTCTCAAAAAAAAAACAACAACTGTGCAACAAAAAGGTTAAAATTCTTAAATTCAACTGCTTTTCCAAATTTAATCTAGTTTTTTTATATAAATAAATAACCCATAAAATTTTTTACTCCACCTTATTTTTTTTAAACTTATATTATTATTATTTTTTTATTAGCACATATAATTATTTTATCACTTTTCTATGATTTGGACCTTTTCCATATTGCCATGGTCAAGATACCTTAAAATATTCCAAACTAAAAAATAAATTAATGAAAAATATACCATGTATGTAAATGTATGCTATCATCTGACTTATCACATGGTTAGCCATATGATCTCTACTGATTACTCAAGCTTATAGTATATAACTCTAGATTAGAGTGAAAGTAACTGTTCTTGGTAAATATATAAATTTATACAAAATTAAAAAATCTAATTCTTACTTTTTATATTAAATAAAATAAGTATTTCATCTTTTTTTAAATTTGGTATAAATTCAGATATGGAGTAGATTTTTGATTAAATGCTTTTCCCAATTTGCAATATTTTATGTTATCTTGACCATGATGACCTATGAAAATAAAATAAACTAAAAAAAAATAATGAATAATTATTTGTTTATTGATATACATATATTACTTTAGAGAAAAAAAAAATTTGAAAAGAAAAAGATGTTGTAAAAATTTTATGAATTATTTATAGATATGCAGCCTAGGGAAAGTAACTTCTGGATTTATTTAAAGGGTAATCTCTTATATTGTGAGTACTACCTTGGAAATTGATACTAATGATTTCAAACACTGAATTTGGATTATAAAGATATCAAATAATAAATTTAGTTTTTCTTTTCAATTATTACTACAGTAACAAAGATTTCCTTTTTAAAAAAAATAAACAGTGCACTAAAACTGTTTTACTGATTGGTATATTTACAAGAGAGAGATTTTCTTTTTCGTTTCCACTAATCATTACATCAAGAAAGATTTTTTTAAAAAAAAAGAAACCAAATATAAACTTTTAAGCAAAAAAATTAGATTCCATTATAGATTTCTAGACTTTTATCAAAAATTAATAAAACAAACTGAAGTCTTTGCTTTTCCAATACATCGACATTTTTGACAAATATATAAAACAGATTCTACTTTTGACGTTTACTGACAGTTAGTTAACATACAGCTCGCTAGGGATTTCCGTACATCTGCAATATTACGGCATATTTTTTGTGTAGGTAAATGAAGTGATGTGATGATTGTAACTCTAAATCTTAAGGTAAATAGATGACTACAGTTTCTATGGAAATGTGTAAAATTATAGTACATTTTATTTAGTCAAATTCTTTACAAAGATATATCAACCATGTAGGTGAAACAACAGCTCAAAATTTTAGACTGACATATCTTTTTGGACTTCTTAAATTTAATGAATGCAGAAATAGAATTTAGACAATTAAAAGAACTGTTTTGCTTAACATTAAGCATCACATGATATCGATTAACCATATAATATTTTTAATAATAAAAATTGTTTATCTTTGAATCATCATCATCATCATCAGCCATTATCAATCCACTGCGGGATGAAGGTCTCTCCAAGTTTAACCCATCTTCTCCAATCTTTAGCTTCTCCACATCACCCCTGCATATTTTCTTATTTCATCCATCCATCTCACATGTGGTCTCTTTCTGGGTCTTTAACAATTTCTTGGAATCTAGTTTAAGATTTCAATTGTCCATCTATTATCATCTCTTCTAGCAATATGTCCAGCCCAACTGCACTTCAATCTTTTAAATTTTTCAATGAGATCAGTAACACCTGTTTGTTCTCTTACCCATATATTGCATTTTTGATCTCTTCTTGTTACTCCCAACATGCATATCTCCATACTTCTTTGAGTGTTCTGGAGTCTCTGTATTGCTCTTCTATTAAGTGTCCAAGTCTCAGATCCATAAGTAAGAACTGGTAAAACACATTTGTTAAAAACCTTCCTTTTCAAACATATAGGCATATTTCCTTTTAGTAACAAGTTATTTCTACCAAAAGCACTCCAAACAAGTTTAATTCTATGATTAATTTCATCCATTGTGTTTCCATCTGTATTAATAATCTGACCAAGGTATTTGTAACTGTTAATTTCTTCTAATTCATCATAATCAATCTTTATTTTCATATTTTGAGCAAATTGATTAAACATTACTTTAGCCTTTTTAACATTTATCTTTAGTCCTACTTTCCTACTTTCATCTGATAACTCCTGCAACATTTCCTGCAGGAATAAAGCATTATTTACAAAAACAACTATATCATCTGCAAAATCTAAATAACTTAAACAATCACCATTTACTTTCACTCCTTTAGTTTCCCATTTTAATCATCCTGGATCTATACCTTGATGATCCAATGCTTTAATCACTGAAGAAATGTTTATAGAATCAAATGCATTTTCATAATCTACAAACCCAAGACATAATGGCAACTCACTTTTCTCAATACCTGAATATGATCTACTGTACTAAAACCACTTTTAAATCCAGCTTGTTCCCTTGGTTGGTAGAAATCCAATGTTCTTTGTAGATGAGTTGTAATTATCTTGGTAAAATTTTTGTATAAAACTAATAAAAGGCTGATAGGTCTGTAATTTCTAATATCCTCTTTATCACATTTTTTAAATATTAATATTATTACTGCATTCTTTCAATCATCTGGTATATCTTTATCATTTAGACATTTGGTATATAATTTTACTAAAAAAAATTTTATTTCTTCACCTGCTTCTTTTAATATATCAATTATAATTCCATCATTACCTGGAGCCTTTCATTTCTTCATACATTTAATTGCATGTTTCACTTCTTCATTTAAAATTCTGGGCAATTCAGAAGATATAATAGATATAGGAGGTACTTGTTCTTTATTACTATATAATTCTTGATAAAAGTTTTCTATCCATTTCATGAAGTCATCTCTCTTTTTAGTAATAATTCCATCTTTTTTTCTTATTGCAGATATAAATTTCCTACCAATACCAAAATGTTGTTTTACATTCTTGAGACTTTTATTTTCTTCTACAACTTTCCTTGCTAGTTGACAGTTATACTTTCTTATATCATTTTCAATTCTGTTCCATACAATTTTACAAAATGTGAGATATTCAATCCTTTTTAATGCATTATTTTTGTATATCTTCATATTCCTTCTATAAAGGCCATTAATGATTCTTTACACAATAAAATAAATTTATAATAAAATAATAAAAATATTTTAAACTGGCAATAAATCATTTCATCATAGTAGAATTATATACAACTTAACTGCAAAAGTTCATGAGAATGTCTTCTGCCCCTGAATTCCAAAAATTTCAATTTACTATATCAAACAAAAAATCGTTTACATAAAATTCAAAAACGTTTTGCTCTTCCATAGTTCATGTCAACAGATTGTATTTTCTTTTAGATGAAGAAATAATTTCAACAATTTTATATAATAAAAGGTTAATGAAAGATATTCAAATTATCTTTAAAAATTATCAGTTATGTAAATATAGAAAAATTCCACCATGTTGATAAAATGGCTATCATACCAAAATGTGAAAAGAAGTAGTTTATAAAATTTTAACAAAAAAAAATTAAAAAGAAAAAAATATATTGAGGTTATTAAATAAATATTTTTGATATATTTTTATTTATTTTAACTTTTAATTAAATTTAAAAAAAAATAATTACTAAGAAATATGAAGTGAATTATTTTTTTAAAAAATCCAGATATATTTTGCTTAAGTAATATACAAATTAAAATAACACAACAAGGTTCATTCAATGCTAGTGCACATAAATTTCTATATCCAGACCGATATCTGGCTTTTGACTTCATCAGTGAGAGTTGGAAAGGTGAATGAATTGCTATCATTAATATATTTGTAATTTTTGGGAAACAACTAGTCTTCACACATATGCTATGAAATTGGCATCCACTCTCCCATAAATAAATGTTTTAAAAGCATAGATTGTCCACCTATGCTTAGACCTTATTCTTTAAGTAGCCCAACATTTATTGACCCTGTCTAAATTAGGGCTTGAACTTATTAGCTCAATTTTTATATCAGCATATTACTTTTACATGTTCAGTGTATTTATCACAGCAAAAAGAAACCTTTTCATTTTTAACTACCTGCACACCGGATCTTTTTATTTTATATATATTGAGATAGATAGTGGCCTATCTCAATCTATAATTTATTTTATAAACTTAGAAATTGGCAGTTGAAAATATAATTCAAGTTTTAGTAAGTTTTTTTTTATATAGATTTATATTACATATGCACACACATTGATAAAGATGTGTGTTTATAATCAGTTTAAGTCAATTTTATTTTACTTTGAAAAAGATTTTAAAAATGATTTATTCTAACTAAAAGTATTTTAAATAAATATGTTTTACAATTTACATTATAGGAACAAACATAATACTAATCTATAAAACTTTCATTTAATTATTTTGTATTTTTACTTTTGAAAATCAATTTTTTAAGCTTTGTTCTTGGTTTTGAAAATGTTAAATTCCAATTAATAATATTTTAAGTGCCATTTATAAATATGTGAACTGATTTATTAAAAAAAGTTTGTAAGCCTAAAGAATTAAAATAATTACTGGCTTATTTAATTAGAATTTTGTAAACAGGAGTAATTAAGATAATCATTGGCTTGTTTAATTAATGAATTTCATAAACATGTGAGCTTGTTAATTAAAAAAAATCTTTTGCAAAGTGGATGATCTAAAAAAAAACAGCTTAGAAAATAACTGATCATTCTTCTACTTCTTTTACTCATTCATTGCTTTTGCCTGTTTGGCATGATATATACTGAACCTCTACAGTAATTGGATTAATAAATATGTGCAGCTAGGCACACAGAAATGAACTTCCTTTAGCAGGTAGCCTGTATCCATTAAGATAACCAGTTTTTCTTGCTGAATTTGATGATCCAACTCTGTGCCAACTATCTTCACATATACAGCAAACATGCTCTTCATGTCAGTAAAGGAAAATTTTTATATTGACTTTATATATCTGATTGTGACTAAAATTGGAAATAATTAAATGAAATGACCATATGTAAACCATTAAAGAGCACTATTTGCACACTTACATATATATATATATAAATCCAATTGGGAGAAAGTAATATCTACTGGCCATATTTTTCCTTGGACTTAAAGGTGACTTTTATATATGAGCTATTTTGTAAAACATTTAAATTTACATTATCAACAAGCCATGATAATTATACTTTAATTTAGATAATTTTATGTATTTATGCATTTATTTGTTATATTAAACTACTTTGAAAATTTGTACTTGATAACACCTTAACTAACTGAATGTATCTGATATAGCATGATAACTTTAATTTAGATTTTCTTTTAAATGGTTGAGCTAAAAGAAATCAGTTTGTTTCATCAATTTAATTTTTTCTCTCTTCCCTCATAGTTTTTTTTATTAAAAAATGACTTACACTATTGTTAATAATCATGGTGTAGTTTTAAATCAATGTTACTTTTAAAAAAATGTTTTAAATGAAAAAAACTTAAAAAAAGTAAAAAAAAATTAAGTTAAAATTTAATGTAATTAAAATTTGATGTATCTCTGAAGTTATTTTTAAAATATCAATAAATATATATATATGTGTGTGTGTGTGTGCATTTAATGTGATGTGCATGTAGCTATATAAATCATTTAAAAGGTTGATTTTATTCTGCTTAGATTTACTTTGTCTGCTTTGCATGCATCTCAAATTAAAAGAATTGGTATATGTATGTGTGTGCATTTTATATAGTGACCCTCTAGATATTTATCCATCATACTTGAATTTTGTGTGCTTACTTGCCTTTCCATAATATATATTATTTCTGCTTGAAGTACACATGGATAATTTTGAATTATTGGAAAGAAATATTTCTCCCCATGAATTATAGTTTTTTCTTTGTACTATAGATGATTAAGAGGTCTATTTATTATTGTTCACTTTTACAATGGTGCAGGATCAAATGAACAGTGTATAAGGCTGATTTTACAATGATTTTCACAATGTAAACATTTATAGAGTATTTAAGTTGTTTTATTATTGTTTTCATGTAAAAATGAAAAATATATATGTGTGAACATCTTAACTTAAAACACATATCTAACAGTATTATATAAATAAGTGTTTTGTATCATGTAAAATTTTGTGAATAATAATACTTAAAGCTATCAGATATTAGATGTACCATATGCTAACTTGCAAAAAGAGCACTTACCATTCAAATGTGTTTCTATTTGAACTCTGTTGTGATTAAACTGTATTATATTATGCTGTAAATAGACTGTGTTTTGTTTATTGTTAGATTTTTTGGCATTTTGTTTACTGTTGTATGCTCTGCCAATTGATGTTTTCACAGAATCTTTGCTCTCCATGATCTTGAGGTAATTTCAAATGTCTATAAGTGATGTTATAGTTGTGTGGACATTTACACTTGGTATCCTCATCAGTAAACTATCATATTTTAGGCTTGATCTAATGGTGATCTCTGGTGCTAGATATTAGTGTGCCTGTTGTCCATTACATAGTATATTTTAATTTTTGTTCTCCCAACATAAAACATGAATTGTTCAAATCCTATAGTATATGCAAATCCTTAATGTGAGGCAAGATTATAAAATATACCCTGGGAGTGAAAACCAGTGATAGAAGATTTATTAATTTTATGATGGCTGGCACAAGATAACCAGAAATAACAGCAAAAGTAGTTGGATACTGCAAGTAAAGTGACATTCATAGAAACGTGATGTGATATTATAGATTGAAGTTTGTTATAAATGCATAAAAATGTTTAATATATTAGGCATAGAATTAAGTTTAACATTAGCATATAAAAGCATAAAAGATTTATAATGAAGTTTAACATAAGCATATATAAAAATAAAATAGAAGCAAGAAAAATATAATATAGTTAAAAGTTTCATATTGGAATATAAAAATATACAACAGAGAATCAAGGAATCAAGATAGGATGAGAGTAACACATGAGGAAATGGAAATGTTTGATATAATGATGGAAGAATAACAGGATTCAATATAAAAATGTATTCAAAGAGTAGATAAAAATATCCAAATAATTAAGGAAATTATTTTTAAAATGATTCAAAAAAAAAAAAACATGAGAGAAAACAGGATGAAGAAGATGATCATGTTGAAGTCACTAAAAGTGATATTGTTCAAAATGAAAAATTAGAGCAAAATAATTACCAAGTTCAAAGCCTGTGGAAAATAAGCATTTACTAATTGATGATACCAAGAGTGTTACAGAAAGAGATGAAGTTAATTATACTAATATGACTGAATGTGTCATAGAAGAATGCATGAAACATTAAGGTACAAATATGAAAATAAAGAAAATACAAGTAACAAAAGGGAGGACCCAAAACAAGTTGAAATAAAGACAGAAAATGAGAAGGAACTAAATATAGTAAAATATTCTTCAAATTTAGTAAAACAAATAGATGGATGCTATGATCGCATGGATTATGTTGATGATGAATTAAAGGCTAACATAGAGCATAGTTATAAATAAAAAGCATAAGAGGTTAATACATTATTTATTGACTTAGGTGATGGTGAAAATTTTGTGTTCAAATAAGAAATTAGCTACATATAAAGAGCAGGGTTATGATTTTATCAGCTATTTTGGATGATTCTTCACATAGTACAACCTCTGCTTACATGATCAAAATCATATTCCTGAATTTGACATGATGAAGAATGATATTAATATTTTTAAGTAAAAGGTTGGGCAATCTTGCATGCATAGCTCAAAATCTTGGTATAAGCAATAAATGGATGTTTCACATTACCTTTCCATATTTACATTACATGAAAGCTTGAAAATAAACATTTTCAGCAGAACTTTTATCCAGAATTATTGTGATGGCACAATATGCCACAATACAAATAAATGGTGACATAATTTACAGAACTGGCTTTGCCCAGCCATTTAAAAATATCCATCTTAGACTAATGTTATAAAGACCCTTTTAAGAAAAAATTATAATCAAATGCAATATGGAATTCTTGCATATGAACATAAATATTTTAAGATGAAGATCAGCACAATTGATCAATCATATAGTTTAGGAACAACACTATGCAACAATGTTGAAAAGATCAAATGAAAGAAAGATTCATCAGATAAGGTTCAACCTTTTTAAAGAATGGAAATATTATGCCAAACTAGAGAAACCAAGTAATAAAATCAATATTTTAAAATGTGTCCCATTGACAGATAGCAGTAAACAATGTTAAATAATTTGAATAATTTTCATTTTGAAAAAAATTAAATTTCCTTATAGCAATAAGTTAATACTAATAATTATTTTTTTACCCTAAGGAAAGGGATGTTGGTATATATAGTAGCCTCTCAATCTATAATTTATTTTATAAATTTTTACTTGGCATTCAAGTTTTTTATATAGGTTTATATTACAAAACACACACATTGATAAAAGCCTGAATTTATAATCAATTTAAGTCAATTTTATTTTATTTTTTAAAAAAATAATTTATTTTAACTAAATGTATTTCAAATAAATCTGTTTTAAAATGTATATTATAGAAACAAAGTATCTACTAATCTATAAAACGTATACTTAAATATTTTATAATTTTTATTAATTAAAAAATTTTGGAAAATCAATTTCTTTTTAATTTTTGTTTTTAGTTTTGAAAATTTTGAATTCCAATTAATAATATTTTAGGTGTCATCTATAAACAAGTGGACAGGTTTAATTAAAAAAAGTCAATAGCCTAAAGAATTAAAATAATTACTGGCTTATTTAATTAGATTTGTGTAAACAGGAATAATTAAGGTGATTATTGGCTTGTTTAATTAATGAATTATATAAACACATGGGCTTGTTAATTAAAAAATATGGTTTTTCAAAGTGGATGATATAAAAAGACCAGCTCAGAAAATAATTGTTTATTTTTTTATTTTTTTATTTTGGTCACTGCTTTTATCTGTTTAACATGATGCACACTGAACCCCTACTAATTAAATTAATATGTGCAGTTACACATCCAGAAATGAATTTCCACCAGCATGTAGCTTGTAACCAGTAAAATGTCCATCATTGCTTGCTGAGTTTGATCCAACACTGTGCCAACTATCTTCATATATACAGTTAAACAGATGCACTTCTCAATGGTAAAGGAAAAATTTTATACAGATTCTACCTATCCAATTGTGATTAAGATTGGAAACTGGTACATGAAAAGACTTTATATGTAAACCACTAAAAACACACACACATGTATATTTTATTGATTTTATTACCATTATTATTTTGCTGTTGGGAGCTTTAGATATATTAAATTACTAAGCCCATTAATATGTGGGATATCTGAATTAAGTTTGGACCCATATGATTATTTCAATTGGAGAGCTGAATTTAAAGAATTGTAGATGTCTAAAAATTTTAGATCTTCGTCTTAGTTAACTTTTAAATAAATGCTTAGCTGGAGTTGGTTTTTTAAATCTGGTGTCCTAGCTCCTCATTGAAGAGAGCCATAGCTCAAAACTGGTCTGGGGATAGGGACAATTCTAGATAAAAATGATTTGAATGATTTTTCTTGTAGTTTATCATAAAAAAGCTTGTTTAGAACTATTGGCATGCTTTTTATATCCACTTGAGATAAAATAATATCTACTAGCCCATATTTTACCATGAACTTAAAAGTCACTTTTTATTTATGAACTGTTTTATAAAACATTCAAACTTATGTTACCAGCAAGGTAGTGACAATTATAATTTAAATTAGATAATTTTATGTATTTATGCATTTATTAGTTATATTAAACTACCTATTAATATTTGTATTTATAACTCCTTACCTAACTTAGTGTATTTGATGTAGCATGGTAGCTTTAATTTAGGTTTTCTTTTAAATGGTTAAGATAAAAGAAACCAGTTTGTTTCTTCATTTTTTTAAATTTTCCCTCATAAAAGTAGTTTTATTAAAAATCACTTCTGCAATCATTAATAATAGCAATATAGCTTTAGATCAAAATTATTTTAAAGACAAATTTTAAATAAACAAAAAAAAAGTTTTTAAAAAAGAAAAAATTTAAAAAATTTGGTTATTTTTTTAAAGTTTAAATTTAATGTGATTAGAATTTGGTGCATCTCTGAAAATATTAAAAAAGAATCATTAATCTATGTGTGTGTCTAATGTGATGTGCATGTAGCTATAAAATCATTTAAAAGATTGATTCTATTGTACTTTGTTTTCTTCATGTGCATCTAAAATTAAAATAATTGGTGTATGTATGTGTGTGTATTTATTTAGTGATCTTCTAGATATTACCACACTTGAATTTTATGTATGTTTACTTGCCTTCTCATGATATTTATTATTCTCACTTGAGATACTTATGAGTAATTTTAATCTAAGTAGGATAGAAACATTTCTCCCTATGAATTATAGTTTTGCTTTGTACTATGAGTGATTAAGAAGCCTATTTGTTGTTGTTCTATTTGATAGTGTTTCAGGTGAAATATACAGTATATAGGGCTAATTTTGTTTGGCCTGTGCAGTGTGAACATTTATAGTGAATATTAAACTGCTTTATTATTGATTGTATTTAATTAGAAGGGATTTGAACATAGATTTTCAAACTTTCTTCAGCTATCCACTCCTTCTTTAATAACTGATACACATGACCACATACATGTAAAAAAGATAAATGAGCTCCAATATATGTATTTCATGCTGAAACCAACACTCATCAGTTGGTCCAGATCATCATTTCCATAAGTGGAGATCTGATTATATATGTGTGTGGGAGTTGATAATCTAGATCAACTAATGAATGCTGGTTCAGTACAAAAAAGTATATTGGAGATCACTTATCTTTTTCACATGTATATGGTCATGTATATTAGTTATATAAGATAAAGTGGAAAGCTGAAGTGAGGTTGAAAGTCTGTGTTCAAATTGTCTCTAATTACATTTAAAGTTCAATATATATATATATATATATATATATATATATATATATATATATATATATATATATATATATATATATATTGTAGCCCTTGGGTTTTCCCAAAGCTCCATTAGATTAGACTTAGCTATGTAAGACAGTGTTTAATGAAAATTTTCCTCATAGGCTGTATATATTTTTTTAATAGACAAACTTTCTAGCCAGTGTTAGGTTTGAACTCATATTCTTAGGGATTGCATAGTTTTACTTAGTATGCAAACTAAACATTTTGTTATAAAAGATTTCTAGGCAAAAAATTGTTTTATTTAGTAATTGATTCATAGGACAATTTAATAGCCAAAGATATAAGTTATAGATTGGCAATATTTATACATCACTTTAATAGTTGGAGATTGGAGAGAAGGGAGGGGAATGATTTACAAAAACTACTTTAGAGAGTGAAAATAGATAGTCATAATTTTACCATAATAGGTTAAAACTCAATAATTCATAAAATCAAACTGTAAAAAAGAAAAAAAATCAAGGATTACTCAGAGTATTAAGCAATCAGTTTAATTAGAATTGTATGTGTGAGGAATGTGTGTATGTATATGATTTAGTTGTGAATTTTAATTATAAAGTTCATAATTGAATAATAACTATCCCATGTTCTCTCATGGGAAACTCCTTTAAAGAAGAATTAATTCATTTTAATAGTTTATTCATAGCAGCCAAAATTTTGGTCAAGATTCTGGGTTTGAAGTTGGATCTCTATACGTTTTTTTTATTATTATTAAAGAAAAATGGTGGGAAAGAGCTTTCTCTCATTTATTCTGAGGGGAGAGTTTTCTTTCATTTGTTCTTTGGGAAGATTTTCACAAGCAGAAAATTACTAAAGTAAATCAAGTGATATCTGTGACACAGGAATGTGTAAGTGTAAAAACAATGAGTGGTCATCCAAAGGAATGCAGACGTGAATTTGGCAGGTCAGTCACTCAGGAAGGCATAAGTTTAAAACAACAAAAAAGGAAAAAAACAATAGGCAATTAATCAAGGAAAAACATGGATGTAAATGGTTTGGAAGGTCAACCATTAAGGAAGGTAGGGGATGAAGAAACCCAGCCAATATAAGAGCTTAGTTGTTTGTTGGTTGATTGGCTTTCTCTTTGCAAGCTCTCTCATCATTGGTTATTGAGAAGCCTTGTTGTAGAGTTAAAGGAAAATTTTTTTAAAAAAGGAAAGAAAAAGAGAGAAAAGAAATCGTTTGTTGTTAATTATTCTGTCTGTCTCCTGAATGATAAACTTAGCCAAATTTAATAATATACATAGAAAAATTACTCTTGAGTAAGTTTATATTAGGTGCACATCCTGTTCTCTTCTGAAATTAATCAACTTCATGATTTGTTTTACACCTAAATATACCTAATTTATCAGGAATCAGCAAATGGTGAAATTTAAACTACAGAAAAAAAAATTGATTTTGATTTCGCAAATAGGGCAGAACTGAACACTACAATCACATATAAAGCATCAAATCTGTCATAAGTGAACTGAGAAGTACATCAAAAAGTGGATTTATATAGTCAAAAATTAAAAGCAAGTTCTTTTCAGCAGTAAAGTGTAGTTAATCCCCAGAACCCAAAAATGGAGAAAATCTTATCATCAGTGTGAAAACTTTGTACATTTTGGCATAGGAATTGAACTTGTATAACAGTGACTCTTTCACATAAAGCCATGTGTGCACATGAACAAAAGAAGGAAAAAAGAGAAAAAATGGAAACCAGAGATCAGAGAAACAATCCGCTAGGACTATTTAAATATATTTTTATTATTTGTTATTCATTTTGAACATTTAATCTAAAAAAAAAAAAAAGAAAGAAAAAAAATTTTTTTAATCATATATATCCATTTAAAGTTAATCCATGTTAAAATTATTATTATTATTATTATTTTGGGGGTAGATAAGTTAATATCAAATCATTTTGTATGTGCCTGTTTTAAATGCTTTTACATTTTTTTTTATGAAGAGAGTGAGAGATATTGTTAAGTGAAATGTTTTTGGATCGGATCAGGAATTATTATCAAATGCTTAGACCTATTGATATGTTTTATGAAGGTTGTGTGAATGTTGGGCTAAAACATCATCATTATGGTGTAAAAGTGCAGAGAAATAGTTTTAAAAATTTAATACACATTTCTTATTACTATTATCATAAAGTTAAAGTTAGATATAAGCTAATTAAGGCTTGGAAAAATTGTTGGCTCATGTTCTGGTGTACTATTTCACAAGAGGAATGTAGATGTGAAAGTTTTACTTGTACAAATTGATGTTAGACCTGTGTATATGTGGATGGACAAAGAGTCCCCACCAAGCTAGTGGAGTCATAGTTTAGCTCACTCACTAAGATATTTATTCCATATTTATAAAGTATTTAAATACAGTGGAAGAGTTTCCCACTTGGTTATTTTCTACACCATAAGATGATTTCTTTATTGATGGCCAGAGGTTAATAGGTAAACCCAAGTCTCTCTGTATGACTAGCGATAAAATCCTAGCATACCTCAACCTTAATGAAAAGGTTTTCTCTTATTCGGGTCACTGCCTACCTCATATTAATGTTGATATTCCTTATGGGTGTATGAATTACAGCTATTGCTAAGCATTACTTATAAATGTTGGTTACAGGGTTGCAAACTCAATTTGATGTCAGGATGAGTGTGGATAGTGTGTGTGCGATTAGTATACTTGAACATTGTTTTGTTGATATATTTTAATTGATCAATAAGAGCCAAGAATAATAACATAAATGAATATTAAATTTAAGGCTTAAATAAAACCTAAGAACATCATAAGCAATGCGTATATAAAATTATCTAGCAAATATATCCATAGCCAGCTGAGAACTTCGCTGGAATGGTAAGATTATTGAAATGTTCTTATTGTCATAAGAACATGAGTATAGATTGTATGCAGGTATGATAATGATTAAGCTAGGTACCGATTTGTTGACATTTGAAAAGTAACTAAAATTAATTTAATGGTGAGAAGTCCCACCATACATAAAATATCTCCATTGTAAAGCATAGGGTTAAGGCATCTTAGATTAAAATAATTAATGGAAATTATTAAATTTTATTATTAGTGGGAGAGTTATCGTTAGAAATAAATCAGTAATTGAAAGCATTAAACACTGGGGGGAAAAAGTTGATGTTCGCTATGTCTTAGATAAAAGTAAGAACAAAATATAATATATATGAAGGTAACAATTATTTTTATCCATCTGTTATTAGTATTACCCCATGGCAATCGTGATTCCCTAATAATTAAGACTTAATATTTATATTTTAAAACCCCTAATAATTATCTGTTGATTTAGGGATTTTTTAATTATTATTATGTCATACGGTTGTAGAACAGGGGAAAGCCATGTGAACCATCGAATTAATGTACATATAATTTTATTGAGTTATAATTTGTTAATAAAATTTGTTATTTTTTTTTAAATAAAAATTTGCATATGTCTCAATGTTTTGTGGGTTATTACAATCTAGAAATCTCAAATCCAATCATACATCAATACATTATTATTTATATTTGAAGCATCATTTTGGTAAATCGTATCAGGTAAAATTTATTTAAATGGTTAATTTTTCGAGCTTATGTAGCATGGCAATACTCAAGATTACCAATACTCTGGAAATAATTCAGTATAGTTGAAATATAGATTATGAATAGGGATGGTTATTGGGTGATAGTGGATGCAGTGGGTGGGCATAAAATCCTTTCCCCATCCATTGTATTCAAACACCTCTCTAGATGCACTTCCTTATGATTTTACTTTAATTATGAAAGTGTTTATAATATGTTATTTCTAAAAGATTTAATGTAAGCTTAATTATTCGAGCTTTAATGTAAGTGGACATTGGCTACATTAAAGTCAGCCAAGATCAACCTTGGAGGTGATCATGAGAGGGGTGTTTATCACCAATGATCCATAGCAGCTTGTTCGACTTCCAGACCTTATTGTTCTAAAACCCTGAGAAGAGATTATCATAGGAGATAAACGAGTTAGTATGACAGAAAATTTGAGAGAAAAGAGATAGTAGTGCAATAGACCTATGAATGTGAGGATGATGGAGGGATGGATCAGGAGGGTGGAGATGGACATAGAACTATTTGTAATCTGAAACAAAATTTTAATTGTGACTTTAATGATAGTGAATGGGAGTGTGCTGAGAATATAAATTGTAATGGGAGTTGAGCTTAAAGTTTCTTCTCTTTAACAACCACGAGTTTCCAAGAGTATTAATATTATTATTTTTAGTGCATTCTCAGTGTTCTCTTAATCTATTGATTATTTATTAACTCATTCATTAGATATCATTATTGAAATTTATTAATAAGGTATTGAAATAAGGTTTAGCCTCAATAGTTTCATTGAAGTTGCAATTTGGTGCCCTGGCAAATATGATTATGGATGTTCTGTCCCATCATCATTATCCCAATAGGCTTTAGAAATAATGTTAGCTGGGAATGAAGAAACATCCATTGATCCATCTGACCAAAAAGGTTATCAATGGAGTACCAACTAGGGCTAGAAATACGTCAGATCCCTGAGAAGTCGGAATAGCCTCAAGTTCCATTTTGTGACAGATATTACATTGGTTACAAATTATAACAACTATCATATTCACATTATTAGGAAAAAGGTTAAAATTGGGCCCACAATGTTGATGCTCGATCAAAAGATTACAATTGGGCCCACAATGTGGATATCTGAGAAAATGTTACAGTATATATTATATGTGTATTTAAAGATTATTGTTTTTATGTAAAAGTGAAAATTATATGTGTGTGCATGTCTTAACTTAGAACACATATCTAATAGCAATATATAAATAACAGAATGTTTTGTAGTATTCAGAAATGACACACTATTATAATATAAAGTATCATGTAAAATTTGTGAATAATAATGTTTAAAGCCACCAGATATTAAATGAATTTTATGCTAACTTGCAAAAAGAGAAATTACCATTCAGAGCTCAAAAACTGGTATGGGCTACAAATGAATTTTCAAAATACTATTCCATATTTACATTACATGCAAGCTCAGAAATAAAATTTTCAGCAGAACTTTTATAGAGAATAATTGTGTGGTGATGTAATATGCCACAGCACAACAAATTATGACATTATTTTATAAAAGTGGTTTTGCTCAGCTATTTAAAGAATATACATTTTATAATGATGTTATAAAGGCTCTTTTAATAGACTGGGTATGAGCACAGACTTTCACTTGACCCACCACTCTCCACACTATCTCATAACACTGATACACCTGAACACACATATGTCGAAAAGATAAATAATCACCAATATACGTATTTCATGCTAAACCAGCAATCATCAGTTGGTCCAGATTACCATCTCTACACATATATGCTACAAGTGCTCAGATATATATTAAGATAGCAAATTCTCCTACTTTAATGGACAGGCTTCAATCTACTCCACACTCCAACTCTTCAACTGTCCATCCAATTGAAAATCTGATGATGGAACACTCAAAGGCCACCCTGAGGCCGAGATTATTGTCACACCCATGTTGACCTAAGGTCAATCTGACCCCTCATGTACAGGACATAATCCATTAAATACATATACAAGGGATGGGCAGACATCTAATGCAATATGAAATTCCTGCAGATGAACATCAATATTTCAAGATGAAGAGGAGCTTAATTGATTAATTATATAGTTTAGGAACAACACTAGGCAACAATGTTAAAAAGGTCAAATGAAAGAAAGAACTACCAGATAAGGTTCAACCTGTTTAAAAATTGATATCATTAATGATTGAGTGGGGTGGGATTCATACTTGCACAACTTCCCTTATTTCACCTCTCATTGATCCTCATTATGCCACAGAGTTCAAACTCAGGGAGAAGTACATGTACTATATTTCAAGGTATAATTATTCTGCATCTGATGTGTGCATTGAATATGAATATAGTGTGATTAATTGGAAGATTATTCCACATCTGATGTGTGCATTAAATATATGTATAGTATGGTTTAATTGGAAAATAGAAAAATCAAACAACAGACAACTAATTTGATTTAATATTTAATATTGAACAAATTAATTTTGATGATGATCACTGTTCACAATTTTTTATAATAAAGTGGTGTATGCATCTGACATTTAATGATTGTGTGGGTGTGATCATCTTTTATTTGTATTCACTAACTATTTATTAACCCATACCTTTAATTCCTATGAAGGATGGTCATTTCCCATTCCTATTTAACAAACTCAAATGTACATCAAACACAATTTTATAATTATATTTTTAACAATTAATTTTCTGCTGACTAAAATTCCATGAAATCATTTGGTCATTAATTTCTAGTGTACCTATCTATATTTTGTGATCTGTTGAGAGTTGCTTTTAGAATCTGAGCCCCCCTCCCATTCTGTTGTCACATAGATCTATGATAGCTCAGACCAATCATACAAAGGTTTAGTCATACATTCTGAATAACAATTAATAATTAAGTTAATTGAACACAAACATTGACCATAAAAATTATTACATCTATCAAAGTGTGAGCACTTAATATTGAATAATCTCACCTTTCAAGTCTATAGAAATGTACCAATTGGCAAGCAAGTCAGGAGTCTGCCCTAAATTTTATTATTAAATAAAAAAATAGAATTGATGGATTCGCTCCCTCTAAAATAATTGGAGGTTGAATGGATTGACTTTCTGTTTCAAAAGAAAAAAAACAATTTAACAAGCAAAATAAGAATAAAAAAATATATAAAAATATAATTTGGGATGTTAATCCAGCATAATCTAGCCATAGTTTAAAGTCTTGTAATTCAGACCATGAGATGTTTGAGTATCTTTGCTCTTAAAAAAGTTCCTTTGCATGAACTGAATGGTAGTTCTCTGGATAATATTCAGTCACAATCTGAATCCTCATGTTGAAGACTCAGACTCTTTTATAAACTATCCTATGCTGATATCATTTCTTTGATTGATTGTAGCATGCTGTAGATCTTTTACTATCATAGTTATCATGATGTTAATTTGAAATGGTAATCATATCTGAAACTCTTGGTTGTATGATGAGCAGTTCCATCCCCATGAGGTTTCATCAATTCTTAGCCACACATGATTTGTTCTTTTCTAGCTTGTAACTTATGTTAAAAATATAAGTTTTATAAAATTATGGTGGGTCCTTTAATCAACTTCCTCAAATTGCAATCATATTATGAACTTCAATAGTATGGGTAGTTAATATGACAAATAAATTGATTTTAAAAATTTATCAAGACTCTTTTCTTGGTGATGTAATTTATTTGCTTTCCTTTTTTCTTAAAAAGAATGAAAGTGTTCTATATTGTCCTATCTTTTTATTTTTAGATTGTGAGTTTCAAGTTCGCACTTTGCTTTCATTGTTAATATCACTTTCATCTTTTTATAATTTTATGCTGGATTAATAAGTCAACAAAAAAAAAAGGAATTAGCACTAATGATTTTTTTCTTTTGACTTTGAGATTTTTACTTGCTTGCGTTTATGGGTTTAGTATACATATAAATCAGTATTGTCACTAACATAATTTTAACTGGCAATTTTATACAAACATATTAACATATAATCAACAATATGCTTTTGATTGTGTTAGTATATTCAGACTTTATGATGGATGTGTGAGTGGTGATTTTTGTATGGTCAGTTTAATGTATCCTCACAATATATATATATATATATAATATTGTTGAATGAAAGTACTCTTCATACATCTGTCAATAAATATTTGTGATCACTTTTGCTTAGAGCTTATTGTTTAAATAAACCAACATTTATTGACTATGCCTATGAGTCTGATTTTTAAATCAGCATATTACTTGCACAAGTTCAGTTTATATATCACTGGAAAAAGACATTTAAATATTATTTTATAATGCATGTATAAATAGTAATTTCTTTCCACAATATTACATATATATATAAAGCTCTATATTATTAATTATTACAAATATATAAAGCTCTATATTATTAATTATTACAAATATATAAACTGATAGGATTCAGTGCCATAGATAGTTAAAGTAAGAAACGTTCTCTTCCCTATAATATATAAACTAAACTTGTGTAAGTAATATGCAGATTTCAAATTCAAACTTATAATAGATTCTAACACTAATTTAGACACAGTCAATAAATCTTGGTTTATTTAAAAAATAAGTTATAAGTGCAAGTAGACCACCTATGTTTTTAAAACATTTATTGATGGGAGAGTGCATGTTAATTTTATAATGCATGTGTGAAGAGTAGGTTTTTTTCTATAGTATTATATATATATAAATGTACCTTTAAAGGTTTTTGCAATGATATATTTTGCGGAGGCTTTTTTTGACTATGTGGTGAAACTGAACTGAGATCAGACCCATATAGCTATCTAGCTTGTTAGGCTGAGTTTGAAGACTTTACCGGTCTGAAAAATTTCATGCTTGCAAACTGATAGAAACTTTTTGCATAAACACTTGGAGTCATAATTTAGATCTAGTTTCTAGCTCTATCCTTCACTGATAATAGTAAATTAGCTTGAAATCAGCTGATCTGAGGGTGGGCAAAATGAAAGAGATAGTGAATTCTGACTCTTTTGTCATTTATGTAAACAAACGTATGCTTGGTCAGTGTTTTTGGTAAAATGCCATCTATTGATATATATATAAAATCCACTGGAATAAAACTATAAAAATTTAAAAATGCCTATATAAAATTGAAGATTAATATCCTTTGCTATAGCCAGCTTACTGCATATTCAACTATCTTGAGTAGCAATACATTAATATTAACATAATGCCAACTTACAGCATATTCTGCCATCTTGAGTAGCGATATGTTAATATTAATGTATTGCTAATATACCATAAGCTGGCTACAGCAAAGGATATTAATCTTCAATTTTATATAGGCCTTTTTACATTTTTGTAGTTTTATTCTAGTGGATTTTTTTATTATACTTATACTATGTTAAAAAAGAGAAAGTCAAAGATAATAATATATATATCAAATATAATATAGTATATATATATATATATATATATATATATATATATAGTGGATTTTTTTATTATAGTGTAATAAATATGTTAAAAAAGAGAAAGTCAAAGATAATAATTAATTAACTTTTTGGATCGAACTTCTTGAAATCCAAACTAAATTTATTGATAGAGGCCATTTCTGGAATAATATAACATTTGGAAAGATGATTTTTCATTTCTGTATTTGAATTTTTAGCTATAGTGGTATGCATTTGGATTTAATTAATATATGTATTGTGCCTTTTATGCATTAGTTAATCAATAGTATTCATATACATGTGGTGATTTGTTATGCTTGGTTTCTAAGTAATATTTTAATTTATTAATAATGCTAGGATCTATATAAATACAAGTAAATAGCTCCTATAACATCAATCTACAATATTTTTCAAAATTTTGTCTTTTGTATGCTCTTTAGTATTCATAATTAGTTTTACGATTTATATTAATCAATTTTCCCCTCTTCTACTCTTTTCTTCATTTATTGACTCTTTCAGATTATCTATTATAATTACTTAAAGTATAAATTCATTACATTTTTTTATTTTTTTTAAATAAATCTTTTTTTACTTATTTTTTTAAGCCATGAACACTATAACTATATCTATATCCTCCCATCCTAGCTTCTCTATTTGCATTTAAATTCATGTTTTAAATATCTCCAAAACTTTCATCTCTTATTTAGGATTTTTTTCTCTTTTTATGAAGCTATGTTCAAAATAAAACAGTTAATAAGTTTCTTTTCATAGTAATTTAATAAACTCAAAATAACTTCTAGCTTTATTACACTTATCATTACTTTCATCAACTCCTAAATATGTAAAATCGGCAATCTATTCTTTTCATATGTACTTAACTCTCTCTTTTAATCACTATAATGGTCTTATTTTCCTCACAAACCTCTTGTAAATTTTATTATTTCTACTTGATTTTGGTGTCTCCAAGTACTCCTAAACCCCTCTTACTACCTTTACATTTATTAATCCAATAACATTTTATCTAAATAAATATTAACATAAATAGATTTGCAACATTATTATCTTACACTCCTCTTATTTCTATTTTTATCTGTATGATAGCTATCAAATCCTTAGTTTTATCTTTTTACTATAATGTAATGAAGAAGTGCCAATGGTATTACCCTACATCATCATTATTATAAAACTATATTAATGATTAATCAAATTAGCTGAAAATTATCATAACATTTTTAGTTCAGATATGAACTTTAAAAAGTAATATTTCTATTTGTATTTAATACAAAAAAAAACATTAATTTAACTCCATTCCTTTTTTTCAATTACATATGGGAGAGTGGGAGGAGGAAGGAAGTTAAATTAGTGATATCATAAACTTAAAATAATATGTAATATATAGGGTATATGAGCATAGATTTTCACACTACCCTTCACTCTTCATTCTATCTCATAACACTGATACATTTGAACACATATATATCGAAAATATAAATAATCACCAATTATTGCATATATGTGTAGAGATGATAATCTGGATCCACTGATGATAGCTGGTTTAGCATGAAATATGTATATTGGTGATTATTTATCTTTTCGGCATATATGTGTTCAAGTGTATGTATTATGACATAGAGTGGAGAGCGGTGGGTAGTGTGAAAGTCTGTGCTCACGTACTCTATATATTATATATATTGATACAGGTATATAATAATCCTGTATTTCAGTTATTAAAATAATATGGTAATTTTTAATCAAGATAATGTCAGTGGTGAGAGTGTAAGAACATTGAAATCTATAAATTAAATTTTAGTAATTTGATATTGGAAAATGCTAAGGACAGATAATAATAAAAATGGTTTCAGTTTGGAAATTCATAAGATATTCAATCAGGTGGAAGTGCACAAATTGGGTTGATTTGAGAACATTAGTTCCAGAGTCTGACACGGCATTCAACAATCAAATGGCTTTTTAGTTTGGGAGTTTGTAAGAAGTTTAACTGAAGATCTTAGTTTCAGAGTCCAAAACTCTACAACTATACTAAGCTATGCATGCAACACAAATGATGAAAACCTGTGACAGATTATGACCTGGGAAAACTTGGTTCAATTAGAAATGTATATTGAGGGTATTCTGCCTCTTCCAAATAATTTTACTCATATGTTTAAAGTGCACAGGACAAAATATTACATCTAAAATATCTTTTTATTTATTAAGAAATTTCCTAATAGTAGTCTTTTTTTTTATTCTATACATTTAAATTAAACAAATTGACCTCATGATTAATTAAGCAAATATTCACTTCCCTATTTGATTTTATATATCCTTCAACAATTGTCACAAATCGATCTCCTGTTTCTGTTGTTTTTATTTATATATATATATGCCTGTTTCTTCAGATATATCTCATGTTTAACATAATGACAGCATCAGAAAGCCAATAGTTTGATACTTCTTCATCATCCAGTTTGTAACATGAATAAAGAGATATACAAAAAATATTTAGGTGGGGGAAAAACTTTGATCAAATCATATACACCAAAATACTCCATAGCATGAAAATGTAAATATGTATGCTGTCAGTATTTTATCGTGTTGTTATTTTTACAACATCATTATTCTATCTTTTAATTATCTTTCTTGATAATTTTAATTTATATGTAAAATTTTAAATTTAATTTATCATAGGTATTCCCATTTAATTAACAACATCAGTTTATTATATGTAATACACTAGATTAACAATCTTACATTGGTTTATTAAGGATTGGGGTATTAATTTAGAGTATTACATAATATTAACCACTGGGAAAAGTGTATATATTTGTATATGCCTTAAAAATACTGTACATATACAAGACAATACAATATACATTATAACAAACATACCATTATTTCTATTTATTAACACAAATATTGCATGCACCTACATAAAAGTAGGGATTCATTCGTACATATAAATGTATAAATATCTAGATTTATATACAATGGTCAAATATACAATATAAAAATAATTATTTGTCCACAATGTTGTTATTGATATATACTTAATACAATAATCAATCTAAATAAAATTGAAACAAGTAACTAATTATATTTACAATTATTTAATTATCAACCCAACTTTCATATCTTATTGAGACCTTTTCAAGATATAAAGTTTTATACATCACATGACTTAATAATTACATTTACTCCACCTATTAGACATTATTTTACCTTCAACAATATAATTAACATTACACATATAAATACATGAACAAATAACATAAAATAAAAAATAAAATTACATAAAAAATAACAATAATAATAATAACAATTTAAAACTATATAAATACATATATTTTAATATACCTATATAAATAAATAAATAATTGGAAGATTTAAAAATTATGGTAAAAAGCTGGGGTTGAATTGTGAATGAGGGTTTATAAAAGGAAAGGGGAAGTTGAATATTTATTTATTTATATAGGCATATTAAAATATATGTTTTTATATAGTTTTAAATTATTATTATTGTTATTTTTTTATGTAATTTTATTTTTTATTTTATGTCGTTTGTTATGTATTTATATGTGTAAAGTTAATTATATTGTTGAAGGTAAAATAATGTCTAATAGGTGGAGTAAATGTAGTTATTAAGTCATGTGATGTATAAAACTTCATATCTTGGAGATGAAAGCTGGGTTGATTATTAAATAATTGTAAATATAATTAGTTGTTTGTTTCAATTTTATTTAGATTGATTATTATATTAAGTATATATCTAGATTTATTTATATAACACATTTCTACACATTCATATAAGCATATATAATTATACAAACATAATAAACATGTGCATATTACATTCTATCTAAAATACATATGTCTAAAATTAATAATCCGTTACTATACAAACCAATAATAACAATTATTGGATTATTATTATTGGTAGTAGTAGTTATAGTAGTAGTAACATTTGAAAAATTTATTAAATCTAAGGACGTTTAATTTATAATATTATATTTTGTATAAGTCAATAGTATAGTTAAATAATTATAATAATTATTTCATATTTTTGTGTGAATACATGTACATATATGTAATGAAACTTCAATGCCCCTTTCTTATTACTTTCAATGTTCTGCATATTTCATATTTGTATTTTTACTCCTAAAAATATCTTCATATGAATAATGCTTTTTTTCACTCCGTCATACCTTGAACCACCATTTTATCACATAGCTTACTAACAAAGTCATTGTTCTGACATATAATTTGTCCACAAAAATAGTTTTATTTTTAAAAAATTTTAACAAAATAAAGTATTCTTAGCTTTCCATCCTTTTTTTCAATATAGTGAAGAACTGAAACCATTATTGCTGAGAATAATACTCATTGTTGATGTTTAAAAATGTTCCTTTTTGATTATTATAAGATCTTCTATAAATACTTATATGCAACATGATGTTACCCATTGCATTTGCTTTATCATATTTTATTTATATTATTTTGTACTTGTTAGAGTACTGAATTTATTTTATTAAATAATACAAAAATGAGAAAAGAATGCAGACATTGAAGTTATGCAAAATAAAAGCTTTCAAAAAATAATTGTACTATATCATATTGCACTTTTTAGGAATACACTATGTGAATAACACTGTAGTAATGAATGTGGAAGTGTTCTAAGCCCTACAAATGGTACTTTGAATTAAGATCTAAAATTTTAAAAACAAGGATCAGCCAAAGATTTTTTAAACCACTAAACAGGCATGATCGCCATTTTTTCAAAGGTTTTTCAATAAGTTATGTCTTAAATTTTTTTTTTAGATATATAAAATGTTAATCCAGGATTTTAAATTTTCTTTCACTTACATTATAAATCAACATTGTAACAAATAAAAATATAAAATATCTGGAAATATCTAATCATTATATTTTATATTAACCCCAGTTTTTTTAAATAATGTAAAGAATTACTGAATTATTATATCCATGTAGAATGTATTGAACTAAAATCTTGATTGCAATATTTTTTAAAGAATAACATGCTTTAAATTGTTTTTATCTATAATTTTACGAGGATTCACATTAGTATTATTTTCTTGCATATCAAAATTTCACTACATATTAGTTAAAATATAAAATCTTATACAAATGCAATTATTATTATTATTTATGTAATTGTTAATTGTCAATAGTTTTCATCTATAAACATATTTAATTTTTTATTATTATAAAAAGTACTTTTTAAAAATATTTTAAAATTAATTCCTAATAAAATGCATCATTTTAACATTATTTTCATTAGAAATGAATCCTGTATTAATTGTATGTAAATTAATAGATTATTTATTGCATTTAAAATTTTTGTTTCACCAATTAAAATAACTTTTTTTTATTATTAATTTAACTGTATTTTTACACTTTATTTTATAAGTACTATTTATTTTATTGTTTATGTTTTTATATTTATTATTTTATATGTCTTATGTTTTGCCCTTTGTAAATTATCTTAAAGTTTATTTTATTATATTTTTGTTTTATTAATAACGTTATTTATTTTATCCACTATTTTCATTCATTTTATATTTTTATTTTAACTTAATTGTCATCAATCATATTTTCATCTTTTTTTAAACGTTGTTGTTCTTAAACATTTTGCTGAATAATTGTCATTTTTTTAGCAATAATTTATACTTCCAAATATTTTTTATATTTAAATAGTTTAATTTATGTTTTGCATGAATATTTAATATCAATTTTAATACATTCTGTATTTAAATTTTTTTTTATATGTTGTTGATGTTTTAATTGTTTTGTCTTTCTTTTACCAGAATTAAAATACTAAAAAATTGATTTTTATTATTTGTTATATATTACAACTTTATTTTATCTTTTATCTCTGCTGAAGACTATCAAATTATTATAAATATATATATTATAGAATATTCTTGAGGTTTGTTTTTGTGATTCTTTGTATTTTTTATTCAAAATTATTCATACAATTAAATTTAAAAAATCCAATATAAGAATTTCAAAAGGAAAAGAAAAGTAAATTTAAAAATTAAGTGACTTTTACTTCTACAATTAGAGATTATGGCAAATGTATATTTCTCAATTTTAGATTGATATTTACATGTATGTATATGTTTATATATATTACATTTAAATAAACATAACAATACCATTTTCTAACTGCAAAGCAGGAAAAAATCAATCTTATTTTCAACTATGTCGTGATGTATATATATAAAGCAAAGATTAAATTTAATCTGGTAGCACATTGTTTTAAACTATCACATATTAATTAGCCCTGTTAATTTCTAATATTACATATTTGTAATGAGTTCAGTTGTTTCAAGGTTTGGGCTGATTGAAATAAAACTGCATAACCATCTTCATAGATTGGATATTCCATTTTAGAATTGTTATCAACTAATTCTGCTTTCCATATATATATAAATAACTGAATATTTAGTTATAACTGAATATTAGCTATGCTAATATACAAATATAAACATGAACTTAATTAACAGGCAAGCAGCAAACATTAAGATCACGGAATTGTGGGAAAGTTAGCATTTCAAAGCTTTAGTTGACAAAGATTACTGGGATAATTGAAAGTGCTTCTAAGTGGATAAAATTTTTAATTATTTAGTTACTGTATTTACAAATATTCAGTTATATAATTACGCATATTGCTTTAAATATATATATTTAGTCTTAATTGAAAATGGATTCATTTTCTTCTATTTTTTAGTTCTGATGCTTCATTTAATATAGATGGCAATTAAAGAATTCATCACATGTAAAGAGAGAGGGAATAATTAATAATAAATGGCAGTTTAAATATTAAATTGAATCCCAAGAAATTATAAAATATCTAGAAAAAGACTACATATGAGAAGGATGGATGTGAAATAATGTGAAGAAGTTATGGATTGAAAAAACGGGGATAAACTTGAAAAAACTTTTATTCTGCAATAAAATTAATAATGGTTGAAAATGACAATATATCAATTCTATACTATAAAAAGTTTGACAAAAGTATATTATTTAAACTATAATAAGAATTTGTAAGCAAAGTAAATCCAAATAAGTTACAATTATTATTTAATTAAAACAAATAAAAAGTAATAATAACTCAAAAAACTAAACTCCAAAATATATTAAATGCACTTTTACTATAAAAATATATTTAAAAATCGAGATAATTTAGGCTTTTAGTTATTTTGTATTGACAGTAATACATCATAATCTAATTATAAATAGATGGTAATAAATAAATTATTCTCTATTTTAAAAAATAAATAAATTTGGAAATAAATTTTAGGTTGTATACATCATAATGATAAACGCTCGTTAAAGTTAATGTAGCTTTAAAATAGAAATTGTGGAATAAATTATATTAAGAAAATAGCAAGCAATGACAATTCACGATCGATTGACAAATATTAATCGCTTGATCTGATTCTGTTACCTATTTAATCTACTTAGCGTATATGCATACGTAGGATTACTCGAAAGTTATGAAGAGATTTATAATTGTTTCAACTTTTATTTTTCTTAAGTAGATTCTTATAATTTAGTTCTGGAAATTGATTGTAGAAAATTTTGCAAAAATCTATAAACAAAAAATATCGAATTTTATATTGGAGAAGAAAAACTGCTAATCAATAAAGTCTTTATTTTTGAGCCACTTTTATATTTTAAATTTAGGACAATTATTTGACTACCAACGTGGTCTAATGGTTTTCTCGTTAACACATCTTTATGAACTAAACATGGCATGAAGATCAAACATGGGTCCCTTAAAATTCTAAGCAATCTTATGGGTTTATATGTAAATACGGATTTATAGTCAAAGTAGTTAGCTATTTAATTATCAATGTTTAAATGATTATGTTGCTACTTTTTAATTAGCAGGTAAACCCATGATAAAAAATATAAACTATGCTAAGTAACATTTGAGTTATTTGACGAAGATCTCCAGAGTTGGTCTGTGAAAAGTGCTGGAAAAATATCTGCCCTTAAATAAGTTATTTAAAAATTGTTATTTTTTAACTTTTATTACATTACTGAATCTCTCGGAATTTCATTTTTTAATGTCTTTTAGCAGAATATCATCAAGATCGTTCCCAATTTCTGTAATCTAGTAACACTTATGTACATGTTGTTTTTGAGAGAAAAAATCCATATCAATTTACCTAACCATCTATCATTGGTTGGTAAATGGGTATTTAGTTATTTTTAGATAATTGATAATACATGTATAAAATATTGTTCAAGTTCTGATGATTAATATTTTTTGCTTCAAGGTTTTTCCATGAGTTATTGTTTGAGAAGCCTTTGCTTCCATAATAGGCTAATCAACTGCTGTTTATCATTACCTTATACTGACATATATAAAAATAAAATGGTTTTAAGTGGTCTAGCAATGGTAACTATCACCAACAGTGATTAAATGTTGTAGCTTATCTCATAAGTCTTTTGCCACCTAATTATTCAGTCATCAAAAGGTATGCCACTAAAGATAAGTAATGCAATAGATTCATTCTTGATTAAAGTGAAATATGGATATTTTTTATGTGGCTAAAAATATTCAACAGAGCTTAATGTTTTTCAAATGAATGGTTTGTAAATAAATGCTAACTACTCCTAAGTAAATGATAAAAATTCTATATATCTTGCATTGATCAAGTGAATGATAATATATTGATTATAAAATAAAAGATTGTAATAAAATTCTGATATTATCAACGAGCAGTGATCCCATTTATTTATAAACACCCTCTCTACTGTTAATTTTTTTTTCCATATGTCAAAGCATCGGCCAGGAAGCAAACCCGCGACAACTGTCTGCAAGACACTGCTTGCAAGGCAGCTATGCTGACCTCTCAGCTACCAACACTTGACTACTGTTAATTTTTATTTAGTGATCTCTTGTCTTCTTTATATAATAGAACCACCATTAAAAACAGTCTCTGTCTCGTTCACATTCTTGTATCCTATAATTTTCATATTAAAATATCAACATTTATTGGGTATATTATGTTAATAATAAATTGTATAATCATTTGTTTAAGAGATCATGTAAGTAATAGACACCAAGATGGAATATTAAGTTTCCTTCAATTAATCAAATTGAGATTTTTTTCACCTTAGTTTGTCTATAATTGTACCACTACATTAAACTGCTCACATATTTAAATTCATCAAATGTTTTAGAACCTATTATAAATTGTTAAGTTGAAAACTTCACAAACTGTTACATTATTAATTTCTAATCTTGAACACATTATAACTAAATAAACTAATAAAATTGTGAGTGGGCTAGATATTCTTTAATTACATTTTTGAAGAAAAAGTTAGCAAAAAGTTTTCATTTAGTTAGTATATTTTTACTTCTTTAAATATGTATTAAAATTAAAACAATTTTATAGAAATCTTTCCATTAACATAATTAATAAACTTATTAATGAATAAAATATCTTACATAAAAATATTTAATAATGATTTGAAATATATATGTGTGTATCTAGTGTGGTGTAATATATATATATATATATATATATATATATATATATATATATAAAACAATAGAACATTATACTTTAAAATGTGAAAAGCCTTCCTATAAAATATGAATATCTTTGAGATTTTATCAGCTAAATATAAATCTAATCATTCACAATTCATACCTGATGCAGCCAACTTATGCAGAAATGCGAATTTACACAGTTCTTTTCACTATCTGCTTAATGGAACTTCATCAATCATCAATATTACCATTTTCAATCGTTATCCATTTTACAGGATAAATATCTCTCCAAATTTAATCCAGATTCTTCAATCTCTAGCATTTCTTTTTCATATTATTCCAGAAAACTTTCTTATTTTATTCATTCTCTCACATGTGATATATTTTTAGATCTTTTTATAATCTCTTGGGGTCCATTTTGAGATTTTAAATAACCATCTGTTATTTTTTCTAGCAATATGTCCAGCTCAGCTCCACTTCAGTTGTTTAATTCTTTCAACAATGTCAATAATATCTCTTTGTTTCCGTATCCTTTTCTTGTTATTCCTAACATACATCTTTCCATACTTTGTTAAGTGGTCTGAAATCCCTGTATTGCTCTTTTGTCAAGTGCTCAAGTCTCGGATCAATAAATAAGAATGGTAAACACCTTTATTAAAAGTTTTTCTTTTCAAACACATAGACAGAACATTCATAAGTTTAATTCTATAATTAATTTTATTCACGAGTTCTTATCTGCATTAATAATCATATCTAGGTAGTTGTAATTATTAACTTCTAATTTTGCATTATCATTCTTTATTTTTATCTTTTGAGAAAATTCACTGAACATTATTTTTTTAAAAAAGCATTTATCCTTAGTCCTACATTTCTACTTTTATCTGAAAACTCTTTCAACTTTTCCTGAATTTCTGAAGCTTTACTTGCAAAAACAACTACATCATCTGAAAAATCTGGGTCACTTTAATAATCTCCACTTATTTTAATTTCCTTAGTTTCTCATTTTTAATCTGCACAAAATACTTCTTGTAAAACTGCTATAAAAGATGTTGGGGATATGGAATGGTAGCCATCTTAATATTATTGTGTAATTTAATCATCACTATTATATTTTGACAAATTTTTTAAAATATGACAATATCCTAGATTTATATATTGATGACTCAAAGCATAATTACTATAGAAATGCTTATAGAATCAAATGACTTTTTATAATTTACAAATCTAAAGTATAATGACAACTTATATTCATTGCTCCTTTCTATAACATATCTCAATGTTTGAATGTGATCCACTGTGCTAAAACCATATTTTAAATCCAACTTATTCTTTTGGTAACTAAAATTCAAAGTTCGACAAGTTGTAATTACCTTGAAAAACATTTTGTATAGAATTGATATAAGATTAATAGGTCTGTAATTTTTATTATTTTCTTTATTATCTTCTTTAAATATTAATATTAGAACTACTTTATTCCAATCATCTGGTACATTTTTACCATTTAGATATTTGGCATATAACTTTGCCAAGAATTTTTCTATTTCTTCATCTGTTTCCTTTAAGATATTGATTATAATTCTATCATTGCCAGTAAATTTTCATCTTATTCATAATTTAATTGCACATCTCATTTCTTTTTTTTAGAATACTGGAAAATGCAGGAGATTAATAATTGTAGGGGATACTTAGTTTTCTTGCTTTTTATTGCTGTATAATTTTTTATTCTACACATTTCATGTTGTCATCTCTCTTTTTAGTAATAGTTTCATCTTTTCTTCTTAATGCAGAAATAAGTTTTCCATCAATACCAAAATACTGTTTAACATTTTTGAGACTTTTATTTTCTTCTACAAATTTTCCTTTCTAATTCACAATTATATTTTCTTACATTGTTACAAATCTCTAGATATTCAATTCTTCTTAATAGATCATCTTTTATAAATTTTCATTTTCTTTTTTATTTCATACATTATCTTATCTCAGTAGAAAATTTATTGGAAATTGTTGCTTTTGTGTACTGACTATCTTTGTTGCAGTTCTTAATAGTGTATCAGTTATCTTCCTATTAACTTCATTCAAATCTGAACCATTTTGAAAATCATTTTAAATAATTTGCAGGATCTAATTTGAATTCATTGGAATGTTTTTGAAGGTTAGGAATATCAACTATGAATATTATTTTTTTAATAATTTTTAGACTCACTAGATTCTTATTAACAGTATTTTACATCATACTAAATGATGATCATTTCCTATGTTGAATTTATTATAAATATTGCAATCTTGGACTATATATTTTATGTTAGTTAAAAGTTCTACTATATCTTTATTTAGATGCTTCCGCTTCCATTTCATTTAGGATTTTTCTCAAAGAAAGTATTTCATAATATATGGTTTACTTTTTCTGAAAACTCCACAAGTCTGCATCCTCTCTCTTTTCTATCACTGTATCCTAATTTTCAACCATTTACTTAATTCTAGTATTAAAGTCTCTCATAAAAATTTTAATATGTTGTTGGTCTGATCAAAAATCTTTTGTACGTCCATTTAAAAATCCTCTTTTCCTTTTCATCACCACAATGAGAATTTGTTGAGACATAACTCTGAATTATCTGCATTTGATATCTTCCATTAAATTGAAGAAATAATCTTGCTATTCTATCTGATACACCAATCAGTCTTCACAATATTATTCTTATACTTTTTATTTATACTGAATTTCACTCCATTTGTGCTTACAATATATGTCTTTGTATAAAGTACATGTCCACTTTTAAATCAGTTGTGTCTTCATCTTTCTTCTAAATTCATAAAGTCATACAATGTCTCATTTAATATTAGATAGTTCTTCTTCCAACTTGTGCAATATTTCTTCACTTGAAAATGATCTACAGATAAATGTACCCAAATAAAAGATCATCATCAAATGATGGCTTGTGCAGAATCAATCAGGTTACTCTTAGCACTCTTTGCTTTCAGCCACCATACTGCTTGGGTAGTGACTTTACATATTCCTGGGAACAAGAGCTATATTTATTTTAGTTTTGTCAATCATGATTATAAATATATATATTCTTTATTTATTTTTATATTAAATATATGTATGGAATTATTAAGTTTCTTTTCAATGATTTTAAGTTAACAGGAAATAGAACAATACCATATTCAAATGATAATATTAGATTGTTATCGATGATAATATGTATCTCGATAACATGTATGTTGTAGTGCTTTGGAAAAGTGGTAGACACTAGAGCAATGACTAAGGATCATGGTTCCATCTTTATCACTTCAGATGTTTGAACTTCTTATGAACTTCTAAGAAATAATTATTTGATGTTTATTTTATTATCAATGATAGCTCGGTATGGATTAACACAGAATATAATCAAGAACTGAAGATTGTGGACTGAAGCTTTATCTACTTTACATGATTTTCTGAGCAAAAGATGATGATGATGATGATGATGATTATTATTATTATTATTATTATTATTATTATTATTATTATTATTATTATTATTCAAAAGTAAACTTTATTGAGACTCAAAATGTGTTACATAAGTTACAGAAGAAAAACATGACGTTTTAGATACAAGTTGATATATGATATTACATATGTAATAAAATTTTACAATCTTGTTTGTGATAGGAAAAATAAACATAACTTACTGATCATTACATAATAGGATATATATGTTAGATTGGGTTTACATAAAAAATTTAAATGGGATCTTGAGAAGAATACATGGAAGCACATGATAATATGAGAAAAAACATATATGTGGTGTGAGGTTGGAATTGGTGTTAGATTAATATGATACATAAATTAGGCCTATTTGGTGGGAAGGATTATAGTTTTCATGGTTGGTCATGTGTCACATGTGAAAAACATGAGCATTTAGATACAATTTGTTACATGAGATTACTTATGCAATGAGGGTTTACAATTTTGCTTATGATAAACTAGGTGATTTACAGTAGTGGGAAGAATAAAAAATTGATGTATAACAAGTTTTATATTTCAAATTAAGTTTACATAAATTTTACAAAAGAATCATGAGATAAATACATTACAAAAAAATCAGGTCAGATGTCACATGATGTAATTTAATAAAGCTTATGTTTACAAATGTTATATATAGAGCTCACAAAACAAATTCTAATGATTGAATATCCTAGCACCTCACTGAGGATACCAGTAGTAGAAACTGGTCTGAGGTTTGGGGTATTCTACAAAGTTTGTTAAGAGATAAATACATGAAAGCACATGGTGATATTTGTTAATACATTTAGAGAGCGTAAGTGGAGTTAGAATTTTGTTGGTATATGGCTGTAGATAAATTGTGCTTATTAGTTGGTGATCACTATAGGTGTGAAAGCTAAGTCTTATTGTTCTTGTGTTGGGCACTTGAACCAGTGAGTTGATGAGATGAGTATAGTGTTACTCTCAAGTGATGCAGTTTCAGAGTTCATCCTGGTGTGAGGTTGAAGCTATGAGTTCATGTATCTAGGTATTTGATCTGGTTGAGGTTCCAAAGAGTGGGATGGAAGTGATGTAGAGAGAAGTTGGAATCTGTGACTGATATAATGATAGACTTAAAAGGAAAATGTCTTAAATGATGCAAAATATCCCCTGTGGCATGATGATAATAAATTTTGGCAAATTATTGTTAGCATGTCAGGCATCTACATCATGGATGGGGCATTACAATCTTGTGCTTTTAAGTCTAGGTTTTAAATGTTGTTTGTATTGATAGTTTTGAAACTTCCAAATTGGCTTATTCATTAATGGACTTGGAAATACCGTTGCTACTACTGACATAGAAATTGTTCTTGAGGATATTGGCATAGGTTTTTTATGAGATAAAGCTGATAATATGGTAGAATAGGTTTTAGTGCCAACCACTTGGTCATGTCGTTGTATGACAGCCATTTTAATTAGTTTTAACGATTTAAAAATGTCTTTTTTTTTTAAAAAAGGCTTTTGTAAATTTAAAATTATCTTAGTAAAGATGTGTGGCATAGTTTAATTGTTATAACTGGTTCAATATATGCTAAATTTACCAGAAATATTGCTGATTTTGAGTGATCTTTTTGGTGGTTTAAACCCGGATTTTTTTCCTTGTTGCGTAGTGATACTAAGGTTTACTGCAGCTAATAAAATATTTTTTTAATTATCCATTACACACACGGATATTTTTTTATAATTAAATTATTATCTAATTAGATCAAGTTCAGTCTTTGTGATGACTTGAAATTTATCTTTAAAAAAAAACTAATATTATGCAAATTCTTAGGGTTTAAAACAGGAGCTCTTGGAATGAACATGGTAACAGGACTAAGATTAACTGCGGAACTATTATATTATATTATTATCATCATCATCAGTAGCAGCAGCAACAGTAATTTGTCAACTTAGAACATTTTATCTTTTCTTATAGTTACATAATAATCTAATTAGCTATTCTTTATCATTTGTATGTGTGTATATATTTATATACAGTATTCTGATGTTGTATATTCAATGTTACCAAAAGTACATTTACTGATTTCATAGAGTCTTCTTGAAACAAGCTCAATGATCAAAAAATTAAAAAAAAAACACTTCTTATTTATTTTTCTTAACAACAATTGTCTTCATGATTCAATTCTCGATTACAAATATTCTGTTAAAACTCTCTTTTTATATTAAATTAATTTCCATTCTTTTTCTTCTTTGCGAATTTACTGTATTATACCAATTTGCATTTTTTTTTTCTATTCACTTTATTTATTGTTTAGGGCTGTATATTATACTACACCATACCTTATTTTAAAATAGTAATAAAGATTACTTAATTTATAACAAGTACAGTACATTGTAGCAAAATATAATCAAAAATGATTAATTTATAATACAGAATACTTCTAATATGAAAGTTATGTATTAAATATTGAATAATGCTCAATTAACCACCCATCAGTGGCTAACTTACGTCCCAATAATATTAAAAATATTTATGGCTAGTTTATTGGGTGGAATTAATTAGCAATAGAGAAATATTTTTTTTAGAAGTTATTCAGAATTAAAGATCAATATTTAATACATTCAACGTAATAAAAGAGATGTCAAAAGAGAAATTGAATTTTATTAATATTAAATATTTATTTACATTGCTTTAAAAAACAGTAATATTAAATATTTGTATTATCAGTAGAAAACATTATAAGTTATAATTTAAACCAGTGATGTTCAATCTCAGGTATGCATATCCCGAAATGTACAAGAGGGTATCATTTTCATTTTCAACTATTATCAATCCACTACAGAATGAATGTTTCTCCAAGATTAATCCAGTTTTTCTAAACTATAGTTCTCTATATTATATCAGAAAACTTCTTTATTCCATCCAGTCCAGTTCCATTTAGTCCCTTAATTATTTCATTGTCAATAATGTCTATTTCTTCTCTCATATATTTTTTTAGCTTTTTCTGTTATTCCTATATATATACACACATACAAAATTTGTTGAGTGCTCTGGGCTCTATATATTCCTCTTTTGTTAAGTATACTAGTCTCAGATCCATAAGTGAAAACTGATTTCTATTAAAAACACTCCATCCAAGTTTAATTTTTTGATTAATTTCTTTTGTTATGTTTCCATCTACATAAGTAATCTGATCAGGTATTTATAGTGGTTAACTTCTTTTGATTTATAATTATCTTTTGAAAAAATCCATTGAACATTATTTTAGTTTTCTTAATATTTATCCTTAATTCTATTATTTTTACTTTCATCTGATAACTTTCTGACACTTCTGAAGTATTATTGACAAAAAAACCCACATGATCTGCTAATCTAGATGACTTAAATAATATCCACGTATTTTTATTCCCTTAGCTTCCCATTTTAATCACAAAATACCTATTGCAAAATTGTAAAAGTTTTGGAGATAAGAAATCACCCTGTTGTACACCCATTTCAATGTTAATGTTTTTATCATAACCACTAATGTAATCACTGTTGGATTTTGATAAATATTTTTCAAAACATAAAAATAGTCTATATCTTGATAATCCAATGCTTTAATCATGGTAGAAATACTTGTAGAGTTAAATGCCTTTTCTTAATCTATAAATCCAAAAATAATAGTAACTCATATTCATTAGTCCTTTCTATAACTTACCTTAATAATTGGAGGTGATCCCATTGTCCTAAAATCACATTTAAAACCAGTTTATTATTTTAGCTGTTTAAAATTCAGTTTGTGGAAAAGGAGTTGTAATTATCTTGGTAAAGATTTTGTAAACAACTGATATAAGACTGAGAAGTGTATAATTTCTAATATTTTATTATAAGCTTTCTTAAATATGAATATTACTACTGCATTCTACCAATCATTTGATACATCTTTCTTATTTCGACATTAGGTGTATAGTTTGATTATAATTTTTTTTATTTCTTCATTGGCTTCTTTTAAAATAGCATTAATAATTCCATCATTTATTCATTTTCCATAGATTTAAGTGCATATTTCCCTCTTCATTTAACATGCTTGGGTATTCAAAAGAAGTAATAACTGTAGGAGATACTTTGTTTTCCTGTTCTTTATTACTATATAATTTTTTATAAAACACACATTTCATGAGGTTATTTCTCTTTTTAGTTATAGTTCCATATTTATTTCTCATTGCAGAAACAATTTTCCTTCCAAAACCAAGATGTTGTTTCACACTTTTGAGACTTCTATTTTCTTTTATAATTTTACTTGCCAATACATAATTATATTTTCTTATATCATTAATTAAATCTTTTTCCATAATATTTTACAAAATTCTAGACAATAAACATCACATGATCACCATTACTTATGCTTGCTCTTAACTGTTATTAAACAGGCAAAACTCTCAATACCTATTGCCACTCACTGCAAGTCAAAGTAATCAATGGATGCCAGAAGGCTTGTGCATAAAATCCCCATCTAGTGCCTAATCATCCAATATTCCCAGACTAGTTTCTGCATTGTGGCTTTTGTCAGTAAAGAGCCTTGGATCTGAGAGCACTGCACCTAGATCATAGGATCTAATGCAACCCTTTAGCAGCCACCTTTTATCTCTACTTAACTACAAAACTACGAGACTTAAATTGAAAACACTATAATATTTTCAATCCATCAAGATGTATAGGTACTGAACTAAGTTCAGACCTATATAAGCTGATGAGTTTTGTTTGAAAATATTATAGTGATTTCAATTTAAGTCTCATAGTTTTGTAGTTAAGTAGAGTTAAAAGGTGGTTGCTGGAGGGTTGCATTAGATCCTAAGATCTAGGTGCAGTGCTCTCAGATCCAAGGCTCCTCATTGATGAAGGCCACAAGCCAGAAACTAGTCTGGGGATATTGGATGAGTAGGCACTAGTTGGAGATTTTATGCACAAGCCTTATAGCATTTATTGATTATTCTGGCTTCCACTGAGTATCGATACATATAGAGAGTTTTGTCTGTTTTAAAATTCTAGACAATTTTTCTTAGTGGATTATTTTAAATATTTTCATATTCTTTCTTTTCTTCATACATTGACTTATGTCAATAAAAAAAATTAATAAATTGCTGTGGTTTTTTTAATATTTTTTCTGCAGTTTTTAATAAAGTAGAAGTTATCTTTTTATAGTTTTTAGTCTTTTAATTATCTCCAAGGCTTGTCAATATTTTAAAACAAAAAGTTCTGATTCATATTTATTGGAATATTTAAGATTAATAATATCAATAGTTAATACAGTTTTTTTAATACTTTTCATGTCTAGTTTTGCATTAATAATATTTATACATCTTACTACTGGATAAACACTTCATGTGTTGAATCTTGAAATACATATTTTCTGTTAAGCAAAACATCCTATTCTACTGTACCTTCATTTGGATGCTTCCATGTTTATTTTCGTTTAGCGCTTTTCTCAAAGAATTCATAATATGCAGAGGTTTTTTTTTTCTTTTTGCAAACTCTGAAAGTTTATAAATAATTTCCTTTCATTTTTATCACCATAACGAAATTTACTCACAGCAATTTTATTATTTAATCGTTTAGCTTTTCTAAATTTAAAGTTTCTCACTACAATTTTAAAAATGGTATTTGGTCTGATCAAAAGCATTTTGTATGTCTATATAAAAATCCTCTACTCCTTCATTACAATTGGAACTTATAATGGCATAAACCTGAATTATCTGCACTTGATATCTTTGATTAAATTGAATAATGATTCTTGCCACTCTGTTTGATATGCCATCAATCTCCACAATTAGGTTTCCGCTTTCTATTTATAGTGATTACCACACATTTGTGCTTACAATATTTGTGTCTTTGTAATAAAGAATGTCTAGTTTTTAAATAAATTATATCTTCATTTTTTCTTATAATTTTACAAAGTTCAATATGTCTTGCTTAGTATCATCCAATTCTCTTTCAAATAATTTATATAATCTTACTTCATTTGAAAGTGATCTATATTGTAGGCACTTAAATGAAAGATAGTTATCAAATGGTAACTTAGATTCACATTCAGGGTTTTTTAACACTTCTGCTTTTGCTACCAACTATTGCCTTGGGTGGAAACTTTACAGCTCCTTAGGAATAAGTGCCATAATTTAGATTTTTTTGTCATGATTGTAAATATCTATAAGAAGAAAAAAAAATTCTGAAGCACATTCATCCTGTCTTCAAGAAAACCTTAACTGATATTTCAGTTAAGACTTGCCAAGAAACTGGGGAGAAAGTCCATGGTATTATTTTTTTTTTGGTCTTAATTCAATGGAAACACCAATAAACTCAGCATATTGTTTAAAGGAGACCATCCACATCTGTTTGTCATATGAATATTCATGTAATAATAACAACTATAATATCAAAAATATGTGAGGTCAACATTAGAAATTTGCCTTGCATGGTTTCTTTAAAGCCTCAAAGGAGAATCAAAAAATCTCCTTTCAGTTAGCAGCAATTACTTTTTGCAGTACAAGATGACATTTATAGGAATATATTTTCTAAAAGGATATATGGAAAAAATAATTTATCACTGCATTGCGGGATAGTTTTTTTGTTCTTTTTTTTTAATGTAAATTATTTTGAATATTTTTTTAACAAAAAAATATTTTAGAACCTAATTTTTTTTTACTTTTATTTATTTTTTATCTTATTTCTGTTTTATTTTAATTAAAGTTGATAGTTTGAATATTTACTCCCATATACCTACATCTTATTTTGTAACCACTTTTAATTCTTTGTCTCTTATGATAAATGTATGTAAATGATAATTGCATAATACTGATAAGTTAGTGCACTGGTGAAGTGACAAACTCTCAAGATCATTGACTATGAATCATGGTTCTACTTCTATCTATCCAATGCTAATATTTTTTTATAAATTCTCAAACAATAAACCATTTTACTATCTAATTAAAGTCTTGAATTGGTATCTTACCCAAGAGGAAAGTTGATTCAGTAGCAATCAGAAATAATAGTAGTTGTAATATATTATATGATATATTAATTTCTGAATGTATATATGTTCTTCAATTACATTATTTAAATGTATTTATTTATTTATAAATTTCACTTATCATAGTCAACATTAGCAAATTGGGTTTAAATCAGTCCATACAAAACTCACTGAGTGTTAACTCATTGTGTATCATATTTACTTAAATTACATAACCAAAAAATTCCTATGAATATGTTTCATAATCAGTTATAATAATAAGAATTAGTCATATCCACTTATAATATCAGGTAGTAATAATTATATTTTTTTCCATATTACGATATGATCAATTTTTTATTATCGATAAATGAAAATTGTAGAAGCAGTAAAACTGATATTGTTTTGAGTAATGACAAACATGTAAAAACGCAACACTTTGTGTTTCAATCTGTAGCATTGCTTGTGCAAATATAGAACTTATAAAAATAAATTACAAAAATTCTTACAAAATAAAATTAGTTACTCCTGTATATATATATTCGATCCAGTATTTCCAATCTGGCTCACTTGCAATCAAACTTTATCCATAAACTCTGTAACTCATTATTAGTTTAGAACTGCTAGAAGCCATTCATTAAAGTTTAAAAACCAACTATTCGAATTTTTTTTCATAAAAACAAAAATTATAAATAAAAGTTCAAATGTTCTAAATTATTTTAGACTATTATTAAACTCGGCATTAGAGATATATAAGAATTAGCACTATTAATTGCAAAGGGAGTCTATATTCCAAGTAGAATCTCTTATTGTGCCTGTTATTTTCGTTATAAAATTTAAATGCTGGCAAATGTAAAAATAACGATTCTGTGCTATGACACAATTATATGTTGCTAACTGTATGGAAATCATTATTTCCAGTTCACTGTGAAGAATCCATTCATGTGTCTGATAAAGAGCTGCTTATATATTTTTTTGTTTTGCTATTTAGACAGAAATTTGTAGTTAACAAACAAAGAAAACAAATATTTTTTAAAAATTTATCAATTTCATAAAGCTTAAATTAGATTTACAGTGTGAAAGGTATGTCTTTGTGGCCATTAATGATCTGCTTCAATAATAAGCAAAAATGCAGTCTTCCTGTATATATTTATAGAATAATAATCCTAAAATCAATTGGGAACAATAATATCTGGTTGAATCAAAGTATATTATTTGAGGAAATATTTGCAACAAATTCAATGATCTCTATCAAGACTTGACTAATTTTAAAGTATCAACAGATGAGGTTTTATTTATAAAAAAAAAATGTCTTGGAATAATATTAGTCCATGTTACCGTTTTATTTTTTTTTTAAAAAAAAGCCAATTCTTTTTTAGTGTTTGCGCTTATTGTATAAAATGAAATTAGTCTGATTAATGGATCTTTGAAAATAATCAAATGCATTTAGGCAATCTTAAAATATAATTGGGGGGGGGGGGTAAATTCCAAAATTGAGAGAAAAATAATTAAGATTGCAAATTTTTTTATATAATAGCTATCAATTTCTCTGCTCCTTCTACATAGTAAACTATAGAAAGTAATCATCTTTTTCTCCAAGCACCTTTAAACATCTGTGTTCAAACTGCCAGGTTACTCCCGCCCCAGCCACAAGATAGAGACTTTAAGGAAATAAGAGCAACCGTCTCATCGAATGTAATTATTTCTTTATATAAAAAAAAAAAAAAAATCCTGAAAATTTTCATTTATGGATCTTTAAAAGCAAAATTAAAACAAATACCAATCTATGAAAATTTCTAATGATGATGGCAAAGAGTTTAAAAAGTTTAATCACATTGCTGCAATTTCAGACCCCCCATAATCTATACTCAACGAATTTATATGAGCAAAGACTGCATTGATATCAATCAAAACAAATTTTATTAACAAGTAAGGCTCACATTATTTAATAGCTGATAAATATTAGATAGAGTGATGATCTGTGTTAATTAATGATAGTTTTTTTAACTCTTAAAAAAAAAAAATTAGTCAAGCGTTGGTGGTCGAGTGGACAGCACAGCTGCCTTACAAGCAGTTGTCCGTGTTCGCAGGTTCGCTTCCCGGTGATGTTTTGACATATGAGAAAAAAAATTACAGCATTCAAATTAATTAATAGGCACTTTAAAATTCCAATATCATGTGTCATGTAAATGATATAAAAATTTTAAAATTATCCAATAACTTTTTTTATAATAATCAAAATATTACAATGTTAAAATTCTCCCATCAGAAATGTTATTTAATGAAGTATTTTTTTATTCATATATTAGTAGCAATTTATTTTATTATTTTTTATAAATAATTATATAGATATATATAAGCTTTATTTTAACATCCGCCCTTATATTATCAAAATGGTATTCGAATCCATGACCTTCCGGAAAGTGGACTTTAATCTGGATGCCGCGTTTTAAATTCCTCAACTATTCTGGAAACGTATAATATATATATTTATAAAATGTATTTTAAAAAATCGATTTTCTTTTTAAAATAAAATTTAATTTTAGTAGCAGTTGAAGTAAATTTTAAATATATAAACTGATTTCACTTTTTAGGAATCTTATTTTAGAATCTTCCTAAAAATTCTGTAAAATAACATTAACAATTCAATAAAAAAAAGTAACAACCACATTTTCTATTTTAAAAGATTATTTCTCATTACTGAGTTTAACATAATTTTAGTAATAATAATCGTATAATTAATGCACTTGTCTTCAGTTTCAATGAGAAGCAATATCCAACAATCCCTGCTGGAGGCAACCAAAAAGATAACCACATCATTGTCTGGAATATATCTTTGCATCTATGCTAAAGTCACATTATTAAACATGATGGTATTGACAAAGATTAATTATTATTTCCCTGTGATTAAGCCCACTAAACAGTTCATCTTGAAAATTGTATCATTATGTTCTGGGCTGTTCTGGAAAAAGAAAGCAGTAGCAATAAGCTACAGGCAGATGCAACAACCCAGGGACATTAACAGAATGGGTCTCCATGACATTTCTACTTTATGGTTCCAGAAGTCTTACAATTTTCTCCATAAATTAAAAATGAATCAACAGAATGAAGAAATTCCAATACTCATCATTCCAACAGACCGGCCTCCACCACCATGGAGACAAAACTGGCTGGATCTCCAACTAAACAAACTTATGAAATGCATAGCATCAATAAAGATACATTTTAAAACAAATTAACATACTGGAAAGCCTTTAGTATAAAGCACACTGACTTAAAAGACCATATCTCAAGTTTAGCCATTGCAAATGATAAATTAATAAGGAAATTCAAAAGATGGAGCTTAGAGTCCAAATATCTGGATTATTTAATCAAAATCAATGTAAATGCATGACCTACTAATGAATTTTTAGTTAATAAAAGAGGGTACTCAAAAATTGACTCAATCTGCAAGATGAGACCATCAACCATTTCAGATTCAGATGTAATCAGCTAATGCAACTTAAAAATACATTAATGAGTCGGATCAAGGCAAATCAATCTAAATTATTTAATTTGAAAGAATGTATCAGAAAAGGATCATACCCAGAAATTAGACTCTCATTAATTCTTGATCATCTATTGTGGATTACTAGATGTAAGATAGTATTTAATCATCAAAATTTTAATTCATGCAGAACAATCTAAAGAAAACAAGAACAATAGATAGCCTGATAACCCCTGAGTTTATTTTACCATGACTTGGGACATGTTGGATTTATCCTCTCCATGGCCCAACCATACCAGAATGCTCCAAAAAAGAAAAAACAAAAGAGCAATTGACTCAAATTTGGGAAAACCAAATGAAGGAATGAGAAAACACTTTGAACAAAATATGTACTAAATAATCTTTAATAAATAATTTTGGAAAAGTAATCATATAATTAGTTGCTTGGAGATAATATGACATTTCAGTGTTTCTAATGGTGATAAAATAAGACTTTTTAATCAATTTATTCAATTGAGAATCAGTTATGAAACTTTTAGCCCTGAATTATTCACACTAACCACTGCACAAGGAATATTTTGCCACAAATGCTTCCTTTAAATGCATTACATTAGTACTTATTATTACTTTCATGCATTACTCTTTTTAACAATTTTGGACACTGATTACTTAGAAATAGATTTGAATATGATATTGGTTTCTCTGCCCTATAGCAATACTATATGTTTATAGTTTTCTCAGCTACTTGCATGTAGAAGAATCTTGAAGCAAGTCTAGTAGTTATTTTTTTCTAGATATTTTTTTAACATGTAGATGAAGTTTTACAAGCAGTCAGTTAAGGAAAAAAACAATGTCATAACAATTATATATAGATAGATGATTAATGTGACAATGCAAAGCTCAGAGACAAATTCTTAAATAATCATATTTAAAAATATTTTTACACATCATTGTTATTTGATCAGGAATGTTTGAATTAAAATAATTTTAATTATAGGAAATTTAAATCAAAAAAAGAAGTCTCTGCAAAATATAACAAGTAGCATTCAACTACTTGCCAAATTTTATTGCAACACTTAAAAGAAGATAAGTCACACATAATATATCAATTCATGCACAGAAGATCGATGTTTTTGCTTACTATAGCATGATTCCCAAAAAATCATTTTGCTGATTGCTTACCAAAAGAAAATAAAAATGAAGTATACATCAATTACTTAACACCATTAATAATAATTGAATGGTATTATTACTCAGGAGTTACTAAGAACTTCAAACACTCCAAATAACCAAGCAGAGCATGATCCATGCACTTTAAGCATCAAAGCCTGTCACTCTATTACTGAACCTAACTATGCAGAAAAATATAACTAGTGAAAACAATAGTAGATATTAAATGGTTTGTTAAATAAATAAAAGCTTTCATTTTACCATGTGTGTGAAAGAAAGAGATAAAGAAACAAAATAGAGACAGAGGGTAAAATGTTGAATTAAATATTTCCATGGATTGTTATTACAATAATGAATAAAAATGTGAAAATAATATGCATGTAAACAGAGATCACCTTTAACCTTTGATGTTACCAAGAAATTATCAGTTACTATTAATTGATAATTCCTAAGGTTAAACAAGTTTTTTTTTATTAACCTATGATAGCTCTTATAAATTAATAAGAAAACTTGTTTAGCCTTAAGAATTGTCAATTAATAGTAATTGATAATTTATTGGTCATATCAAAGGTTAAAGGTTATCTCTGTTTACATGTATATTATTTCTTATTTTTATTCTTTATTAGACAGAATAAAAAGGTCTAGTTAAAGTCTCTCCACCATTTCTTCTCAGAGGAACAAAAAAAATCATTAATTACTACAATCTATCTTATACAAAAGATAAATATGATCATGTGTATCAGTTGTAAAAGATGGATTGGATAGCTGTGGGGAGTTTGAAAGTTGGAGTTCATAGTATAAACAATATATGTGTATTTAAATATTGCATATTCAGCCTGCATTCTGTTCATCCCTCTTTTGTCTAATTAAATGGGAATATTAATATCCTATGATTGGCTTAAGGTTAACATGGATATGACAATAATATTGGCATCAACAATGGTTTTGAGCATTTCATCCTCGGATTTTCAATGAAATGCATGGCTGAAGAGTTAGAGAGTGGATAATATTAAAGCTTGTCCATTTTCTATCATAATATAAACTGAGCATTGCTTGTATATATTGTAACGAGCACAGACGTTCGTTACATTGTTTTTTTTTTATATTTATTAAACATGAAAGTAAATTAAAAAGTTCGCATTTAAAAATTTTCTTTAAGAATTAAAAATTGAAACTAAATATCATCTTAAACTCATATATATTAAATCGCACAGATAAAAAAAAATTATTAAAATAAAACTGTATTAAAAATAGAAAAGGTATTTTAAAAACAAAAACTTAAAAAGATTTAGAGATAAAAATATATCTTTAATCTTGAAAAACACAGAAATTAATCAGAAATGGAAATGATTGTTAATTAGTTAAATGTAAACCAGCCTTGGGCATTTAAATGTAAAAACATCGGTCAGATAGGAAAACAATAGAAACAAATAGCCAATGAAAGAAATCCATCGGGAAATCGGACCTCAGCGAAAGGATCATCACATCGATGACATAATGCCAAGTCAATCCTTCGAATACGTATAAAAGGAAAATTTGGAAATTATTAATTAGGGTGATTATGATTATTACGATGTGACAGATAGGTGTTAGTGCGGGAGAAGGGATTGAAGTGACGCACGATTCAATCCCTTCAGTTTTGCCAAAGAAAGAAAGAGAAATGAACTATCATTTTCTACATTGAGGACCAACTAAACTAAAAAACCTCCGAATAAATAAATAAACAATGGCTAAATGGATACCAACCTTTTTAGGATGGCGTGGGAATTCATGTTCATGGCAAGCAACGGATAAAGATGAACTGTTTTAAACCGTAAGAACTTTATAAATAATGAACATTAAATTAAAATTTTCTATATTTAAATGATTGCAATATGATCCTATCTGACCAAACTAAATTCTTTATTAATAGTGTTATTTGATGTATTTTTTTTTCTTATTTATGTAAAATCATTTCCATTTATTTATTTTTTATTCTTTAAGTTTTTATCATGATTTTTTTGTTTTTCGTTAAATTAATTATATAAATGTTAAACTTAAGTCGGGCGTGAATGGCTGTATAGATTTGTAAAGTTATATTAGGGGAGGGTAATCTTAGGTTGTTTATGTCATTGTTAGATTGGGTCAATGGATTGGATATATTGATGTAGTTAGTAGATGTAGTCGGAGATTCGCTACGGGCAGAATCGTTTATATTTACGCTGCACTCACCCGTTTGCCTAGGGAAGGAAGTATAAGACGCAGAGCACAGTCAGTTGTAACGATCCGGAGAAGGCGACTTCATGTAATCTGCACTATGGGGCGCCATCTAGGCATTTGAACCTAGAAAAATTTATAAAGTAGGCAGATACGTAAGTAAAAAAAAAAATTTTTTTTTTTATTTTGATTCCGGTCGTTAGCCCATGTCACTAGCTCAGTGGAATAGCAGAGATTAAATAATATAATATCTTATCTAATTATATTTCAAGATTAAAAAAATAAATAAAATAAGCCACTGCCAGTAATTAACACACAAACATTTATTTATTTCACATATATATAAGATTTAAAATTATTTTAGTATTAGTTTTACAGTTCAAAATTTAACCTACATTTTTAACTTTGATATTTGACTTTAATTTACATTTAATTACTATTATATTCTAATTTTACATTTTAATTAAGTTCGCACAGATGGGATTATAAAAGCTTGTTTTAATATGTTGCTATAGATCGGTTACATAGATTACACGGTTAAAAACATTTCAAAGTAAACATAAACGATCAAAATATAAAATCATTGATACTGGCAATTGCAGAGGGAAATTTATAAGTAACCCAGTAGTATTCACCATAAGATACTTGCATTGTCATCAATGACTTAAAAGACATCCGAATAAATACATTTTAGATACTCACCGTAAGGTATCATTATTTATCGAATGTCTATATATTTTGATCAAATATGAAAACCCAAAACATACTTAACCGATAACCAATCCATGCAAGCGTCTATAAACAACTTAAATTTAATGCATTTTTATTTAGGATCGAGTAGGAATAGACTACATAGATTTGCATTTGAAAATAAACTATTCTTCCCTGATTTAACCTTAGGCTAAAATTCGCAGTCAAACTGGCATCAATTCATCTGATACATCGATGTATTCAATGTAATACGGAATACGGCAGCACCAAAAAGATTAAGAGAAGATATTGACTTTCATTAGATAGGAATATTACTTCTATCCAACGAGAAGAACAATAAAAAAAAAACTCCATAGAAAGGAACTGCGCTCTGCGTCTTATACTTCCTTCCCTAGGCAAACGGGTGAGTGCGGTGTAAATATAAACGATTCTGCCCGTAGCGAATCTCCGACTACATCTACTAACTACATCAATATATCCAATCCATTGACCCAATCTAACAACAACATAAACAACCTAAGATTACCCTCCCCTAATATAACTTTACAAATCTATACAGCCATTCACGCCCGACTTAAGTTTAACATTTATATAATTAATTTAACGAAAAACAAAAAAATCATGATAAAAACTTAAAGAATAAAAAATAAATAAATGGAAATGATTTTACATAAATAAGAAAAAAAATACATCAAATAACACTATTAATAAAGAATTTAGTTTGGTCAGATAGGATCATATTGCAATCATTTAAATATAGAAAATTTTAATTTAATGTTCATTATTTATAAAGTTCTTACGGTTTAAAACAGTTCATCTTTATCCGTTGCTTGCCATGAACGTGAATTCCCACGCTGTCCTAAAAAGGTTGGTATCCATTTAGCCGTTGTTTATTTATTTATTCGGAGGTTTTTTAGTTTAGTTGGTCCTCAATGTAGAAAACGATAGTTCATTTCTCTTTCTTTCTTTGGAAAAACTGAAGGGATTGAATCATGCGTCACTTCAATCCCTTCTCCCGCACTAACACCTATCTGTCACATCGTAATAATCATAATCACCCTAATTAATAATTTCCAAATTTTCCTTTTATACGTATTCGAAGGATTGACTTGACATTATGTCATCGATGTGATGATCCTTTCGCTGAGGTCCGATTTCCCGATGGATTTCTTTCATTGGCTATTTGTTTCTATTGTTTTCCTATCTGACCGATGTTTTTACATTTAAATGCCCAAGGCTGGTTTACATTTAACTAATTAACAATCATTTCCATTTCTGATTAATTTCTGTGTTTTTCAAGATTAAAGATATATTTTTATCTCTAAATCTTTTTAAGTTTTTGTTTTTAAAATACCTTTTCTATTTTTAATACAGTTTTATTTTAATAATTTTTTTTTATCTGTGCGATTTAATATATATGAGTTTAAGATGATATTTAGTTTCAATTTTTAATTCTTAAAGAAAATTTTTAAATGCGAACTTTTTAATTTACTTTCATGTTTAATAAATATAAAAAAAAACAATGTAACGAACGTCTGTGCTCGTTACAATATATATATATATATAATCAAAACTACCTCAAATCTAAAATTAAACCAGACCAGCATAAAAATAATATTAAAACACAACCTAAGGTTTCACTGCTACAAGCAGACTTCTCAAGTGTAAAGAACTACAAAAAAACTACACAATATATATACTATTAAAAACTACCCACAAATCCATTCACTTCCCATCCACCCTTAATATTAAAAGAACTCTTAAATAAGTTAATTGCTTCAGAATAATAAATTTTCAATAATAAAGACTCTTTAATTCTTCTTTTGATTTCATTTCTCTCAAGGAAGACAACCTTAGCTTCATCAAAATCAATAGTGTGGCCTGTATCTTTTTCATGGACATACAAAGCAGAACTAAGATATCTATTTTTAACTCTACTTTTATGAACCTTTATTCTTTCATTTAAACTCAAACTACTCTGACCTATGTAAACCTTTTTATAAAATAAACAAGGAATAAAATATACTAGACCAGGAATAGTCTTTCTATCAAAAATTTATTTTGTATTATTTAATAAATTATTCAATGTAACACCCCTTTTCCAAACAATTTTCTTATTTCCAAACAATTTACTATTTCTACACACAATTTTATAAGAAGACAATTTAAATGGCAAAGAAATAAAATCATATTTTTCTTTAACCTTTACATCCTTACAAATATTACTATTAAATAAAATACTTTTAACAAATTTATCAGAGTATTCAACACTCAAATAATCTTTATAAAATTGATATTTCTGAAACAAAGCTACCCCACTAGAATTATTTAATTTAATATTCCTATGACAATAATTCCTTAAAGCAGCTACTTTATGAGATACAGACTGATAGCTATCAGGTTTAATTATAGATCTTAATTCTTTACTTTTAACTAAATGACTGCACAATAAACAATTAGTTTCTATATTTCTAATTACCAAAAGATCTAAAAATTTTAACTTACCAAAATCTAACCCCCCTCCTTCTAACACAAATTTTATAGAAGGATCAAAACAATTAAACTCGTTTACAAATTCCTTCAATTTATCATTCTCAACTACAAATAAACAATCATCAACATATCTGACAAATAATTTTACATATAAACAATTCTTTTTAATAATAATTTCTTCTCCCATAAAACTAATATAAACTGAACATACTAAAGGAGAAATAATATAACCTATTATCCACCCTTCCTTAATCTTATAAAAATTACCTTTATAAGTAAAATACATAGAATCTTCCAATAACAAAAGCAAATCTTTAATTACCTTGATTTGATTTTATTTTTATTTTTTTTTTAAATCTTTTGGTGATTAGAAATATAGAAACTAATTGTTTATTGTGCAGTCATTTAGTTAAAAGTAAAGAATTAAGATCTATAATTAAACCTGATAGCTATCAGTCTGTATCTCATAAAGTAGCTGCTTTAAGGAATTATTGTCATAGAAATATTAAATTAAATAATTCTAGTGGGGTAGCTTTGTTTCAGAAATATCAATTTTATAAAGATTATTTGAGTGTTGGATACTCTGATAAATTTGTTAAAAGTATTTTATTTAATAGTAATATTTGTAAGGATGTAAAGGTTAAAGAAAAATATGATTTTATTTCTTTGCCATTTAAATTGTCTTCTTATAAAATTGTGTGTAGAAATAGTAAATTGTTTGGAAATAAGAAAATTGCTTGGAAAAGGGGTGTTACATTGAATAATTTATTAAATAATACAAAAGAAGTTTTTAATAAAAAGACTATTCCTGGTGTAATATATTTTATTCCTTGTTTATTTTGTAAGAAGGTTTACATAGGTCAGAGTAGTTTGAGTTTAAATGAAAGAATAAAGGTTCATAAAAGTAGAGTTAAAAATAGATATCTTAGTTCTGCTTTGTATGTCCATGAAAAAGATACAGGCCACACTATTGATTTTGATGAAGCTAAGGTTGTCTTCTTTGAGAGAAATTAAATCAAAAGAAAAATTAAAGAGTCTTTATTATTGAAAATTTATTATTCTGAAGCAATTAACTTATTTAAGAGTTCTTTTAATTCTTTAACTGCCTCTTATGAGGCATCTCGTCGACATCTGACATCACTCTAATTCTGCTAGTTTTAATGATAGAATATTCGTTTGACAGTTATTGATTAGGTTTTTAAAAGTTCTGTAAGATGGTGCCCTCTTCCGAATTATTTTACAAGTAAAAAATAAAAAAAAACTGCATTTAAAACTAAACAAAGAAGAACCTTGTCGGTGGTTGGCTGTCAGCCAGCTCTCAGCCAAAAAAGACATTCTGATTGGCTGGAAAGAACAAAGAAACCGCCTGATCAAAGAAAATAAAGAAAAACGCTGAGATTTTCATTTCGAATGTAATTTAAGTATTAAAAAAATATAAAATGAGAAATTAAAATAGTTTTTTAAAAAATATACTAAAAAAACAAAATTATTTTTGAAAAATATTGAAGATTTTAGTAAAAATATTTAAGATTTAGCAAAAAGAAATCTTTACTTTTCCATAACGTAAAATTGAAAAAAAGCGTTTGCGTCAGCACTTTTTTGTTTAGACATTCGCTTTATATTTGCCGAAATTGAATATATTTTATAATAAATAAATAGCAATTTATTTTTGAAAGAACTTTCGTTCTCTTTCATAACCTGAAAAATTAGTAATGTACTTTTTATAAACGTATCTGAGTTGAATTTAATATTATTGGTGAATATGTTTTAACAATAGGCTTTGTCTTCAGTTTGTGAGTTGGCCAATTAAAAGATTTGATTTTTACCTCATACAACCAATAATATAATTAGCGGTTAAAGGGTTAATATTAAGGGTGGATGGGAAGTGAATGGATTTGTGGGTAGTTTTTAATAGTATATATATTGTGTAGTTTTTTTGTAGTTCTTTACACTTGAGAAGTCTGCTTGTAGTAGTGAAACCTTAGGTTGTGTTTTAATATTATTTTTATGCTGGTCTGGTTTAATTTTAGATTTGGGGTAGTTTTGATTTTATATTGACTAGTTTAGCTTTATGCTTGTAATGTTTATATATATATATATATGCATCCATCCAAAGAGATAAGTTGATTTTTGCTTGAATTAATTTTCAGTGTCCTTTTTTTGGTACTTGTTATTCTAAAGTATATGGTAGCAATATTAAAAGTGATGCATCATAATTATTAAAAACTTTTTTTTCTATAAAAAGCAAAAAAAAAATGTGACAAACATAAAAGTAAAAATAATTTTAAATGAGTGTTGATTTTGCTTTATGTTAAGACTGTATTCAAACCCTAAAATAAACATTTTATTTCTACTATTTTGTATAGAATTGCGAAACATAATTTTCAACAATTTTTTATCTGATTTGTATGTTTGTTGACTTAAATTTGACACCTCTCAACAAGAATTCTTAGTTAAATTGTAATATTCCCTTTGATTGATGATACAATTAGTTCTGAAATGTTTATTTCTTACCATATATTTATTCAATGCTTGACATGGAGTCTAAATTTTCAATTGTTTTATTCACGTATATATTATGGCTTTTGGAATAGAAAAGATGTCTTTTTTTTTTAAAGCTCTTCTGTAGCACATGCGCAAACACAGCATTCATAGATATCTGAAATAAACAATATTTGAAAAAAATTATAAAAGAGAATATGATTAAATACAAATTTATTGATAGACGGAATTTACAATGTTGCGAAAAAATAATGAATCTCAAATCTCCTCCCCCTTTACAGTGAAGTAATTTTAATTAATAATTTTTTTAAAAATTCTATACTCTTTGATAATTGAAAGTGTTACAATTAGGATTACTTAGAGTCAATGGTCTTATTCCTAAAAGAACAGAGGTCTTTCTAATTAGCTCCTTTAAAAAAGATTATTGGAAAAGAAGGTATTACTTATTAGTTAGACAAATGCGGATAGTTACTTGGTGGTGGTGGGGGGTCACTTTTACAATACTCTCTAGCTACTCTCTAGCTAAAAAAAAAAAAAGTTAAATATTCCTTCTGACAAATAATTGAAAGTCGTGTTGGCTATTAGGGGGAAAAATGCTTTAATATGCATTCTAATCCCAATTTGTGTGAATGGCTAGTAGATGTATTAATCAGTATGCCCAAGCGCCTTCTTGTATGTGTGTGAGTTTATATAAAGTATATATAATAAAAATTGTAAATAGCAAAAAGTAGACAAATATGACTCAATATTACAATCTATTTATATAAAATATGTTTAAAAAAACACTCTTATTTCATGTCTTACATATTTTCAGTTATACATTTATTTACTGAAACGGTAATATTTGTCTTTCATCCCGTTTCACCTATTATGTTCCATAGTAGTATTCTTTCCCCAGTTCAAATCCATTCAAGTCCAGATATATCATCATAATTTAACATATTTTAATGTATATTAAGATATATTTAAGTATGTGCATACATTTATATAGTTGCATACATATAAATATTAAAGTCTGTATGCATGATCCATAAAGCATGTGCTAAGTTATAAATTTAAATATTAAATTAAAAGTAAGTTGTGTAGACATTGTTGTATGTGTATAAGCGCACCTACATATATATGCAAATGAAGTTGCAATGTAATAGATTTTATAAGCATTGTCACACTATTTAAATTATTTATCTTTAAGTACAAAGTTACTTTTATTGGCATATAAATTTTAAATTCCAGAGGGGACAAAATTACATATGTAAAGTAATGTTTACAGAACTTAAAATATTTTTTTTAAAAATCGTCTGATTTTGGAAATTGTCCTAGGTCACACACACCTGGTTTAATTTGTGTGAGAACCAAGAATAAGATTTTAAAATAAATTCTAAAATATATTTAAGACAAAAGAAATGCAATCAATCTGCACTATTTCATGAATAACTTAATTTTACTTTTGTCTTTTTTTAAACGTAATAAAGAGATGTTAAAACTTAAATTTTAAAACTTGTAAACTGTAAACAACTTCATGGTTTTGCAGAAGAGAGTAAGAGTGTTGATATAAAAAAAAATTCAAACATTGAGGTTCACTTTATTAAATTTTGAACTGTTTTGTCACTGATGGTTATACCAGATTTTATAATGGAAATGAGCTGCGAGAAGGTAACCAGTTTGCCATCTTTCTTTCAAGAGACTGGTCCAGCAGAATGGAGAAGTTTTAGAACAGCAGCCTGCCAAGAGGACAGTGGACATGCCAGCCCAATAAAGAATGCCAGTGCCAAATGCCAAGAAAGACACCTCAGCTAGAAGATGAGTAAAATTTCTTTCCACAGATATCTTTAAATTAAATCTAAACTAATTTAATAATCTCTAAAGCTAGCTATATAATGTTGAACATTCGTAAATAATAATTTAAAATATTTTTTAATAAATAAATTCTGTAATAAGAAAGTTAATGTAAGTTTTAATGATAATATTTGTAAGAGTCTTGCCTATATTTAAATGAATAATCATAATATTTCTTCTAAACATAATAACCATATTCAGTTATTATAACTGTATTTTTTAATCTGTGGTTATACCTATTTTCTATTTTGTATATTGTTAATTCATTAATTTATGCTATGTCTTAATTCAAAGTGGAGATCGATAATATTAATAATTTTGGAGAGATGATTAGAAGCTCTCACATAGCTAATTTATGTTGCTTTTAACACACCTATAAATCTCCGATCTGAAATCCTACTTTTATTTATGTTAGTTAAGCTACTATGTTTTATCTTATTGTAATTCAGGTTTACATGTTAAATAATTATATTTAGTTAAGTAATGGCAAGAATGATATTTTGAAGCATATTATAAATGATTAGTTAATAAAGTCCCAGACATGCTTTCTCCTCCTTAGTTTATTATCATAAACTATCTAGATTTAATTCTATAAACTGGATCTTTAGTTAACTTTTTTTAGCATGTTTTATGTATACTAATTTATGAACCAGTATATAGTAGTTTCGCAGATTGAAACTATAGATTTAGTGCTTTATTAATTTTAATATTAATTTGATATTTTGGAAAGTGTTATAAATGTGTTCTTACAAAGCCCATACATGCAAAATAATCTTGCTATATATATTTTCTTATTAAAGTGGATTTTGGTTTTAAGGACCTCCCATTATTCTTAGTTCAGACAGTTCTCTTTTAGAACTAAAACATGAAGGTCCAGAACCATATATTAAACTGCTCCAATCACCCAAACTAAATGTTCCTATATTTTATAATAGCAAGCTATGTGGTCCACAGGAACCGAGTATTTGGCACTGAATCACATAAGTGATTACACATTCAGGCTGCAACTCTTATTTAGTTTATGTAGTGCCATAGTCTCCAGAAGCTATGCTGCAAGTTACCAGTTCACCCTCCATAATATTATTCAGTTCAGCGTTGATCTGAACATCAGATCTAGTTTATATAAAACTATCTGCCTAGGGAGCACATTTATTGCTCATTATGTAATTTCAATAAATAAATTATATTTTGCCAGTATCATTCTTGTAAGATTTAATTTGTAGCAAACCTCACATGGGAATGGCATAACATATTTAAGGCATAAGCATAGATTATATTAATTTGTAATGAATTTAAAATTAAATAATTAAAGTGCATAAAGATGAGATCTTATATCTAGCTCAACTCATCATTGTAAGATACCTGCTAGTGTCAATTCCTAATACACTTATATTTTGTATTATTACTTATATTTTAATAATTAAATATCTTTAAACTTATAAAATGTTTAGTGTGCTATTTGAAACTCATTATAAATCTTATCTACATCTATTTTAACTTAGTATTAGTTATAATGCATGCATTATCTAGCTATATATGTGTGTGTTTAGTTAATTTAATATTAAATTAGTCACTATTTCCCGAGTCTCACATTCCACTCTTTGCTACTGCCAGCATGTGAACTGAAAAAGTCTGAGTGTAACCTCATATCTGTCATTTATAAGGTAGTAAATCATGGAGCATTGGTGAAGAAACTGAGGTGCAATTTGATTCGAGGTTTCAACCCCTCATCTAGATCAGCTTTGTGATAATTTACCCAAACTCTTGATTTTGTTCTGCAAATGTGCAAATGTGACCATTACATTACCAAGAATAGTATTACATGGCTTTCTCCTATGCTTACTAAAATGCCATTGTAGGCTTATATAATCAGTAGACACTAGATGGTATACAGCATATATTAACACCATATTCACACCTTTATCAGTGAGATGCAGGATTTGAAGCTGGAACTAATGGATTTATGCATCTGGAAGCCACTTCTACTTTATATATTAGTCAAGCTAATAGTCTGAGATTTAAAAAAAAAAACAGGTTTTGAATTCATGCTAATTTGCTTGTGTAATTATATAATTCTAATACTAGGTCAGTTTTTATATATTTTAAAGCCCTCCATTTTATGCTTCTTTTATTCTTTGATTATGAAGGTTAATACCAGCAACAATATGACATTCCTATGCTACCAAGAATCATACTCTTCACTTTTATCTACAATAATCTATTATGAGCTTGAGTAATCAATAGGATACCAGAAATTTTAATACTACAATATTTTCATACAAGTTTCTGGTTTTTGCTTTTACAGTGGAGATTAGGATTCAAAGCTGAAATTGAATCTAACACGAGACTTTTTTTGTTTTCTGTATCTGCTACATTCATACAACTTAATAATTCTAATGATTTCCCCTTCTTCTAGAAATCAGTAAATAATACAGGAAGACAACAATTGGGAAAAAAAAACTAGCACATGAAATCACAATAAAACATCTTTTATCCTGTCTGGGGAAAAAAACATGAAACATTTTTGCTTAATTAATTAGTATGCTACTATTGTCTAACCCTCCAAATAATTTACATATAATATGAATGTAATAATAAATGATCATAATTTAAATATAAATAATTTAAACTAACTGTACCGCCCATTGAAGTTTTAAAACTACTTCAAAAAATTTAAGCTTTTATATTAACAAAACTAAAAGAGTGATATTATTATAACTTTTTGTAATAATTGACATTTACAAAACTCTGTGAGAGGTATAGTAACTTTCGTTTTAATTACATATAATATGTCTGTCAAATACTACACATGTTAAATTTTGATATGATTTACGCAGCACACCTTTTTCAAACCTTATTAAAATACTGATGGATGAAGTCTCTCCAAATTTGCTTAACTTAACAACCTATACTTTCTCTACATCATTCTAGCAAATTTTATTTCATCCATTCACCAAAAATTATTTTTACAGATACTACTTCTCGGTCTGTGTAAAATAAAATTAAAAAAAAAAAAAAGGTTTAAGTTGTTACTACTGAGCTAGTATGTTATAACAGAACTTGCATCAAGTTTTCACAAAATTTATCTATATATTATCTTTTTTCATTCGCTATCGATCCACTGCAATTCAAATCTCTCTAAGTTTAACCTTTTACCGATTCATAATTTTTCTACTTCAGAGTTAGCAAATTTGTCTAATTTCACTCCTTCGTCTGCATACCATCTTTTTCTAGATCTTTTATAATATTCTGAAACAAGTTGAAGATCTGCTCATCTATTTTTGTCATCTTCTCTTTAGCATGCTCAACCCTGCTGTATTTCAATCTTCCTACAATAATGACAGTATATTTGTTTATGAATTATACTTTTAATTCTTCTCCATAGCTTGTAGAGTGATCATTTATAAATAAATATTGGTAAAATGTTGAATAAAAATCTCTTTTAATATTATTTTTATCAAAGTACTTCATCTAAATAATTATATGATTAATTTCATTTATCATATTATAAAAACACTTCATAACAAAAATAGTTATAGTTAACAGCACTAATTTATTTAGTTTTTTCCTATTTTGAAAAACTATTTAACTTTATTTTAAACTTTTTTTAGTATTTATATTTAATTCTATTGTTATTATCTTTATCTGCTAAGCTTTTGTTACATATTCTAAAAAAATAATCTTAAAATCATCCACATCATATGCAGAATATAGTTGACTAAAGTAATTTTAATTTATTTTTACTTGCTTTTCTTTTAGTTTTAATCTCTAAACTATTTCAGGCAGATAATAAAACGTTTTGAGAAAATTATTTGTGCTTATATATATTTACCATTTATAGCTGACCATAAATAAACTAATGGTTTATAAAGTTCGTAAGTTTGAACTCTGGAAACGACAGATCTGGGACAGATCTGGGCCGTGATTTATGAACCTTGATTCCAGAGTCTAACACGCTATTATTAGATCGAGCTATGCAGGACATATTTTTTCAGTATAGGTAATAAGTAATATTAAATTGTTTGTGCACCAAATATAAATATTTAATCAACTATCCATTTTTTCTGTTATTAAACAACTTTATTAATTTTAATTACCAATCAAATATTTTAAATTCATAAGACAATTTACACACTTATTCAGAATATTTATAGAATCATATTATTGGTTTAAAAATCAATTGATATGTATAGAAAGAGAATCGTATCGCAGTGTCGTTAGCTGATTCGTTTATATTGTCAAGCCTGACACTCGAACTCTGATAAAAGAGTTAAAAAATTTAAATTGCTAAAGATTTCTATGCAAATTCAATATTTTTTTTCAAGTCATCAACCAATAGCTAACTTAACTAAGAATTCAATTATAGATCAAAGATAAGTATTTAGCTATATTATTGGTAAAGAGTAAAACCAAGAACAACAAAAAAAAGTCTCCTATGTCACTATTAAATGGAGCTCTGTGGATGTTGTAAAAATTCTGGTTTTATAAGAATGTATTTATTTTTAAAAATTGAGTACATAGTTCTTAATTATATTGTTATCATTTTCATTCATCATCAATCTGTTGCAAGGTAAAAGTCTTTAAAGTTGAAGTCTATTTTCTCCAATCCATAACTTTTATTCTCCCATTTCACTCCAGCAAATTTATATTTAAATCATTCATCTTGGTCATAGTTTTTTTTAGAAGTGTTTCACAATCTCTTGTAATCTAGTTTTATGACTTCAATTGTCTATCTAGTGTCATCTCTTCTAGTAACATGTCCATCCCAAATCCATTTCAACTTTTAATTTTTTCACTGTTGTCCAAACCATGCCGATTTGCTTTTTCATCCATATATTTCACATTTAATATTTCTTTATTATTTTCAAAATATATATATATCCATACTTTACCATGTAATCTGTAAGTCTCTGATATGCCTTTGATTAAATGAGTAAATCATACATCCTAAATAAATATTGATAAATATTTTTATAAAAAAATCTTGTTTTTCAAGCATATAGTTTTTAAGCATATTTCCTTTTAATATTAAGTTATTTCTACTAAAAGCATATCATCCTAATTTTATTTTATGATTAATTTCTTTTGTTATGTCTCCATTTATATTAATTACCTGAACAATGTATCTGTAGCTGTTAATTTCTTCTTACTAATTATTATCAATATTTATTTGTTTTTGTGTTTTTCTTTATTTTCAATAAAACTGATTTTTGTGTTTTGGAAAAATAGAATCACTTTGCATTACATTCTTATCAATATTAATTTTCTTAGTGGTGCTAGATAATCTGATTATTGCTATTGTATTTTGATCAATATTCTTTAAAATTTGGCAATCTGTGGTCTATGTTTTGGATATTCAGAAGTCTTCTCCAATTTGTTAATATTTTTTAAATAATTCTCAACTTCTAATTCAAATTCATTAAAGCATTTCTGAAGGTTATGATATGATTTGCTAATATAGTTTTTTTATATTAGATTCTCTTTCTTCTGTCTTTACATTTACTAGTATTTTATATCTCACAGTCATAAAATAAATATTTTTTTAGTCTAAATACAATCCATTATTTTATACCTTTATTTAAATCTTTCATACTTATTTCTTTAATTTTTTTTCAAAAAAGAAATGTATGATATACAGATTTTTTATTGCAAATTAAACAAATCCTGCGGCCTCTTTCATTTTGATCTCATTAACTAAATTCATCCTCAGCACTTTCATCATTCATTTGTTTTTCCAATTCTAGCATTAAAACATCATCATAATTTTAAAATGTTTGGTCTAATCAAAAGCATTATGAACATATGCAAAATCTCTCTACTTCATCAGAATGAGAATTAGTTAGAGCATAAACTTTAATTATCTACATTCTGCACCTTTCCTTAAGTTGAATGAATAATCTTGCTATTCTGACAGATCAATTTCCATAACATGACTTTCCTTTTTTCTTATAATGATTCCCACTCTACTTATCCTTCCTAAATTTAAATACCTTTGTATTAAAACACAGTCATTTTTTAAATTCAGTTGATTCCTCGTCTTTTCTTTCAGCTTTTCAAAGTATGACAATTTTGTAGAACAGTTTCTTTTTCAATTCCTGTAGTCTTCCTTCCCTTCAGAGATCTGTAATTGTTAGCAGCTAAAGTAAACTCATCACCAAATGGCAGTCTACATCCGTAATCCAGGAAATTCTGCTACTATCTGCCTTTGATGAGCTACTGATGGTTTAGCCAATGTCTTCACAGGATCCTAGTAATGAGAGCTATAATTAATTTTTCTGTTGTAATATTAATAATAGTAGATGTGCTCATTCAATCCATCTTCCAAAATACCTAACTGATATTTCAAGTATACATTAAGGGCCACACATCCATGTTCGTTAATCATGTGAATAATCTCACATTAATAATAATTGCAATACATGGAATGTTAGGAATTTACCCTGTTAGCTTTTTTAAAGCTTTTAAAAAAAATCAAATTCTCTCGTTTAAGTTAAAAGCAAACATTCTTTTGTCATCTTTTTAAATATATAAATAAAAGTTTTTAATATATATATATTTCTTTTTCTAAAGTACAGGCTTTTTCATACCTGCACTCCAATATGTAATATTAGAGGGTTTGAACTCAGACTTTCGCACGACCCTCAACTATCCATGCTATTTCATACTGCTGACACACTTGATCACACACATGTTGAAAAGATAAATAATCACCAATATTCGTATTTTGTGCTAAACCAGCACTCATCAGTTGATCCAGATTATCATCTCTATACATATATACAATCAATGTTCAGATAAGTTTTTGTAATCGAAATACCCTTCAATTAATTTTTTGTTTGTTTTGAATATTTTACGTTTTTTTTTTTTTTAAAAAAAAAGTCATTTTGTCGCTTTGTATTAGTCGGTCTTTAATAGAATATATAAATTCTAATTTTTAAATTTAAAAATAAACATAAAAAGACCCTCTAACTTTGATCTGCCCAGGACCCTGACTTGTCTTAGTCTTCTCATCTACACTCATATTTACATATACAAGTAAGATTTAGATAGTACACAAACATAGTGAATACATGTGCGTGCATTGATTACATACAACGATTACGTTGGAAATCATATTCAATACAAATTCTTTTTAAAGTTTCATTTTACTTTCCTTATTAATTTATTTGCTAAACGCTATTTTTAATCATTAAGAGGTCACGTGACCTTGCATCAGTTAGTGCTCTAATATTCATATTATGTTTTCTATTCAAATATAATTTTTCGCACGGAAAATTTCATTTAAATAATAAATTAAAAAAAGTGAGATAAAAATCTAATAATTTCTTTTTTAGAGAAAAAAAGAAAAATCTTTTAAATAAAATTAACAAATCATAATTGAGGTTTTATAATGGAAAAAATATATATATGAAAAATTTTAGAAACGTTTTTTATCATTATTATTGTGAAGTATAAATAAAATTACTAGATCGATAAAAAGTATTCGTACTAATCATATTTTTTCATTTGCTACGTTTTTTCTCTTGTATAAGAGAGCATTTGATGTCATTATGATAATATAATTTTTCCCAAGCAAATGTAATTGTAATTATTTTAATTGAACTGCTATATGTTAATCAATTTGAATTGATCTTTGGTTGAAGCATTTTGCTGAACTGTAATAAAAAATAATTAAATATTTGAAAAAAAGATATTTGAATTAAATGTCACTGCTTTCATGGAATTTAAACTAACTCATTTGAATAAAATGAAGTTACACATACATTTTTTATTTTAAAAAATAAAGAAACATTTTCCAAAAAACTTGCAATAATTATCGATGTTTTATTATTCTAAACTATGGATAGAGTGATAATATACCGCACTAAGTCAATCATTAAAAGAAAACTTTAAATTAATAACTATAGATATAGAATATGATGCCTGTTTTATGATTTTAAGTAAAATGGAAATCAAAGAAAAAAATTATGTTGGGAAAAATATGAAAATGAGTTTTTTCCAAGCTCAGACTGATATTTCCTATATAAAATCCCTATTTTCTCCATTGTGTGATTAATGAATGTATGTTTGTTTATAAGGCTGTCATGTGTCAAATTCATAACCATTTAAAAAAAATTGTTTATGGAAAAAAGTAATTCTATTAATAAGTAATGAAAAACACTCAGGGAGGGGGGGAGATAAGTACATGTGATTTTACCTACAGAGATATAGTAGAAAATGTAATTACAGTGCATAAATTCATGTTTGAGAAGGGATATTTAGTGAAGGGGGGATAGATGCTATAGTTTTGTATTTATATGTAGTTTTGATTAGCTATAATTGAAGTTAAAATGATGGTTTTCAGATCAGTGTACAATTTTCACATTTCTTTATATAATATTTAAAATCTTTTGTTTAATTTACACTCATAATTAAGTTTCAGTAAGAATAACATTTAGTAAATTCTAAGCAATTTCACCAACATCATTCAGTCAAAAAACATCGTAAATGGTAATTTAAAGTGAGAATTCTACTCACAATCTCCTCAACAGTTCTTCAGATTTGCTCATATAAAAGAATTTGAGTTGTAGGAATAAGAGGATCCTTTTTATTCCTGCATAAATACCATATCTTGGATTGAAGAGGAAAGTATTCATTTATTTAACACTCTCAAAAGGCGCATGCGCAATTAGCTTGAAAGGCTGATATTTAAGTGTAAATGTAATATTAGATCTTAAAAAAAATTTGTTGAAACAATCAATTAAAAAAACTGCAGCTTATTTAGATTGGTATATCTGATTACTAATATAATAGTAAAATTAAAGAACTTAAAACAAAAAGAGATGGCAATCTGTTGATTAGAAAATTTTCATTTGGATTTTAAATAAAAAAAATATTTCTAAAAATATTTAATTAGAGGTTAGATGGCCAATGAAGACCTTCTTCCTGTCATTTTGGGAAAAGAAGGCTTATTACAAATCAATATTATATCTACAATGGTTATTAATGTTTGAAAATTATAATGATGTTGCAGATAATATTTATAATTAATTACTTACATTTAGAATGCTTAGTAGCTTTAAATTACTGAAATTATAAAAGATTGAGAAAGGGAAATAAATTTTAGGATATGGAGGAAAGAAGATAAATGCCAGGTTTTATACTATAGTACTTGTGCTGAAGTTAATATCAGCTTAAAGTTTATTACAGTGTTTTAAAAATAGTATTTAGAACTTTATTGTAGTTTTATTATAATAATTTTTTATTGGCGACAAAATAATGTTGGTGTAAAATTAAGAAACTGGATCTCACCACATCAAGATTAACTTGAAAAGCAACACAAGACTCCTGCTTACACAATACATTTTATATAGCTGTAGAAAACATATTTATCTTATTTCAGTTTAGTGAAAGTTTGAGTGATCAATAGATACTAGATAATAGAAAGTCTATCCAATGCTATTCTATTCATATCCCCCAGATTAGTTTCTAACTTATGGCTTTCAGAATAGTGTCTTTATAGTTAAAAAAAAGAAAAAGAAAAAAGGAGTAAATAATGGTTGCAACATTTAGATGCATGGCATCCAGATCCAAAAATATCTCACTGATGAAAGTCAAAAACTACAAATTAGTCTAGAAATATGCATAGCAAATCACTAGATAAACCTTTATTAAGCTCTACCATATAACAATAGTGCACAATCTATCGGTACTGACCCCTTCAAGGGGTCACAGAAAAATTGTTGGCATCATGAAAATTTTGAGTAGTTTTTTCAAAGATTTTATATCAAATCGTATGTACTAAAATCTAATATAAAGATATATATATATATTTATATGTGGTAAACGACTTTTATTATTACTATCCTTATCTGCTTATAATAGCATGGTAACAATGTAATGGTTCATGTAAAATTTTAATCTGAATATGGGAGTTGTAATTATAAAAAGATTGTGCACCATTAAAAGTATTATTTATATATGAAATTCAAGAATAACCATGTTTGCCATCTAATCTGAGGATATCTATAGACTGTATTACGCATCTTTCAGTTCAAATAAATTCAAACTTGAAAGGTGGAATTTTTAGTATAATCTCTATCTTTAAGTTCACTTTATGGTTAACATCTACATGAATGACTAGGATCTATAAATTACATCTAGGATCCTGATTTCTTGAATTCTGAAGTGTTAATCTTAGAATTATTCGAGATTTAATCATAAAAAAATTTAATTTTTTAAAAACAAATACTTTTGTTTCTTTACTATGTTTCAGATGCAATCAGCACTTTATTTATATTTATTTTAATACAAGGCGTCTTACACACATAATTTAATTGTGGTAGTTAGTACAGAATAATGGTAAATAATATGACAATTTCATACTGACTGAGTTGTGTATTATTTTAAGTGGATAAAACTATTAACATAAAAGAGGAAACAAAATAGATTAATATACAGAATATGATAACTACTTTATGATAAAACAATATCTTATTCTACAAAGTGAAAATATATTCTTGGACAAATAGTGCTTTTTAGTTTTCACATTTAATTCTCATATTTGAAAATCATTTTAATATCCATTAACTGCACTCTCATAAATTATTAAATTAACTGAAATTTGATCTAAGTTGAGCAGGTTTCAGAAGTATCATGAATTATTAAAGATGAATATCAAACTTGACAATCTGCTTTAATCTCCAAATAAAATTCTATAATTGTTTGCTTCTTCAACCTTTTCTATTTTTTAGGTAATAGTTTTCAGACTTACAACTATTTAAAACCTTTTATTATTATTATTAAAAGATACATAGCATTGTTTTTGTCCATCAAATAGCATTAGCTTTTGCATAACACAATTAATTACTGTAAGATCGATTTTAATATTTAAAATAAAGATAACTCTTTATAGTAATTGTCATTATTTTCTCTAATATAATTCTTTCTCAATTTTAGTGAGACTTTCCATTTTTTAGTTAGAATAGAGTATTGATTATTTTGCAAGTTTTTTTGAACATTGATAATATCTGTAAATTATGCATGTTTTTCTTAAGTAACTATGTGTTTAGCATTGTTTAGCACTTAGTAGATTTGTTTACTTTGAATCGTTTTTTGAAAAATATTATATCATTATAAATGATCATGATAAAAGAAAGCAGTTTAATGTACTGTTGTTTACTGGATGAAAGGACAAACTATATTTTCTAAAAATAACCCACATCATCCTGTGTGTCCTAATCTTCACCCGAACTAATGTTGAAAGAATGCCATGGCTACATGCACACATTGCACTTTTGCTCAATAATTTTGGTTTTCCTATAGACTTTTGAAACGAACTTTTCATAACTTTAGCATTACAGGATGGTATTACTAAATAAAAAAAATAGTTAGTTGCTTGGGAGTTTATGTGATGTTCAGCAGTTTTAATTAAGGAATTTAGCTCTCAAGTTGTCAGTCTACCACTGTACTTAATAAAAAATCTGCTTTTCTCATTTCTCCTTTTCAACGGATATAAGGATATCTCAGCATCAAGCATACTATGTTTTTTCTATTATGTGTTTTATCATCTTTGTTTTTTATAACATATTTTATTTTTTGTTTTCTGTGAACATATTTCTCTTTCCTAATCTTGGAAAGAGGAATTTTTTGTTGTTATCTGGAAAGATAGTCTATTTTCAGAATTAATTATTACTGCCACTTCATATGTTTAATAATTTTCACAGTCTAAGCTTAAAAGTAGTAATATAATAGTTTTATAGCCCGAGAATTTATAAGATAGTCATGTGCTCAAAATACCAGAACTGGAATCGTCGGAAGAATTCATGCTCCAGAATCTGATTCTCTATCAATGCGTTAAACCAAGCAAAGGCCCAGTCAAAGTTTAATATTTTTAACGTTTTACCCCTCTCCTCATTTTTTGCTGGTAGTTCTACATACGATTATTAAAAAGTCATTGCCATTATTTGAGTTGAGATTATCTTTTGTATGAGAAGGTTTTTTAGCTTCGGGATTGTCAATATTTTCAGAATGGAAATTTTTACGTAATTGTCTCTAACGAAGACTTATCGGAACATAAAGCATTCTGGGAGAATGATGATTATGATGTTTTTTTATAAATATAGACACCACTTTACAAAACAATTATGATATATAAAGTTGTCCGATTCGTAACCATAATAAATACACAATAAGTATTTTAAGCAATATATATATAGACACACATACAAGTACAAAAATATGTATGAAGAGAGTTTCAATTAAAATTTTTAATCACTTTCTAAAAGTGCAATAAATAAATTTAATAAGCGTTTCTTTTCTTTTTATCTTAATTTCTTAACTAACTGAAATCAATCTTTCTCTACGGTTCTAATGAGTTCAGGCGTCTTTGATGTTGTAAGTGTATCTACTCAAAGCTGACAAGTTTAACAAAAAAGAGCAATAATTCTTGGTAACCATGCCAACATCTGATCTTAATGTTTCATTGACGACTATGGAAAGTTTAGATACAAACTAAAGCTAGCAATCAGGTGTAATTTCATATTGATCTGAAACCGTTGACTCACTGTTAGCAGTAAATGCACAAATACTGTTAAATTCATTGGCCGTGTTATGACTTCTGAAGTCACGAATACAAGGTTTGAAAGAGCGTTGAAACTTTTGAAGATAGATGTACTTTTTTTTTCTAAATTATATAATTTGATTTTCATTTGAAATGAAAGAACTTGGTTTTTGATATCTGTTAAGATTACTCTACATGATAGTTTACATGGCCTTAAACGATGTGATTGAATTTTGTACTTTCTTTTCATTAAAATGCATTTCATTATATTCTTACATATTAGCATGCTTTTCTTCTTCGCCATAATTTACCACTCTTTTTTTTCTTATATTTACCTTTTCATGGCTTGTTGATTTTATGTTATTTTGCAATTATTTGTTTGATCCTCTGTTAAATCTGTCTACTAATCTTAACATAAAATGCATGTTTTTTTTTTCTTTACATGCTCTATCTAATATAAAAATCGAGTAAAAAAACAATTTATTTTTTTTTATATTTATAATTCACTAGATTTTAACAGAGCAGTTTTGTTAGTAGTAAGAGTAACTTAGTGATGAGCTAAAGGTTTCTGGATTGATTCCCAATTTTAAAATGTATAAAAAAAGAAAGAAAAGGGTCTCAATTTGCTTTCCCATCTTCGTGTTCAAACGTTTTGATCTTGTGAGTACTTAAGTTCTCTGATAAATTTAGATTAAAAAACATCATGGCATAATGGTTAGCACATCTGCTCAGTATATCTGTGACTTGAATTTGAATTCAAGCCAGTTGAATCTTGAAATTTTTTTCAAGGCATGAGCAGGCTTAGTTTTATTCCCCAGATGGTCAGCCTTTAACTGTCTTAGGTAGACATCAATTATTTGTTGAGAAAATGAATATCTAGTAATAGCTAGCAAACCTTCCAAGTTAAGTTGGATTGGTCAGATAAGTGTGATTTCAAAAATAAAATATGATATATTCATCTTTGTTATGTGTAATATTTTCTATAACCATATCTGGTCTATGGTTTATTTTTATTTCTTATGAACAGCAAATTCCATTTTATTATTTCATTGATCTTACACTATTGAGGAAGAAATCATTTATTTGTGACTTCAAGATTATAAATTTGGATCAATTAATTTAATATAAAAATTGAAAAATGTAAGTTAATAATTTTGGGAAAATTTACTTATTTATTTGCATAAAATTTTTTACAATGTTTCTTCAATTCTATATATATATTTACTGGATGTCAATTTGAAAAACAAGCAAACAATGAGCAAGAAAGCAAAAACTATACCCTAAAGATTGCACTCCTGAAAATATTAAGCGATTACATCTAATTCAAGCTTTAAATAGGAAACAAGAAGTCAATATACCTATGAAAGCATTTTGAAAGTCAAAAAAATATAATACCATTATATCAAAGTGGTTGAAAATATTCAGATTGCTGGCACTATTTTGAAAGTCAGAAAATGTATCTTCATTTTCACTCAAAAGTTGATTCAACAGCATATGTGAATAGAAGTCATGCACAATGCATGATAAGTTTTTCCCAATTTTGTGTAAGACTCATACAGAATACATAAGTTGTTCTTTTTCATTTTGTATGAGACTTGCTGGCATTTTTATTTTATGATTGTCTTCATTAGAAAGTTAAATAACCTGAACCAGGATTACCATTATATGTGGAATAAAAACTCATCTATTATTTTTTAACTACCAATCAACTTCCGGGCAGGCTGATCTTAATTTTAATTTATATAGAGAAAGATTTGATTAATGTTAAAACAACATTTTTTAAAAAGGATAATATTAATTGATAAAATATTAACTATACCAATAATAATTGAAATTTCTCAAAAGAAACTTAAACATTACTTTGAAAAATAGAGAAATTATAATTCTTTGTTGTCTCTATTTGGGGTTATCGCTTTATTTTAAACCTTAATATGGAGTGTTAATACACAGTTATGTATTGAAATGGAATATGCCATTACTGACATCCAAATATACACTTTTAATTTTATATAATTTAATTTTGTCTTTAAACCATATTGACTTGGATTTATAGATCTTTATAACATCTTAATTATACATCATATATGTAGTTTGTAGCATTTGGTTTACCATCACGTATTTATCAAGTCTGTTAAAACATCAATGCTTTGCATTTAGTCACATACAAACTTTATTATCATATTAAGTGAATAAGAACTTATTATCAGATTATCTTTTATTTTAACATTGAATGATTTTAATGACTTCTATCCCAACTCTTAACAGTTCAAAGTCAAAATGCAAGATTTTCGTTCAGACATTTTTTCAATCCCCATATTCATATTCTTTTTACTTTCCTTTTTATTATTTTCTTTCCACTATTTATGGAGATTATATAATGGTAGACTTATTACCATTGTTGAAACTACTGTAGATTTTTAATTACTACTAATTTTCAAAAGAATAACAAATACTATATTTAATTAAATATAAAATTTCACCCCACCCCAATTAAAAATTAATAATTAAAAGCATAATATAAACAAATTGGATTAATCTCTATTGTAAATAAGTAGTAAATCTTTTTAACATAGAAATAATACAAATTCTCATTTTGACCAATTTTAGCTTTAATATTTTAAAGAAAAACTACATCTAGTCTGGTGCTATTAATTAAATTCATAATAGTAATTTCGTAATAACTGCAGGTTAGGGACTGTATTCTTACCATTATCTTAATACATTGCACAGGCTTAAATCTGCATTTATATATGTAATATATTCGGGATTTGAACTCAGACTTTCACACGACCCATTACTCTCAGTGCCATCTCATATTGCTGACCCACCTGATCACACACATGTTGAAAAGATAAATAATCACCAATATATGTATTTCATGCTAAAACAGCAATCATCAGTTGGTCTAGATTACTATCCTCACACATATATATATACAATCAGTGCTCAGCTTTATATTAAGATAGCCAATCTTCATACTTTAATGGACAGGCTTCAAACTATTCCAACTCACAACTCTTCAGCCTTCTATTTCATTGAAAATCTGATGATGGAACGTTCAAAACCCTTGTTAGTGCCAAGATTATCATCCTACCCATGTTGACATATGAAGATTGGCTATCTTAATATAAAGCTGAGCACTGATTGTATATATGTGTGAGGATAGTAATCTAGACCAACAGATGATTGCTGGTTTAGCATGAAATACGTATATTGGTGATTATTTATCTTTTCAACATGTGTGATCAGGTGGGTCAGCAATATGAGATAGCACTGAGAGTAATGGGTCGTGTGAAAGTCTGAGTTCGAATCCCGAATACATTATCTTAATAGTAAATTTTAATATTTTTAATGACAAATAAACATTACTGCTATTATATATTAAGTGCGCCCTAGAACAATAAAATAGTGACATAACAAAATAAAAATATTGCTTCTCTTATATATATATTTAATAACAGATACATATACATTTTAAAAATTCTTATAGGATTTAAAGCATTGATATACTTTATATTTAGACCTAGTAATTAAGCTAGGATTTTTTATATAAAGTATATCAATGTTTTAAATCCTATAAGAATTTTTAAATCTATATTAAAAAATGATTATTTTAGAAGTTATGTAAATGCTAATTGTTGTGTTAATTTAATATGAGTATAGAATATTTAAAAATGAATATAAATTTATTGCTTAGATAATGAAGATTATGGTATTTTTTTATTATTTAAACTAAGATGTTATGACTTTTTTTGTTACAAGCACTAGACAGAAATGTTATTTGGTTAGTCTAAATATTATACTAAATAATAACTTTATATGGTCTGGAAAAACATGAATGCTATTAATAGTTAATCTTTGAAAAGTATGCTTTAGCATATTTTTCAACTTAAATGTTCAGTGCAAATTGCTAAAGCTATCAAAGAAATATGGATGCATAATTTTAAAAAACTATTGTTAATCAAGTAGTTGTTATTGTGAAGTGTTATTATGTATAGTCACTCTTCATTTTTACTCAGACAAAGTAAAACATTTTAGAAGTACTTCTATTGACTTCTATGTAAAATTAGATAGATAGATAGATGGATGGATAGATAGATGGATGGATGGATGGATAGATAGATAGATAGACAGACAGAAGACAGACAGACAGGCAGACAGACAGACAGATAGATAGATAGGTGGATAGATGGATAGATGGATGGATGGATGGACGGACGGACGGACGGACAGACAGACAGATAGATAGATAGATAGATAGATGGATGGATGGATAGATGGATGGATGGATAGATAGATAGATAGACAGACAGACAGACAGACAGACAGATAGATAGATAGATAGATAGATAGATAGATAGATAGATAGATAGATAGATAAAGTCAACTTCTGAATGTAGATTAAACAATACAAAGCTTATATGATTATTTTAAAATAAACTTTATCAATTGTTCCAAGCCTTTAAATATCATTAATCACAAACAAAATAAATTTGAATATTTTTATATAAAACTGATTTTTACTTTTTGTTTGAAAGTTTAAAAAAATGAATATACAATAGATTAATAACTGTAATATTTTTTATGGTCACTGATCAGTTATCACTTTCATTTTTTATAAACTTACCATGAAGTACAGAGATATTTATAAAGATATTATTTAGTTTATATATTATTTATAAAATTTGTATCGTTTAATGTATTGCATTTTATGTAATTAATAGGCTCTCACACAATTAATATTGAAGTAAAGTAGGAATTTAACCAAATTTTATTTTTATATAAACTTTATCACGTAAACTAAGTATACATATAACACTATCAGTTATATAATTTATTATTAGATAACATACACAGCTGTCAATTTCTGAATTCTAAAACATATAAATTTTTTCTACAGTACAGGCTTTTTCATATCTGCATTCAAATATGTAATATATTGGGGGTTTGAACTCAGACTTTCACATGACCTTCAACTATCCACGCTATCTCATACTGCTGACACACTTTATCACACACATGTTGAAAAGATAAATAATCACCAATAAATGTATTTCATGCTAAACCAGAACTCATCAGTTGGCCCAGATTATCATCTCCACACATATATACAATTAATGCTCAGTTTATATTAAGATAGACAATCTTTATACTTTAATAGACAGGCTTTAATCCACTCCATCTCACAATTCTTCAGCCGTCCATTTCATTGAAAATCTGATGATGGAATGCTCACAACCTTCATTGGAATTACAGTACTAATATGACTGATTTCAAGGAAACTTCTTTATCAATTATTACAAGATCAAATGAGAATAAGTAGTAATTTATTTTATATAAAGCAGGTTTATTACTTAATGAAGAATACACTTTGTATCCCATTCAAGTCTATAAAGAAACTGATCAGGATTATTTTTAATGCGCATTTCATACATTATTTACCACACATCTGTTTATTCATAAAGTAAAGGATCAAGAATAGGCTGCTCACCAACATGTAATAGCTAGCATGATGAGTTTATTGGCTTTTTATTTCTGAATTTAATAACAAGTGCCATGGTCTCAGTTGCCTGGTAGTTTTTAACTGAAACAGCAATTGATTTTTTCCTAAAGGCAGGATGAATATGTATGAAAAATCCTTTGTAAAAAATTATAACAAACAAAGCTAAATTCCGGCCCTTATTTCTAGAAGATTGGAAAGTTATCAGCCAAAGTAGAAGTTAGTAAGTGAAAATGAAAAAGTGAGAATTCCCTGATTGTGAACTCAGGCTGACATTCTATGATGACTTTTAATTTAGTTAATCGCAAACTGCATGACACTTTTAAGTGAAGGCAGACTGCATAAATTGAAACAAAGTAATAATAAATGTGGCACTTTTGAACTTTATGAAGTTAGAAGGAAGAATAAAAAGACAATTTATTTAAAAAGTGGACATGTTCTTACTATAAAAGCACACATAGAATAAAATTCATTACAAATAAAAATGGAAGAACAACTTACGAAGTTTGGTCGTATATTAGCCAGAATCGTAAGATTAGTTTTTCAACTTGCTGGAAGATATCAAATGCAGATAAATCAGGTTTATGACCAAGTTCTCATTGTGTTGAAAAAGTAAAGGATTTTTATATAAATGCATAAAAATGTTTTTGAACACATTAAATAACATTGTAAAATTGTCTTTTGAGACTTTTGTCTTTTGAGACTTTAATTGGTAAACTATTGGTCATCGCATCCGCCTTGCAAACAAGTAGTTGGTTGCAGACAGTTGTGGGTTTGCATCCCGGCCAATGCTGTGACATATGAGAAAAAAACTATTGAAAGATGAAAGTGCTTTAGCTAAATTTAATTATGAGTAAGAAGTTTGAGTGCTAGAATTGTAAGAACCAGAATCAATCCTGGGGCCTCCCAATACCAAGTTGGGCACTCTATTAAATATACCAAGCCAAACCACACAGAGAATGCTGACAGAAATCAGAAAGAACACTGACTCACAGAGTTTAAAATAAAATTTTAATTATTTTTTTAATTGGAAAAATTGCTAAATGAAAGTGGACATATACCTCCAAATGAAGATATAGCAGAACTAGATTATATGTTGACAAACAGAAAATGTATATTTCAAAATTATAATATTTTTAATAGATTCTAGTAGAAAATGATAATTGATTAGGGAGCTATAAGATAAAGTGTTAATACAAAATTAAATAGTATTAATAGCTGACATACCTAAACTTTTAGAAATATTCCAATTAATATATACATTAGAACTTGCTAATCATTTAAAAATATTAGCAGGTTTTGAAGATGGTTCAGATTTAACTCAAATTAATAAGAAGATACCTGTTATTCTAATAAGAACTTCATCAAAGATAATTGATACAAAAAAGTAGCAATTTATCAGTAAATTTGTTTCTGAGGCAAGGCAATGTGTGATGAAAAAAAAATTTTTTTTAAATATATATATATTGTACAGGATAGAAAATCCACCCTTACTTTTTGAAGTTCTAGTATGGTTTTAAAAAAATGTCTTTGATATAGTTTTATTTAAAGATTTGTAAATAAGTTGTTAGTGTTATTGTTCTTAATGGTTTTATTGTTATTTAGTTCACGTTTATTTATTTATTATGATACATGCTTTGTTTTGAAATAGACCATTGTAATGGCAGTATATGCATATAATTATGAATGTGTATATAAAGAAATAAACGTTGGCAGTGGTATTTAAATTGCTAAATATAATTATATTGTATCTTTATTTATTTATTTTTTTTATTTTTTTTTTAAAATTTATAAAATATATGGTAATATTATTCTGGTTATTTAAATATTCATTTGATTTGTAAATTACAACATAAATTTTTCAATGTAATATATATGTTTTTTTTTATTGACATTATTATTTTTTATTTTGTTATTTAAAAAAAAATATTTTAAAATTGCTAAACAATAGTGTTAAAGATTTTTTTTAAAATCAGCACATGAATTTACAACAATAGGAGAGGAGCTGGCTATGGAACGCAGGATAATTGTCATCATTCTTGTTTGTTAATACAAATAAAAAAGAAGAGGACATAACTTTCGTTGTCATTTCTCCAAATTCTTATCATAATTTTATTACAATATTTATTAGATTAAGGATTTGTACTAAAGATGGTTTGCTAAGTACAATTTTTGTCATTTTGAGGCATTTGCCTCTCTACTTGCCCATCTAACAACATTGGAAACTTTGTGAAACATAAAACCTAAAAATAAATCGGTGTTCATAAATAAGTTTAAAAAAATAGCTATTTGTAATTATATATTCTAGTACAATTTCCAAATTTCTTAATGATCCAAAGTAATCTTCAACCTAACTGGTACTTAATTGGATATCAAGGAAATGATTGAACTCATTTGTTTAATAACAAGAAACCAATCTGTTAATTTACTTATAATATGTACATATTTTAACGTCACTTCAAGCCATTTTTAGGATGAATAAAATAAGTGAAAATGCTTGAAATAAATGGTTGATTTGAAACTGACAGAACACTAAAGCAGTCAGATGGTAACAAAATTTATCTTATTCTTTTTCATTGTCTATTATTATTATTTTTTTGTGTGTAACATTTAAATATATCTTTATGAAAAAAATATACAACTGAAATCTTTGGAAACTAACTTACAAATTTCTTTTGAATGTTAAAATTTTAAGAATGATGAAAGTCGATTTTAGTATATATGTTTGTTTATTTATTTTAAAGACATTTTATAGCTTAAACTACACAAATATGTTGTAATTATATATATATTTACTTTTTATTTGATTTGTGTTTGCATACAGGTGTACTAAATAATAAAAGTCATTTGTCAGTTTAAATTGGAAAACAATAAATTATATTTCATTGCATAGGAATTGTATAAATGTACAAATTTATAGAACTGTATTTATAAATAATATCATTGTTTAATAATTATCTTAGTTCTTCATTTATTATTCTCACAATTTGGTTGCATTTTATTCATGTCCAATAATTTTCATAGGTTAAAATATTTAATAGTTCATAATTGTGTGTGTTATATCTTAGTGCCAATATTTCATATGCTAGTCATTATCTTTATTTATATTTAAGTCAGTTGACTTTTAAATTTATTTGTTCGTGCATACATTACTTATTGTTTATTGAGGTTAAAATTATAGTTATAACTTTAGTCCAATATTATGAAGTTTTTATCTTGTTATTGTTAGTTGTAGAATAGCCTTAGTATGTCAGGCCTTATTTATTACAACTATTATTATTGCTGGATGGAGCGGATAAATTCCCCATCTGTATTGTAGTTATCCATGAGTTGATAGTGCTTATATTTTCAGTGATTATAATCACATATTTCTAGATACCTAGTATTGTTGTTTTTGTTGAGCCTCTCCATATATTTTTCTGATGCCCTGAGACAAAAGGTTCAGGCATCCTATTTTGCCTCAAATGTAGGTGTTATTTTGGAAGCTACCATGCTTTTGATATATTTATGCTAGTTGCATTATTTCAGGTCTATCACTCATGAGATTTAATTAAAACTAAATTTTCCACCATAGTAGGTGAGGTTGCTTGTATTTTAGTATGTAATGTCAAGATAAGTTTGTTTAAAGGATGTGATTCCTTTAGGATACACTCAGTTACATTAGTGCTTTAAAGCATAGGAATGTCTGTGTTTTGTGCTATAATGATTAGTAATCATTCACAAACCAACCAACAATATTTTGTAATTGTAAATGTTTAAAGTTATAAGCATATGGCCAGTTGGTATAATTCACACATGTTATGTATATGCTATGAACATCCAGAAACTTTTCCAATGTAGATGTAAATCACTTAGTTATATCTAAATGTTTATTTAGATGATTTACATTATGTGGACATTGAATTTATAACTTATGTGTGTATATATGACTTCTAATAAATGGTTCATTCATTGAACCCATTTAATATTTACTTAATTCAGTCATTTAGTTATTTTCTACTTTAAAGTAGTATTTAAAAAAATATATTAAAGAAATCCATCTATGATCTAAGTTACTAGTTTAATGAGATATCTACAATTTGTTTATCTATTGTATATTTATTCAATTTTATAACAGCTTATATAGTTCCTATGTGAATATAAATTTCAAATTATAAGTGTTACTGTTAAACCTTATACTTAATTTACATATAGAAAAATTGAGTGTTTGCAAAACAAAACTATTATTATGTTTCCCAGATATGTATATATGTATATGTATGCTATTATAAATCTAAAGTCGCAATGTTGAAATAAAGCTGTATCATTTATTTTATATAAAAGAATGATTTTGAGTTTTATTTGAGATTTATTAATTTTATTTTTCTCTATTTTTAGTACATCATTTCTACAAGCTAACAGATATGCAATTATTAAATTATTGGTAATTTCAATTGAATAAATATATTTTGGATTCAATAGAATTCCTTTTGTTCCAAATTATATGTGGTATGGTGATCATGTGATGTTTAGTGGTATATAATTAATTGTAAGTTAAATTAACCCTGAGAACTAATTAGCAACGTATTCTAGTCAATGTTCTATATTATTAAATTTGTCTTATATAGTTAGCCATGGTAATAGGATATTTTAGTATATTCATTTTGAGGCAGTTTATTTTATCTTAATATATGTATAACATGCTATTAAATAGGTATTACACTTTTTATCTGTATTATATTTATATTGAGTTGAATGGTGGAAGATATATGTTCTTTCATCTTGCATGGCACATGCGTTTTATTATAGTTGACAAGTTACTATGAAACCTGATTAATTTATGGGTGCCTCATTGGTACATCTTATCCAAATCTTTTCTTTATTTCTAATATAGTCTATCCATTATAAATGGTGCAATTTATAGATTGAATTTATAAATCAAATAATTTAAGAGATAACATATTCCATTATAAATGTTGTGTCATCATGAGACTTAGTCAATTAATGATCGAGTTTCAAATTGTATTTTCCATTATAAATGCTGCTCAATAATTTAGGCCACATCATTTTTTTTACATATGGCATATATGACATGCTACATTGATTATCCACTGTTTACTCATCTTTCTTCATTTATATTGATTTATATATTTTCCATTACAATTGGCCTACCAACATTTAGGGACTTCTTATCTTAATACATTTACGTTCCATTACAATTAATTGTCGTCCAAGGTTTGGAGCATTATTTTCTTTTCATATGATTACGTTCTATTACAATATATATATATATTGAGAAAAAGTAAACATTAAGAATTTTGTAAAATTGTTAGAAAAAGAGTTAATAATGATATAAAAAAATATAATTGTTACTTATCAAGGCAAGCTACAGAATAGAATAAAAAGTTTGAAAAGTGTAAACAACATCTTGAATTTGTAAAAAAAAAAAAAGCTATTTCAGTAATAGAAAGAAAAGCTGCAACAATTTTTAAAAAAGAGGGACAGTATCATGAAAGTATAAAAAAATTCTATGAAGAATTATATAGTAGTAAAGAACAAAAAGCAAAGTAATCACTGTACTTACTACATCCCAAATGCTAAATATTTCAAAAGAAAAAGACAAACGTAAACATTTAAATCTATGAAGCAGGCAAAAGCTAGAGGAAAGAATGAAGTTATCATTGATATTTAAAAAAAGCAGATGAAGAAATAGAAAACTATTTACAAAGTAATGTACCCAATGTTTGGTTAGAATAATGCAGTATTAATATTGAACTTAAAAAAGATGATAAACAAGATATTAGAAGTACCTTTTACTAGTTCTTTTCCATGATAAATTCAACTCATCTATAAAGAATTTTGGATTCTAAGCATTCAAAGGAGCAGCTGCTTTTAAAAATAGTTTAAGCATAAGTCATCACATTCCAGTATTGAGAAACCAATAAATATAAATTGCCCTTATATTTAAAATTTATAGATTATGGAAAAGTACTTGCTTCTACAAGCATTTTCTCAGTGATTAAAACTTTGATCCATTAGATAAATCCTGCATTGTCATATTCTGAATAATATTTATAAAAATGCATCAACAATGATTACATTACATGATGTTACTAAGATGATTAACATTGATAAGAATGTGCTACAAAGTGTGGATTTAAATGGCAAGCTAACTGAATAGAAATAAAAGAAAAATATTTCAGTCATCTAGATTTTGAAGAATATCGAAGTATTAAACCATCAAACATCACATGATCACCATCTCTATACTAGCACATAATTTGTTGTAAACAAAGGCAAAACTCCCCATACAGTAGTGCCACCCTGTGCCAAACAGAGTAATCAATGGATGCCAGAAGGCTTGTGCATAAAATCCCTATCTAGTGCCTACTCATCCAATATCCCCAGACTAGTTTCTGGCTTGTAGCCATCATCAGTGAGGAGCCTTGGATCTGAGAGCCCTGCACCTAGATCTTAGGATCTAATGCAACCATCCAGCAGCCACCTTTTAACTCTACTTTACTACAAAACTATGAGAATGAAATTGGCACAGGGTGGCACTACTGTATGGAGAGTTTTGCCTTTGTTTACAACAAATTATGTGCTAGTATAGAGATGGTGATCATGTGATGTTTGATGGTTTAACACCAATCCTGCCTAATAGGATAGTGGTGGCTATGGTTGTTTAAGAGCCAAAGACACCAAAATGTATGGGTCCTGAATTGAGTTCAGACCCATATGACTATATAAACTATTGAGCTTAGATTGAAGGTATTAATAATGTTTTCAATTTCATTCTCATAGTTTTGTAGTAAAGTAGAGTTAAAAGGTGGCTGCTGGATGGTTGCATTAGATCCTAAGATCTAGGTGCAGTGCTCTCAGATCCAAGGCTCCTCACTGATGATGGCCACAAGCCAGAAACTAGTCTGGGGATATTGGATGAGTAGGCACTAGATAGAGATTTTATGCACAAGCCTTCTGGCATCCATTGATTACTCTGTTTGGCACAGGATGGCACTACTATATGGGGAGTTTTGCCTTTGTTTAATATCGAAGTATGTTAAAATACATCGTGGAGAGATTTTCTGTCACTATATTTCATTTTATATGCAATATATATATATATATAAGGTATTGTTTAATTCAACTTTCTATTTTTACTACTTTTAGATCTTAGGGTTTAGTCATTTAAGTGACTAACTACATATTATTTCATTTTGTTTAGTTTTTATTCGTTAGTAATCTTTGATTATTTAATATCAATTCATCATTTCGTGATAATAAAATTTGCATATAAAAGGACAAATTTTTATAGTCTCTAAGGTTGATAAGATCAAACTATAATATAATTATAAGGTTGGCATTTAAAATAAAAATTTAGTAAAATAGGCGAAGGAAACAGAGAATAATACAGACTTAAATATTAAGTAAATGATTACTAGAAGTTATGGAATAGGAACATATTAGTAAAATAATAAACGAAATAAAAATACAACATGAAGTTCAGGAAAGTGAGATAGAGACTTCTTTTCTAGAAGATCTAGAATAAAAACAAAATATTTGTACATCTAGAAAATATTCAATTCTTCGAAAAATCACTGATCCCCAGACATAAAAAGAAGAAAAAACAAGCACGAATGACACCTTGTTTAATCAATTGAGGATAATTATTCAACAAATGTCAGTAAATATAACAACTGAACTATCAAAAGTGCAAAAACAAAATAGTACTGAATTATCCACAAAAATTGAAAAACAAACTGCTGGATTTATTGAACTCAAAACTAAATTGAAATCAGAGTTATCCAATTAAAAACTGACATAGCAAAACAAAATACTGTCATAAATCATTTGCAATCGGATATCAATATTAAATTGGTACAAAAAAAATAGGAAAGGAATCAAATGTGAACAAAAGTTTAATGAACTCAAAAAAAAAAAAAAACAACTTGAAAGTAAATTAAAAGTTTTTAGAAATGAAACAAAGCCATGATAAGTTCAAATCAGAAATGGAACAAGATCAAAGGAAATATCAAAAAGAGATAGATAACAAATTAGGAAAGTTGCAATTAGAGATGAATCAATGTGAGGAAGACTTAGAAAACAAACTTGAAATTCAGGAAAAGAAAGTAAATGCAATAAAAAACAATTCTAAATGTATTGCAATAAAACAAGGTTTAATCGAAACACAAATGAAGCAAAATAAAACAGCGTTAAAAAATTATGTAGTTGTTTTTGCAAATAATTTTTCTGAGCTTCAGGAAATGATGCAAGAATTATCAGGTGAAAGTAAGAAAGTAGGTTTAAAGATAAATACTAAAAAAAGTAAAATAATGTTCTATGAATTTTTTCAAAAGAAGAAAATTAAGATTGATAATAATGAATTTAAAGAAGTTAATAATTACAAATATTTGGATAGATTATTAATACAGAGGGAAACATAATGGATGAAAGTAATCATAGAATTAATGTATTCTTGGTGCAAATAATTTAATATTAAAAAAATATGTCTGTGTGGTTGAAAATGAAGATTTTTGATAAATGTGTTTAATAATTTATTACATATAGTAGTACTTGAAAACTTATTAGAAAAGAAATTCAGAAACTTTAGAATTCTCAACAATGTTTGGAAAGATATATGTTAGAACTAACCAGAAGAGATAGAAAATTAAATGCATCATTGAGAGTTTAAACAGAGATCACTGACAGTATTATATATATATATATGATAAACATAAACAAGTTAAAAAAAAATTTATTTTTTTTTAACCTGCCTATAGCTTGCATTTTATGATCACAGATAGAGCTCTACCAATAGCCCACTCAAGCTTGTCAATAAATGCTGAGAGAAAATCGAAAATAAATTATCTCTTTCAAATTGTCCCCGACCTTTAAACCATGGTTTCATGCTAATTGGCAATCGTCAGTAAAGGGTAGGAGGACCTAGAAACTAGATCTAAATCTCCAACTCTACTGAAACAGCACTTATGTAGACTGTTCCTATAAGTTTGAAAGCACGAATTTTTTAGATACGTAAATATCTTAAAATCCAGCTATACAAACTATATAGCTATATGGGTCTGAAATCAGTTCAGATTCTCCACATAGTTAAAAGGTTCTGCAATCTATATCATTGCTAAAACCTTCAAAGGTACTTTTATGATAAACATAAATGTTTGTCTCGTTTTGATTATTCAACGTTATATAGTTGATAAAGACTACAAAATGTATAGTCGAAAGTACTTCTAAAAGAATATAATTTATATAAATTGTACTGTATTTTGATATATATATTGATTTGTATATTACATATATTGTGAAACGAATACAGATATCAAACTTTATTTATTATATATATATATATATATTGTAACTATCAATCAAACATTCATTTTCTTTATTAATAATCCACAAAAATAAAATTAATAGATAGTAAACAGAATTAACTCAGTTTTGTTTCAACTAATTAATTTATTTTGTATTCTATATTTAATTGATATATCCTTATTAATAATACCTAGATATGAGGTTTAAATGAAATCATGAATTTAAATGATATGATTATGTATATGACCCATTAGTTATAAAAGATATCCTTCTAACAGTTGAAATGTTGATGAATAATTTAGATTGTCAGAGTGGTAAGATGTATGACAAAAAATAATCATTGTCTTAAAACTATTTGAGATAATGAAATAATTACTGCAAGGTTTGTTGGAAAAAATATTATTTGTATGACTTATACAATTTTCTGTTTAGATTATTTATGATCAAATTTCTTAATTTTCCATTACATTTCATAAGAAATATAAAGAATGAACATATAAGAAGTGTTCTTCATATGATGAATATTATTCTTACTTATGTATAATATCTAGTTGATTAACATGAGTGTATAAATAAATAAATTATAGTACTTATATCTTATTGTTTCAATAACTGTGTTTATTACTAAATATATAAAAGTAAAATAAATCTGTAAAACTATCACTTAAATAAATAATAAGTACGTTGAAGATGAGAAAATTACTGTAATAAATTAATGGCAAATGATAGATACATATCTAAAAGATTAGCGAAATAAAGAAACATTCTTATCAGTATTAATGCAAAATTGGAATTTCTATCAGCGAAATATGCCCATTTGGGCATTAACACTTGTGAAATGTTTATTTACTTCAACATTTTCTTGTGGAGTGTCTATCGTCTGACATGTATGTAAAAACAAAAAGAAAATAATATTTGACATAATCAGTAAAAGTTTTATTACCATCTTGGCCTTACCAAAAAAAAAAATTCTGAATTACTGGCAATCAATTTCCAAAAGTTTTGAATTCCATTTGCATATGGCATTCTAATTATGTTTTATATGAAAGTTCTTTCACTTAAAATTTTTCAAAACAAAAAGACATTTCTGAACACATATAGCAAAAAAAAATAGTAATGACAACGTTACTAAAATCTAGGCCTTCGTTTTGAAGCCATTTTTAGAAGTTCAAATTTTTTTAAAAAATGAGATTTTTTTAACAATATTCATAAAATTATAGATAATTTAAATAAATTCATTTATTATTAATAGGATGGACATAAAAAACAATGTTAAAACTACAAAATTTTACTTCAAATATAATGTCAATGCTAAAAATTTTTTTATCCATTTCCAATGTCAACAAAAACCTTGCATGATTTAGCTCAATTGTAGGATGAATGACTTAAGAGTTAATGTTTTCTGATTATGTTCAACCTGTAAAGTCTGGTGTTCAAATGTCACATAATCTCCCAAACAATTACACATTCATTTATAATTTAAATTTAATTATGATATACATAGTGCATCCCAGGACAAAATGACTAGTAACTGTTTCTTTTTCCAAGACTCTTGCTACACCATCTCTAAATCAATGCAGATGTTACATAGTAATTTTGTTTAGCTACTTACCATAAAATATTTAAGGCATTACCATGTCTGGATAATGAGTTATGACATGAAATGTAATAACATGTTTCATACCTTAATCCAAAATAGATCAACACCCTAATATTATTTTTTGTTTTAAATTGATCAAATGATACTGAAAATATTCAAACTGTGCATTAGATTGAATCAATAAGTTCCAAGAATGTTTTAAAGTGATTTTCAAAATTTTGTAATGGCAGGAAAAACATTGAAGACGATCAATGAAGATATAAAACACAATCACATTTTATATTGTAACTCATGATTCATATATGCTAACACCATAAAATTGTTATGGTGAATTATTAAATTAGTTTACTACCTAACATATGTACTGATTCAGAGATAACACAACAAAAGAATCAGTCATCTTTTCCCTGGAACATATTTGTATTTATTATTGACATCAAAAAAATAAAGAAATTAAGGGAAATTTAATAAACAATTTACCCTCAATTACTCATTCCATGTGATAAACCACTTTCACCAATTAACTATTTAATCAGTAAAAAGATTACATTGCCCACTTCTAAAAAATTAAATAACCTGACATAGTGAATTTAATTTTACTAAGACACATCAAACACCAATCTTTTCTATAATTAATTTAATTGATGTTTCGATGGAAAAGTAGATATTTGTAAAGTCAGCATACTCTATATACTTGCTTTAGATGACATAAACATTATAATTAAAGAGATTATTTACAGTTGATTTTATAAAAATAGACCAGCTGACAATAGGCAATAAATTTCAAATTCTAGATGGTAATAAACTTTACTTTGTATCATCCTATCTCATCTAGAACAATTATATACTACATGCACATGGAATTTGATTTAATGATTTTGACTTCTTTTTTAAAAACTTTGTAGCAGTGATAAGAATCTAATCATTAAGATCAAATATAGAAAAAGGATTATCAAAAGTAATAAACGTTGACTTCTACTTAAAGTTAAAATGATTAACATCTATTATGTTCATTGATAATTGATCAAATTCTATGTATATTCCCCTTGAAATATAAACATCATTTTGTTTGTTTCTATGGTTATAAACTTGGCCATAAGCTTCCAGATGCCTTACTAAAAATATTTATCAAGTAAATTGCTTTAGCAATTTGGTTATACTTGTGTTTCCAAAAAAAAAAATCATATTTTCAGATGATTGAAAAAAAATAATTTGAAAATATTTAAAAAATCATAAAGTTCCACTTCAGATGAAATTTGTAAGATTGATCTATTTATTGAGTAAACAACAGAATATATCATGTCATAATAAAAATGAAGTAAAAAAAATATTTTTATTGAGGCCATTAAATATTCAGAGATTTTTTTTAATTTGACCATAGCAGCTATTCAATCATTAGCCAGAAAAGCTATTTGATTCTTTATTTAATATTTTTTGTTTTTGCTGATAGAATCGTCTGAAGAAGTTTTTTTTCTCTTCACAGTTCAAGATTGGATGCCCAAGAAATAAACGTTGTAATTCTAAATTTTTTACAAATTTTTATGAATCATTCCATTCCTCATCTGAATCTCCATTATATTGCAACTATCCACCAGCACAAAAATTCAGACAATTGTTTGCATTTCACAAATAATCTTCATTCATCAGGTGAACCAATGCATTAAGTATCTGGATTATCAATACCTATGTTAATAGTCCAATATTTTCCTTTTTACACAACTCTTTTAAATGTAGGAAATAGTTTCTATCCATTTTTAACAACTTTATGGTTAAATTCACTAAACATCACATGATCACTATTTCTTGTGCTTGCTCAAGCTGTTAAAACAGGCAAAACTCTCCATTCAGTAGTGTCACTCAGTGCTAGATGCAGTGCTCTCAAATCTAAGGCTCCACACTGATGAAAGCCGCAAGCTAGAAACTAGTCTGCTGCATCTCTTTTCTAAAACTCAGTCATATTACAACCATCTATGAGTACAAAAATTCAGACTATCTTCTCTCACCTATACAACTATTTCATAAATAACTTTCACTCATCACGTAAGCTGTATGAATCAAATACTTTGGTCTTCTTTTAAGTATTGTCAGTTTAAATTTATTTTCCCGTTATGCCACTCTTTTGCAATGTAGGAACTAATTTTTGTTTTCTTTTAATATTTTGTCATTGTACTATAGAGAAATTTCTAAATTTTAATTAACCATCAATTTTATGTATTAATAAGATAAATAACGCTGAAGCTGGAAGTATGGTTTTAAAAAAGAAATTATGGGATATCCATTGAATAAATTTTATTTTCTCTATTATCAACGTGAAAAGTTTGAATTCATGATCTAAACTTTAAAATTTTATATTTATATAAAACCTTTATTTGATTTGTTTATTAGTAGTATCAGAGACTAAGGTCAATTATAAAATAAATCCAAAAGCAGATTGGAGAAGCTAATTTTATCCAATGAAGTTTTACACTCTATTTAAACATTTAGAAGAGCAATGTAAATAAGATTATACCATTTTCATTCTGTAACTATACCTTATTGACTTGAGATATCTATTTTATATCACATTCCATTTTAAATCCAAAAATATTTTTATCTTCATATAGTTACCACAGAAAGTCTAATGTTTCACAAACAATTTTAGCATTCTGTTGATCTCTTATTTTTATAGAGCATTATTTTTGGATAGATTCAACTAACAGATGAACTGTTCCTAAATAATCTTTTAAGAATATATATTAATGTGTCAAATGCAAATAACCCCTTAACTCATTCACAATCAGTTGTACACTTTTCAATCTCAATTATATTACTTTTGATCCCCCATATTATTATATATATCATACTCTTTTTTCCCCCACATTCTTCACAGGTCATTTTTCCATCATAAACGACTCCATATTTTAAAAGATGATCTTTCAAGAGTACAATTTAATAAATAATCAAGCTTCTATCTTATCTAGTCTTGGATTATATTAATTAATTAAATTAGACAAAATTTTTAAGTGAACCCATCTCATTTCATAATACCATATAATGCAAAAATATGAAGAAAATTTGAATATCCTTTCCTATATCTTATTTTCTTTATAAAACGATAAATTCTCATAAAAAACAATATAGTATACTTAATTTATGATATTGTGAAGAATATTCCATCACACAGCTTTTTAAATATAATTAGATCATGTAATCCATTTGTCAGATTAATTATTAAATATATCAAAGTGTTTGCATTTTTGTTGACAATCAAAGTGATCATGTGATTTGAGATTATTTCAGAAAAAAACTACCAACACAAAAAAATAACTCTTGTAAATGAATTACTAATCTTCTATGCACTTAAAGCAAATTAATTAGCCAGAGTAATGTCTATGTTCACATCGAATAAACCAAAACCAATGCTTTCATTACCAGTAAAACAAATTCAAGACACTCTAGCAAATGAAAAGAGGACCAAGCTTTCTAAAAAACAGGTCTGGATTACCTTCACTATTAATGATGCTGAATCTGGCATATTTTTCTTATTATGCCTAGATTGATACATGAAACCATAATAGGAGCTGATATCATAATACTGAATAAATGTAAAATTGATTTTTCAAAATAAAATTTTCATTTGTAAAGATGAAAGGCTTGATTTTGAATATCATTCACATAACCTTTCCAATCAATTATCATCCATCCATAATATCATAATACTAACTTTTAGTTTTACAACTTCTTAAAATACATACAGATTAATCCAATTGGTTAATTACCACACTATTTTGTATACACAGCATACTAATAGTGCCTCAAATTAATAAAATCATGTTTGGAGTTAATAAAAGTAAAAATAAAATAATTCCCAATATTCACAATCTTGGATCAATATTTATTACAGATTTATAAACTAATACATTTGAAAAATCCTTTTGAGTGAATTTCATCCTATTTGAAAACTAAAATCTTATTTGTGAACTTTGCCTCCAGGAATTCTTCATAAAAAAAGAATAGACTAAATGATATTGTTCCAATCATATAAATCCTCAGATTCTTGTTAACTAAATCATTCCATTCATGTTTGATAATCTTATTCTTCTGTGAACTATCTTGTTTGTAGTGTTTATTAGGACAAAGATTATGTTCTTATGCTCAGTGTTATTGTGCTAATTTATAATAAAGAGATATCTATAGTAATATCCTGAATAAAAAAAAACAACTAGTGTATAACTGAATAAAGTGTGCTTATCTAAATTTTCACATTTTCTCACTCACTTCATTAAATACAAATTATATATTCTAACAATTAGGTCATACCTATCTATATTTTATTGGAATTTCTTCTGAATTTTTGGCCTATAATAGTGAGCATTTATAAAAAAAAAAAAATTAATAAAATTTTAAATTAAATATTAGAAAATATTTATTCTATATTATTAAAATGTAATTGTATTCAGATTATTTAAAAACAAAAATCAATATCAATCAATTCATTCTTATGAAAAAGGTGTTATACTATGCATCTGATGTTCTTTGTTTAATATAACCATCAATATTCTCCTATTCCTAAATGTTAACATATAAAAGTAAATGGATGTGGTATGGTGTTCCTAAAGCAATTTTGTCAATACATTAATGAACGTCTTATTCTAAGTTGTTTAGTGCAAGGAAAAAATGATACATGAGTGTTACAAATTCTATAAATTGCAACTTAACTATGTCACTTTATATGCTCAAACACCAAATGACTTTCAAATGACAAACTATTTGATTACTTACTAATACAGTATTTCTTTAAAAATTACCAGCATTCCCATTTTTACTTTGGTTTATCTGATTAAATGCTGTGCTTGTTTATCTGGAAAAGACATTCCTTTTGATAAAACATGAACTTAGTTATTTAGATGTAACAGCACATATTGTGAAATCTACTATGGTATTATTTATTATTGTATTCATGATGTGATCTTGTTTTTAAAGACTTCGTTAAGTTTTTTAAAAAAATTTGGTTGAGAAAGTTTCAATTGCTAAGATGATTAAACTCATTTATGAGGCATTTCATCAGAGTCAATAGTAGATCTTACAGGTAATTATTTGATCCTGTGTGGAAACTGTAAGATATTATTGAGAAGAAATTTTTTACCCTTGGCATGTTTGTATATTTACATTGATAATATTATGTAAGACTATTTATTCCAACAGAAAACTAAGTCTGATTACCACCTGAATTTTTCTTATAAAAGACAAGAAGAAGTTAATAGTGGCTTAATCCTTTTGGGATTTATTTGGCAAGGAAAATGCATTTTTCATAATAATTTTATAAAATACTTTTATTAGTGATTTATTCACTTGCTGTTAGAAATTTTATGAAAATGATGTATATTCTTGCTCTCCAGCTGATCAATAAAATTGTGATTTTAGAAGCTATTTTGCTCCAAATAGTTTTTGTAACTCCTTGTAAAATGTGGATTCACATCATATCAAATATGAGAATAAAATAATAATTACTTGACTGTATCAATACCAAAATCACTTATCTATCTGTGGAAAAACAATAAAAACAAATTATTCCTTAGAAAATTACATTTATAAAAAAGAATATAAAGATTGAGTTTATTACCCTCATACCTGAACATAAGATTAACTCCACATTGTCAAAAAAGATCATTTAAGGAAACAACGGAGTCATATCTGTAAAGAAACTTTCTAAACCTAAATTTAAATATGTCAACATTTATCCCTTTCACCATCAATTTTTAAGTCATTTGAAGATTATATGCATCTATAATTATTAGATTCTATTCTAAAAATGGTTAGATGCAAATTTTTAATTGTATATATAAATAATTTACGCATTAAAATATTTTCATGAACTTAAACCTTGTCGTATAATAACATATTCTTTGTATTTTTTATTTTTAGTTCAGTTTAGATATAATTAAACACAGAATTAATTAACAACTGGAGTGGAACCAGAACACACATCATCCAGCAATCATCTTTTATTATATAATCACCTATAATTAAAAATGGATTCGCTTTAGTTTTTTAATTGATCATGAATTTAGTTTCATAACTTAAAATAAAAAATACACAAATATCTTATTAAATACTTCTAATTTTATAATCCTTTAACTTTAAAATCCCCACTTTCAAGGTAAAAGGATCATAGCTCCAGCTTTGTTATTTCCTGTCATCAAACTTTTAAGGAAATCCTGAGTAGTATAACATTAGTTTATTTTATTTAATGCTATGTACATCTGCTTTCTTTCTATTTTTTTCCCAAATGGCCATTGTACTGATTTTTGAAAAATAGATAGGGGGGGGTAACTTTTTATGATTTAAAATTATAATTGCATCACATATACATTCTTCCATTCTTAGGTGAATAAAGTATCTGAAAAAACTTGATCGTTCTATAGGCAATCACACAAAAATATGATAAGACAAAAATCAAAAGCTGTATTTAAATATTAAACAATAATGCAATTAAATGTTACGTAAATGAATGAGTAAACATTTGAATGGATAATGAAAAAATTAAATTAAGAATTTCATCAAATAAAAAAGTCTCCACAAAGTGAAAAAATCTATTGTACATATTAATAGTATATCATACCATGTCCATGTGCAACTTTCTTAAACACTTCAACAATACTATTTTTTATATCAAAACATTATTCTTACAGTTTCAACTGCCCTGCAGTCATCATCAGAGCTACAATATCCAAATATATAGTTATATAATTAATAGATTTTATACACATATTTATATACTTAATTAAAAACACAATTTAAACTTACATCTTAACCTGACCATTATAAATAATCATTTTACATTTTATTACTCTTAATTAATTTTACCTATATTTGTTTTATATTATTTTATGTTTAAATTATTTAAAAACTATTTATTATAATTTTCAATTTTTTAATTTTAAAAAACCTTATCTTTATTCTACTATTTAATACATATTATTTTATTATCTTTTTACTTATATTTTTAATCAACTTCTAATCTTTTCTTATTTTTATTATATATTTTATAATTAACTATTAACTGTTTTTACATTACAAATTACTCACTTCTTTATAACCTATTTAAAAAAAAAAACAATTGACAAAAATTTTCAAAATGTTTATGCTTATTTAACACCTCCCTCTATCGTCATTTTTTCATCTTTACTTTTTTAACCTTTATATATTCAAACTATTATTAATAATAATTATTTATAAAATTATGACCTTTACCCCTATTAAGATTTTGTTTTATATTTTTAATCAATATTGCCTCTTCAATTTTCCTATCTCTTACATTATTTATATAATATCATTTTTGATCTATTTTTCTCAAACCTATGATCTGTTTCTAATGAATGCAAATAAATAGGTGATCTCTTATCATAATCATGTTGAATTAATCTTGTATAAATTGAATTCTTTGTTTCTCCTATATAATTAATATTTATATTTTTACATGTACATGACTTGCATTCAATTTTATATATTTCATTTATGCATTTTTCTACTTTTCTCACATATTTATTATCTAATATATTAAGTATATATATATATATTTTATTTACTATCTTAAAGTTTATTACTTTATTAAACATTTTATTAATTTTAATAGTTATTTTATTTTATTCATATTTTTACAATATTATTATTATAAGTTTTAATATCTATATATTTATTCTTATCTATTTTTGTCTACATATTATCACTTTATTTTTATTAAATCTTTCTTTTTATTTTTTTTATACCTTTTTCTATAACTTTTTCTGGGTATTCATTATCTTTAAACTCTTTAATTATCAATTCTACATGTTTAGTATAATTTTCTTCATTTGAGCAATAATTCCAAGCTCTATATATTCTTGAATTTATACTACTTATTTTATATTTAATATCTATATTCAAATTCCAATTACTTATATTACAATCTGTATTATTTTTTTATATATAAATGTCTCTATCTTGCATTTACCATTTTTATATAACTAAAGTCTTTAACAAAATATCTAAATATGATAATTTATTTCATTTTCTTTTTCTATTGTAAATTTTATATTTTTATCTAACTTATTAATCTCTTCAAGTTACATATCTATGTGCCTTTGACTCTTATTACAAATCAATAAGTAATCATCAACATATCTTTTCATAAAAATTGGACCATTACTATTATTAATCATTAATCATTATTAATTTATTAATATTACATGATTAATTATACAAACAATAGGAGGGATAGAAAAATTAAAGAGGCAATATTGATTAAAATATAAAATCAAATCTTAATAGGGATTTTGAGGTAAAGACCATAATTTTATAAATAATTATTATTAATAATAATTTGAATATAAAAAAGTTAAAAATTAAAGATGAAGAAAATGATGATATAGGGAGGTGTTAAACAATTATAAAAATTTTGAAAATTTTTGTCAGTTGATTTTTAAAAATAGGATTGTACAGAAGTGAGTAGTTTGTAATGTAAAAAGAGTTAATAGTTAATTATAAAATATATAAGAAAAATTTAGAAGTTGATTAAAAATATAAGTAAAAAAAATAATAATAAAATAATATGTATTAAATAGTAAAAATAAAGTTAAAGTTTTTTAAAATTAAAAAAATTAAAATTATAATAAATAGCTTTTAAAATATTTTAAAAATAAAATAATATAAAGTAAATGTGGGTAAAATTAATTAAGAGTAGAGTAATAAAATTGAAAATGATCATTTATAATGATCAGGTTAAGATGTATATTTTAATTGTGTTTTTAATTATGTATATAAATAAGTGTATAAAATGTATTAATTGTATAATTATATATTTGGATATTATAATTCTGATAATGACTGCAGGACATTTGAAACTATAAGAATAAAGTTTTGATATAAAAAATAGTATTGTTGAAGTGTTTAAGAACGTTGGACATGATATGATATGTAAATATAGAAATCAATATATAAAAAAAGGAAGAAGAACAATAAAATTATATTACATATTAATAAGTTTAGAATTAGAAAAAAAAACAATCTACATTATTTTTTGTAACGTTTGCTCTACCATTACTTTAACATTTAACTGTATATTTACTTATCAATCATTATCAAATGGATAATGATGTCTTTTAGCTTCTCTTCCAATTTTCAAAACATCTTGGACTGAAGTACAAATGTAATTGTAACATGTCACAAATTTCATCAGTAATAGAAAAGGTATTATAATATTGTGACGCTAAACCTTTAATTTTTTAGCAACACCTGAGATAAAAATAAGAAATATAAAAAATAATAGATATTTTTTATTATATGTATATGTGGGGGAAAAACAGAAGAGATAGTTCAATAGAAAGAGTCAAGAGCACTTCTTTTTACCCTATTATAAAGTTATCTATAATAAGCCAGAGTAATTAATGGGACACCAAATGTATATAATGCTATAATGTTCATATCCCCAAATCACATTTTGATTTAATTTTTATCAGTGAAGATTTAGTATTCAAAGTTGGAACTAATGCATTTACATATCTAATAGCACTCTTTATTTTTTTTACAGTATTCAACCTAATATCATGAAATTTTTTAAAAAATCCTTATGCTCTATAGCCTAAACTTGTCTGGTTTCATAGCTATTTGTATATGAAATTAAGTTAGTTGGTATATATTTTAGAAAATGATGATAGCAGAAAGTCAAAAACTATACTGGAAATGTGTATATTGTAGCATTATATTATCTGGCAGCCATTGATTACTTACTCACTGAGGATTTGCGGTAGATGGTTCTAGAGTAAAATAGAGAAATCGGATCTTGAAAGCATATGATGAGGGAGTATATGAAAAGCTAACGTGATATTGGAAAGAATTAATAAATCTAAGAGGAAAGAATTTTATTAAATAAAAAAAATTAAAAAATACAGCATAATATTCTGAAACAACTTAAAAAATAAATCAGAACTATGATATATACAAGAAAAAAAAACGAAAAAAATAAAATTGTTCAATAATTATATATATATATAAAAAAAAACAAAGCAAAATTGAAAGAAAATGATGATATCGAGAATGAAACGATCTTAAAAAAATTGCGATAGCTTATCTCGGCAAACGATTTATATATATCGGCATATACATACCAAATTTAAAAAAGTTTATAAAAACAGACAACCAATTTTACTTTCTCATCATTAACGTCATAAATCTTCCTAAATGAGATCATTTTGATTTGTCTTAAATTAATAGGAAATGACGGTCGCGATAATGGTTTTCACTGGCCAGTACACCATTTCTTTTAGACTAGGATTGTTTATTAAACCTGACAAGCTGTGATTTTACTATCTCTGTTTGTTACTTCATACCAAAATTTAATCAAGTAAAAATGAATAAGTACTTCACTTCAAATCAAATATAACTTGATGATTTTTTATTGATAAAAACAAGTGGCAAATAACTTCATTTGTCATAAAATAGCAAGAAAGATTAATTGTACAAACATAAAGGAAAAATGGATAAATTAAAAAAAAAAAAATTTTTAAAACAAACGAAAAAAAGAATATGTACAAAATATAGTCCTATTTAGCTAAAGAAATCATTTATAATTATCATGTGATTCCTTTTTTTTTTTTAATAAAACAAAAATTAATGTAAAAATTAAGTAGGCAAAAAGCCACTACACAGTCTAGTTCAAAGCACAGACTTCTTCAAAGAACCGCTTAAAAAAGCAGTGAACGAAAAGGCAGCATCATTGGGGTTGCTAATTACCATGTTGTAACAATTTAAGCTTTTCTTCCTATCATTATTTTAATCTGTAACTGAAAATAGCAAGACAACGATTTATCAATCAATACTGAAAGATTAACAAGGTATGACTTTCGGGAAATTATCTTAAAAAAGTTCCCCAATTATTTTGGAAAAAAAAAAATTAAGTTTATTCTGTCTGAATTTAAACCAGGTGTCATAGGCATGACAGACAAATCTACTATTATTGCAGTTTGTACCTATATTACAATAAAGATTTTCATGGACTTAAAATGTAACAGAAATTATAATAGGAATTGTTTAAAGTCTTTGAATTAGATAATAACTTCAGCTATGGTGTAACTAGGCAATTACCAATTAAAAGATCATTTAAACTGTACCACATGATCAAGTAATTAATAATAGCATGTTTGATTTGCTGTCTTTTAGCTTGATATAAATCTGACAAAGGATATTATTAATTACTAGGTCATGTAATTCAGCTTGCTTTATAAGTTTGGTTTATGGTTGCCTTGTTTCTAGTTTAACACAAGAACTAATTTCTTTTAAAATTTAAATAATAATAACAGGTAAATGGCTTTATTGCTCAGGAGTTCATAAAAAGTTTGAGTGCGAGAAATGGGAGAATTGGAATCAATTCAGAGATCTTGCATTCCAGAGTCTGTCCTTTTATCACTGCAATAAATCACAACAACAATTAATTTAAATGTTTATATATATATATATATATATATATATATATATATATATATATATATACATATATATATATATATATATATATTGTAACTTTAACAAGTGAAAGAAGTCACCAGCATACAACTAACAGGTGCCCACCAAACAGATGCACTAAAGAACCATAAACCCTGCAAATCCAAAAGTGACAAAGATGTATCAAAATGATACTAGAACATACAGCCCAGTACCATAATAACTATGAATTACTACATATCTCAGAGTATAAGTTCTCTTATAAACAAAATATACCATAATACAAACACAAATAATAAAATCTCTGTTGCTTATTATATTTAAATCTTATGTTTTTATATAATCTCACATTCTTATCTTCCAAATATTCAGTCCTTATCTTTTCTAGATATTGGGTTTTTATTTTATCTACATCTCAGGTTTTATTCGTACTTGATACAAGAAACAATTACTTTGCTGAACATTTAATGAAATAATCACTGAGGTTCTATTCACAAGATATTCTTATCTTCTTTTTATCTTTTATAATCTTATCCTTCATTTTTAAAATAAATGAAAAAAACAATAGAAGGTATTCAAGTAGCTGAACACAATCTTTGATTTGCAATAAAAAATACTTTCAAAAACATTTTAATGTGTTTATAGTATATTTGTATAGCTTATGTAAATCTTATCGAAATATCTGATGTATAACCTTCTATGAAGCAAATTAAAATAATGTGATAGGCAGAAAGGATACTTTTATGCTACCCACTACATCATAGAGCACACTTGTAATAAAGGCAATACAACATAATATCTTATTTTAGATAATGCAGGTATTAAATGAAAAATGAATAAAGTGACTCTCACATACAATAGTATTTAATAATTTTATCAAATGGATTTTCTGGATAAATTGATGTGGTGATGACAATGAAACAAATGTATTTAATGAATAAAAAATATTTATTTAGAATATGACAATACTTTAATCAATAAAATAAATTGTTACAATAAGTAATAAACCTAATAGTATAAATGATTGCTGATATAAGCATTTATCTAACTTCAAATAAAATATATATCTTGAGTAAATTCATATAAAATTATCTATGCTCTTTATTACTGTTTTACAATGCTTTTATTACAACTCACTAAAACAGATATTTTTCTCCTGTGGCTAAATGCTACTAAAAATGTGATTTTCAGTAATTCTTAATGATTATGATGCAATATTTTTGTAAAAAAAACTTATTACTAAACCAAAAACTACATCACTAACAGGATTTGTCTTTGAAAACAATTCATTTTTAAAAAGATAGCTTTTAGAAAGTACATTACAAAAACCAGTAGGCTAAAAACAAAATCGTTTTTTTGTAAAAAAACTATGAGTGAAATATTTTAATAACAATAACTTTTAAATTTTTTGTTGTTTCTTTGATGATAACTAATTCTAAATATATCATTTTTAATAACATAAAATTCTAATATCTAATATTTTGTTATTTTCACTTTTAGAACAGATGAAAGCCAATAACACTGTGTTCCTTTATTATCAGTAAGATTTTCAGTTAAATACTTATTTTCACAATTTTAAAATATTAATTTTAACTATATTTTTATTTTAATTGTTAGAAGGCTTAAATATTTTTAATATAATATATAAATATATTTTGTAATATAGGTATAAAGAATTTAATTGCACAAAAAAATCAAACATGGCATCATAGTAAAAATATTACTCGCTCGAGTCAATCCAAAAATTTGCAGGTGAGGTTGACACTGATATGGTTAAATAAAGCTATTTATTTAATTTAAAGTAATAACTTTTCATTATTTTATTTAAGAGTATCTCAAGAATTATAATTAAAACTACTTTAATATTAAAATATACTTTTTGTGAAATTTATTACTTTTTATTAAAGATAATTAACATTTTTAAAGATAATTTAACAATTAAAATAATCCATTTTAAACTTTCTTTTAAAATGCTCACATGCACATGCACTTGCACACATGTATATTAGACAGATCAGGAAGTTATTATAAGAATTATGAAATCTATCACAATTTAGTAATTTTTAAAAAAACACAAAAAATAATCCCTTTTAAAAAAACTTTACCCCAATACTTACCAAATTCTAACTTTAACAGCTATTAAATAAATTAACTGATATTTTAGTAATTATTATCCAAATACATTTTAACATACCATTTAAAAATAGTAATGTTTGTTTATCAAAGAGTTATCTTTATATGATTTTAAGATTTTTTTAAAAAAAGTATTATTGAATACTTAACTCTGATTGAACCAAATATAAGTTAACAATATATATTTAAATATACCCTTCAACTATCCATTCTATCCCCTATAATTACATCTAAACTCCAAGAATATACATATAATATACTTGTATTCAAATATATAAGTATACCCAGAGACCGATATATATATCCATATATATATATACATATAATATACTTGTATTCAAATATATAAGTATACCCAGAGAAAAGTTAAAATGATTTACCAGTATAATAAAGCACAGACATTTATTGTGTTCCAAAAATTACTTAATTTTATACTTTCTAAAATGTAATATATGTACACTAAATGAATTCACAAGTTGATACACTATAATTGTCATTTCACTTTTAAGTAAAGTTTTGGTCTTTTTTTAAATCATTCTAATCCTTACGTGAAGCTTCACCTTTATATATTCTTTATAGTTCTTTTGCTTCTAAGAATATGTTCATTCCAATTTTTCTTCTACATTTCCAGTTTACAATTTTATAAATTAACATTATCACCTATTCTTTTAAACATCTCCAAATTCACAACTCACAAACAACAAATCTTTTTACATTTCATTTTCTAACTTCAAAAAAAACACTTCAAAAGCATTTTTTTAAATTCCAATGTTAAAAATAACTTTTTTTCCATATTAAAGAACTGATAGCTATTGCAAATTTTTCTTTAATACTTTGGTCAACATTTCCATCATATGATAACCATGTCTCTACATATAGAAAAGCATTAATCTGATCTGGTATTTATAAACTTTATTACCTTTCCATAATCATCTCAATTTCAGTTATATTACTGGAATTAATAATAATCAAGTTAGAACCGGGGTGGGAAATAGCCAGCCTGTGGGCCATTTGCAGTGATGATGTTGAATCCAGCCTGTTGCGTAATTGTGGAAAAAGACAAAATACATACCTAACAAATTATTAAGAGATTAGAATACTGCCAACACTATATAGTTAACAGCAATAGATAAAGAAACAATGACCTCATTAACATATGTATGAAAAGTTTACTGACAACAAAGCTGGCAAAATTAATTGTTCTGATGGGGTTGCAATGATGCCCTTGTACATGCATGACACAGGAGTGGTGGGTGTAATGTAATGTTGATTTTATATCACTGCAATACTATGCACTGTAAATAGCAAATGCATGCACTTACTTATTTGTTGAATCATAGGCCATAAATTATTACTGTGCAGCAGTGTGGTGTGCACTTAACCAGATGATGCTATGCATGGATCAAAGAGTTTTATTTCCTTATGTATTATTTAGCATTGATCAAATGTAGTTTCTTGGGGATTCATTGACTTTTTATTGAAAAAATAATATTGTTGCATGGTATCTTATAAGTAAGTTTATGCCTTTTCTAATTATTAATATTTTTAATTTAATATAATTTATAGCCCATATAATGAGCCAATTAAAGAAAATAAAAACTGATGCTAAATACTGCATTTTTTAATGATAATTGGACATTCAGATATTTAATTGCAAATATAGACCATAAAGCTGTTTGCTTGGTTTGTAATGAAGCTATTTCCATTTTTAAACAATATAACTTAAAAAGACATTTTTCAACAAAACATTTTGACAAATTTAAGCTATTTTCACCAAAATAAATCAAAATGAATCAGAAAAATTAAAAAGTGGTTTGTGTAAACAATAAAATACTTTGAAAAATCTGTCAAATACTGATAAAGCTTTGACAAAAGCTACTTACATTGTTGCTCATAAGGTTACAAAAACAATTCAAATCATTTTCTGATGGAGAATTTGTAAAGGTATGCTGAGTTATTATGTTCTGATAAAAAAAACTGCCATTGAAAAAATTACTCTTTTATGAAGAACTCTTGTGAGATGCATTGATAATATTTCAAGCAATTTATGTGATCAATTAAAATTAAAATTGGAAGATCGTACATACTATGCACTGGGTTTAAATGAATTGTGTGACATTACCAATACAATTCAACTTTTAATCTTTATTCAAAGTATGAATAATAGATTTGAAATTGTGGAGAATTACATTCTGCATGTCCTACAAAAAGCACGACAACTGGTAAAAAAAATTTATAGCCTTTCAAAAAGCTTTGCAAAAATATAATATAAAGTGGGACAAAATTGTCAATATCATAACTGATTGGTTTCTAGTTTGGCAGGAAAAAACACTGGATTATTAAAAAAAATAAGTGATGGAAAAAATCTTATTCCAGGAAAAAAATAAATTTCTTACATTGTATAATTCATCAAGAAATCCTTTGCAAAAGAGTTCTACAACTGAATCATGTTACATCAGTTGTAATGAAAGTACTTAATTTTATTCATGGAAGAGCTTTAAATCTCTGCAATTCAAAACATTTTTGAAAGAAATTGAATGTGACTTTATAGATATTCTGTACCATATGAACATAACATGGCTTAGTCTTGCAAAAATGTTAAAATGATTTCATGATTTCTTGGATGAAATTGTTAATCAGGTTTAATATGTCTACAAGAATTAATGTGATATTTTTTAAAATAATAGATGCATTTTTACAAGATTTTAAAAAAAAATCAAAGTATTTTGTTTATGTCCTTAAATTCTCATCACAAAATAAAGTAAAATTTTTAATACACGAAGTAATGACTCTAATATATTATTTTTGTTTTTTAGAATTAATTATGGTATATTATAACTAATATAATAATAATAATAATAATAATAACAACAACAATAATAATTTAACTGTTAGTTATTTGGGAGGTTTTGTGACATTTAAGTATTAAAAGCAACAGGATGAATGCAATTCAGGAATCTTCAATTCTTGAATGCACTCTAACACTGCATTAAATTGTATAAGACAAACAAATAAATTATTAAATAGTTATTGTTTGGAAAGTCATGTGATGTCTTAACCACAATGTGATAGATTGGCTTTTATCCAAAAATCTTCAGCTCTCAAATTTATTTCATACTACTGAGTTAAACCTCACAGGTATAATTCAATAGTTTTTTACTTAGGCTTTGTGATGTTCACATATCAGAAGTAATGACTGATCTTCAATCTAGGCATGTTTAATTTTCAAGTTCATTGGCCACTTTGCCTCTACATTAAAATGCAGACTGAAAATCAAACAGTTAGTTACTTAAGAGATCAATAGTTATTGATAACTATGGGTAACTTTTAATATTATTTTTATTTAAAAAAGATTTACTCAATTATCTAACGTATATATATCAAGTTTTTTTTGCATGATAGGAGGCAGTCAATACTTGTCATTTTTTATTGATAGTCAAATTTTCTTAAAAATTTCCTTTACTTGACATAAAAGCTTAAATATAAAAATAAAATCTCTCTTTTGAATGTTTTTTCTAGTTAAAAGGTTTACTTAACCTTTAAGAAATATTTCTGTCTGAATTTTGCTAATAGATTGTGATTTTTATCCTTGTATTATTTTTCAATTATGTTTCCTATCCTATCAAGTTGTAACATCATATTATTATTATTATTATTATTATTATTATTATTATTATTATTATTATTATTATTATTATTATTATTATTATTATTATTATTATTATTATTATTATTATTATTATTATTATTATTATTATTATTATTATTATTATTATTATTATTATTATTATTATTATTATTATTATTATTCAAAGGATAAACTTTATTAGTATTCTAAAAGGTTATACAAGTTACATTTGACAACATAGTTCTTATATATAAATTGGTTTCATAAAACTACATATGTACAATGATTTGATCAGTGATTGTATGCATTATCAAACTAGAAGTATTTAAGAAAAAAACAGTTCAACAAAGTCAATGATGATCACTCAATCATACGATTATATACAATTAGATATACTTCAATTAAATTAAAGCAGGAATGCATCTAATTTGTGTCAGTTGACTTCAGAACTGGCACAAGGATCCATGTTAGATATAGTTTTTTTGTTAGTGCTTTTATATAAGTTCTTGTATATTCCAGGTGTCAATGTACTTAGATTGATCTGTAATCTTCATGTCTCTTTCACGTATGGTTTGTAGCTTATTTCTGAACATGTTTGGATGTCTTCTGGGGTTATAATTGTATATGAAATTACACCTTGTACACCATAAGGCATAGAGTAAAAATGTGCAGATTCTTATTTCAGCAAAGATACCCCTTTTAAAAGAGTCAAAAAGGGTTTTCATATTGATTTTTTTATCCTTGAGTGAAGTGCTAATAATTTCACGAATGTTTTCTAGACTTGGGCATGAGAAAAAAAGGTGGTTTTGTGTCTCCGACTCCCTATGGCAAAGAACACATATATCATCTATATCTTTATAGTTTCTTTGATATTTCAAAAAGTGTTGTGTAGGTAGCGAGTCCAGATTTATCTTTAGGAGAAAGTCAAAATATTTTGGTTCAAGTGACCATAGTTTGAATTTGTGACATAATTGTTTATTATTAATATGAAGTGGAGTTTGTACATCATCTTGACTTGGATGTAGAAGTTGATAAACTTCCCAATATTTATATTTGGCTTGTGGTGGTTTAAAGTTAAGAGTGTGGATTGTTAATAATGGTGTAAGTAGTGTATTATTATTATTATTATTATTATTATTATTATTATTATTATTATTATTATTATTATTATTATTATTATTATTATTATTATTATTATTATTATTATTATTATTATTATTATTATTATTATTATTATTATTATTATTATTATTATTATTATTATTATTATTATTATTATTATTATTATTATTATTATTATTATTATTATTATATTTTACTTTATAATCAATGCATTGATATTCATTTATTCTAACCATAACATACTAATGCTTCACAATCAAGCTTAAAATAACTATATATATATATTGTTTATTTTTACTGAAAGGAGCCCATGGTACTATAATAAATGCACTCCACCTGCTATCTCTGTGTTTTAAAATTTGAATATGGGTTATGAAAATTAACATTTTTTAACAGCCTTGGCATTTTTCTTTCAGATAACTGGCTCATAACAAATCCAAAAAATATTCAATATTGGTTAGTAAATGAGTATCTAATTATTTTTAGATAGAAGGTAAATAAGAAGGAGAACCCATTCAAACCTCATTCCCCATAGTTAGGCATAGTGACCTATGTTTCTTTATAAAGAGCTTTGTTCTTAAGTGATATATTTAAAGGTAGCTCTATCTATATTCTATTGGAACATTAGCTAGTAAGCTATGGACCAACTACTTGAAAAATCTCTTGTTTGTATTATTATTGTTATTTTGCAAAAATTCTGTTTATTGTTGTTACTTTGCAAAAGTTCTGTTACAATCTTAAATATTACTTTGCTACCTCTAGTTTTTTTTTTTCATAATATGTACTTCAACAACTATAACAAAAACCAATATACATAAAATATCTTTGCAACTGTATAGATGATATTTTAAAATTTGTTAATTATTAATTCTCTTAAAAGTTAAATGGTATAAATAGTTTATATATATATATAATTTAAATACACGAATTTTGCAAATTCAAAATCTTGAATTATAATTTTTTATTGATTAACTCATTATACTTTTGAAAAAAAAATCAAATAAAAATATGTACATATACCATTTAAGGATCTCAGATGTTAGTCTGAGATTCGAATCTAGAAAAATATGGGGTTTTATATAGTGTAGATTTACAAGAAACCTTAGGATTTTTTTCTAAAATAGCTGATTATAACTAATCCTACTAATGATTCTATTAATGGTCAGTAAATAGTAAATAAGTGCTTAAATAATAATAACTAATAGATAAAATATTTTTTAAATATTATAACTTCAATAACTAGTAATTGGCTAGCATTGTCAGTAATGTATTATTTTACTGCTCCTCTATGGAAAAATGCTACTCTTCTCTTTAAAACTTATATAAGAGCCAATAACATTTATCTCAGCAAGCACTGGTCATTTAACCTACATATCCAACTGCTAGGTCCATTTACACATGTAAATATGCAAATCTATAATAATCAGTGACTAGTTGAATGCATGTTTATATGTTTGTGGCTATGCTAATGTATTTGCTAATATTTACTATAGTCATGCTTTGATTAAAAGCCTGGCTCAGCAAATTAATAAATATTATTTTATACCAAAATTTATTACCATAATAGTTGATAATTAACTACATACCCTTGTAGAATATATTTTATTACATATTATATGATATATACATATAGTATAGTTTATTTTTACATATAAATATGTGTGAGAGAGAGACAAATTCCTTAATTTTACTTCCAGGATTATCATTAATGGTCTGTCTGGCTATTCTTATTTTTATTACTTTTTAATGTTATTATTATTAGCATTATTGTTTTTATAATGTTTTCATTGTTAATAACAAAATGGTGTTCTCAATAAAAAGTCTGATTGGGTGGTGGTTACCAAACAGCAATGCAATTTTATCCCAATCACAGATTAATTTCTGACATTTTGCATTTATCATTCAGACAAATCTAAATGTAATGCAGTTATGCTCTGTGTAATTAGAAATGGTAGTAATACCATAAAGTGCATTGCATCTCATTTTGAATCAATGCTTTAACATGCTTCTGTCAAATGGATCTCTTTCAAATTTTGTACATATGTTAGATATCAATGACAATGCAACAATGAATTATTTCAGGATCACTTCCTTATTTGTTTGATGTAATAGTGTTGATGGATCAAATTTTAAACATGTCGATATCAGTTCAGTAAGTTTTCAATGATATGCACAAGATGGTGGTATATTTTCTTTTTTAAAAAAAACTAAAAATAAAAAGTATTTTTATAGTAAGTTCAAATAAAAATAAAATCAAACCTTAATTTCTTTTTATTGCATATAAAAGCAGAATTAGACTATTTTATATAAAATATTACTCTCTTAACATTGAAATGAAAAACTTTAGAATGAAAATGTCATTAAAAAATTGATAATTTCAGTTTAATCTAAAAACAAAGTTAATTTCCAGAATTCAAGTTTTAAATACTTTTTGTCCCAAATTCAAACTAATTTTTCAAATTGTTAATGTTACTGAAGTAAAAAAATCATTGAGATTTAGCTCTAAGATACTTGAATAAACTGTTAAGAGGATGTAAATACTATTGATTAATATAAAAATGTTATTACTAAATAAAAATATTCTATCACCTTGTAATTTCAAGTTGCAAAAAGAGAACTTAGCAAATACAATTTTCACTTGTCAGATTAATGGATATTATACTAATGCAACATTTGTTTTAAATGGATTAGATTTGATCTTCTAAATTCAGAGTAAAAATTAATTATCACTTTTTTTTCCCAAAAAACATGTAAAATGTGAGTTAACATTAAAATCCTGTGATCTCCAAATTCTATCAAAGATAGAAAAACATCATCTACACGGGCAATGATCAATTATAAATGTTATTTATATGGAATAATGGCTTTATCTCTCTCATTTGACAAAAGTGAAATTAAAAATGTATTGATGATTTATTAATTCTAGATAATGCTAGCCATTCAATAGTGATGGCTGCATATTCTCAAACATACAAAACAAAATATGGCAATGTAATCTGAATTGCTTAAATCATTCTCTTTTTGCAACACAATAATATTATGTTCTCTGAAAATTGATGCTTTAAACCAGCAGCACTCAATCTTTTAGGTTCCACTTATCACTCAAAAAACATGAAAATTTTTATGTGCCACCATATTTTATAAAAAAAAATTTCATCATCAAAATAAAAAATTTGATAGACAAATAAAAAATATTTATTTTAGTTTTCTGTTAATCAAAACATAATTATCATAGTAAAAGTTAAATATTTAATTTATTTAGAAACAAAATATATATTATTATCCAAAATTATTACATTGAAAAAAAAAAACTATATAAAAAAAACAATCAAAATATTTTTAAAAACTTTTTAATTAAAATTAATGAGAACCTTGAGTTTGTTTTGCAAAACCCAATTTTTAATATCGGAATCTGTGTTAGTTTTAAGCAGAAATTCAGCTCAAGTATTAATTTTGTTTTATATTTATTTTTAAATATATTATTATTGAAAATCTCTTTTCACATAAATAACTAATCAAAATAACATTTAAAATTTAATAATTTTATTTACAATTTCTTTAAAATCGCTCTTTTTTGACACCCCCCCTTCCAAAAAACCCACTGGCAACTGCCCATTATGGTACTAAAATGGTGTACGACCTAGAGTGCAGTAATTTGGAAATTTTTTCTATGACAAAAAGCTAACAAAGACAGCAATTGCTATAATGGAAGTATAATTTTAATTTCTTTTTTTATACCAGTTTTACATTAGTTGAATAAATTATTTAAATATAATTTTTCAAAAAATGTATTTTTCATACCACCTGTGAGTACATTGTGCTTTAGACAACATAATTTGCAACTATTCTGTATAACTTAGTGCAGCGATGAATGTGAAGGCTAAAAACTGCTGTGGTAAAGCTCCTTACCACTTCTTTTGCTCAAACAGTATATTTGCAGTAAATCTAAAAAATAAATCATCTTTAAATCACTAAAAATATTACATGATCATCATTCCTTATGCTTACACAAGTTCTTAAACAGTAGCAACACTTTCTCATATAGTAGTGCCACCCAGTGCAAGCCATAGTAATCAATGGATGCTAGAAGGTTTATTCATCAAAATCCCTATCTAGGGCATACTCATACAATATCCTCAGATTAGTTTCTAGCTTATGGCCTTAATCAGTGAGGAGTCTTGAATCTGAGAGCACAGTACTTAGACCTTTGGATCTAATGCAACCTTCCAGCAACCACCTTTCATCTTCTAAATTAACTACAAAAGTATGAGTTCAAAATAAAAACACAATAATGTTTTCAATTCATGTCCATTCACTTGCATAGTTATATGGATCTAAGCTGAATATCCAATGATTATTATAGCTTCCACTGGATAGCACTGCTGTATGGAGAGAATAGCTGTTATTTTAAAATATTCTTGTAATATAATCATGTAGGATAATTAATGTTAAATTAGAGGTTCAGAGATATAACTTTTAAATATGACATATATTATATAATATAGGTATAACAAATTATAAAAAACATTCACTTATGTTTTAAAATACACTATTAAAAATATGTGTTGAAATTTATATATAAACCATTTATGCATGTGTGGGTCATAAAAAACAATAAAAGAAAATATAACTGGATGTAAAAGTATTGAGGTAATGCAATATAACATACTTTGAATAGCCTGTGCATTGTATCATTTTATTCTGAAGATACAATACTTGCATAAGAACATGTTTTTAATAACTCTCACTTTATATGTATATATGTTAGATTCCCTTCCCATAGTATATTGAGGATATCAGGTAATCAATTAATAAAGTCAAAAAATAACTCAAGATTTTTATTAACAGCGTAATATATCATAATATCAAAATTTATAAAACATCTGATGAATAAGCAGTCAATCTTAAAAACTGATTATTTAAATAGTAATACACTTCACTATTTTAGTATGAAGACATTTTATTCATCGTGGTCTTAAAACTATGAGCATAAAATATATATTCATTTCGTTTAAAAACTCCTAATATTTCACAACTGCTTTTTTTATGATTGCATATGTATCCGTAGATTTTATAGAGTTGTCCACTGTAATTAAATATAAAGACTATGCAAGAATATCTTCTTAGTTTCAACAAAAACAAAAAATGTGAATTGTAATACAATAACATTCATAATATATTTACATAAGAACATATTCTTTAAAAAGTCTCAGTTGATTTGCACATATGCCAAGTTCTTCATTCCATGGTAGATTGATGAAGCAACATATTACTAAGTTTAATTAATAACACTAGGAATTTGTAAAACTTCTGATAAGAGAGCAATATGACTTGAAACTGATTTGTTATTTTTTGATATAGTGATTTCAGCAATTGAGTTTATATTGTTTCAAGTACATCTAGTATTTGCTTTCATAAATATTGAAAGTAGGAATTATCCATTTGTGTTTATTGTTAAAAAGAGGTTGCCTTGACAACAGTTTGAGATTGTTAATTGATATTGAAAGTCTATGTATTGATTGTAACCAGACCACTCTCTCTTTCTCTCACTGTATATGTATTTTAAGATTAACCTTCACTCACTAAATGAGCTATAGACTTGAACATCTGGATTTATATACTAAGCATAAATACAATCCGTTTAAATTTAAAGCTTGAATTTATTTACAATCGAACTTATCTTACTATACAAAATAACCTTGTATACATCTACATACAAAACATGCTATATTTCATAAATGCTCTTTTTTAACTCTTTCAGAAACCAACTCCTCTTTCTGAAAATCTTCAATACCATGCCTAATCATAATTCTAGGTCATATTCTTTCTTCAGACATAGCTTTGCAATGAAAATTATCAATATTTTATCTTCGTAATGTTTTTAAAATAATCTTTATTAAAAGCAGACTTTACCATTCCCATAAAAACTATGCTTAAGTTCATTGTAAAATATATTTTTAGAAAGTCTTGTACTAATCATTCATTTCACATGACAATCTAATAAAGATGTAAGTTTCCAATAGGGAATTTATAAAATTAATATTCATCAAGTTGGAAAATATATTAATTTGTTTTATGATCACACCATTGAATTTTTAAAATTTTATTGAACATTCTTTTAATAAAAGTTTTCAAATGTCTTTATATTTTGTAATGGTCTTATTTCCATACAATAAATTAAATTAAGAAAAACAACTCTACCCATAACTAAATTAATTGCAATAGTTATTTTTTCAATAATGAAAATAGCTTATACTTTTTTATTTATTTTTAAAATAGAATTTATTGGTCAATTAGAAATACAATATGAATACAATGTTTTTTATGGAAATTCAGCATTGCTGTCTCTGGTTAATCTTTTGTTTAAACCTCCAGCGATATCTGGTTGAGCTTGAGGCTGCAAGGGATTGTTCATAATTGAGAGTTCTTGGATTTTTTGGGGATGGAGTGTTCAGGTTTTAGGCAACTGGTAAATTGCCTAGATATCATTAAATATTCCCATGGGAGCTACTATTCAGTCTCTTGTCTTAATTTTCTCTATGATCTTACAGAATGTAGAGATTAAATCACAGTTATTATTTTTGAAGATTAATTAACATCATAATAACCAGATGGCAAAAGCTTATACTTTGACATACTAAAAGCAGCAGCTACACATTAAAATTTGTGTTGCATCTCATTCTGTTAATCTATCTTTTTAATTAAAAGACTTCCAAGACATTTAAATTGAATTATAGCTCCAAATTGTTATCAGTCTAACCTAAAAATGGCTGGAGATTTCTCTTCCATCACTGGCTGATAAAAAAAACTTTTAATTATTAATATAAAACTAAGTAAATTTATAGATCACCTTTTGAATTGACAAAAATAGCACAATCAACAACATATTGTAAATTCAGAATCAAAAAAGTTGAAGTTTTTGTTTTTAATTGATTTAAATTAAAATTTTCATTATCACATTTTGTTTTTTCATTCATTAAGTTACATATAAGGAATTTTAAAAAATATTAACTTAAAAAATTGAATACAAGTAAAATATCTTATTCCCTGATTAATTAAGTTGCATATAAATAGTTCCAAAGTCACTGATCTAAAAATTGAAAACAAAACTGGAGCAAATACACATTTTGTTTAATACCAGTTTTCCATTCAAATGTCTAAGATTATCCACCTACAAGCAATCTATGCAAGAAAATCTTTGAAAATATGTTTGCCATAGTCTGGATCATAATGATATTTCATAATACTTATTTCTGGTTTACTTATTCCTCTTATTTTTAAAAATTGAAATAATAAAAGCATCTTTATGATTAGGTTGCACAACTTTGTAAATCCCTATATTTCTAAAATATTTCTATATTTTTTAAGTTAGAATATCCCATAATATTTGTAAATTTCTCCAGATATCTCATTAAAATCTGTAGTCTTTCCATACATAAGATTTAAAAAGCTGTTTTAACATCACTAAGTTGGATACTTTATTCAAGTCTTTTAAATGATTAGACAAAAAGTATATATCATTAAAAGTCATCATCTAAGTTTTTGTATTATTATTCAAAAGATTATATAAAAAGATTGCCATTGGTGGATATAATAGGAATATGATACTAGTTATACGATCATACATTACTTTCAATGCATCAAAAAATTCTAAAGTGACAATGATAATCAATATCTTTATCTGCTTTATAATTTCAATCCACCAAACATTTTAAAACTTTCTTGTCAATTTTTTTAATTTCTGTCTCTCTATCTTGATTATGAAAACTTTTTATTCAATTTATTATTCAGTGAACCAGAAAGTGCTGCTTGTTTTCTTTTAATCAAATCATTAAAAATAGTTCATTGTCAAACAATTTCTATTATTTTTAGAAAACTCAATAGTAGATTTATTTGTATCCATAATACCTTCTTTGAGAGAATTTCATGCCTTCACTAATATGGCAATTCAGAAATCCAAATTAGTAATTTGGGGAATTAATAGCTGATGATATTTATCATGAATAGTAAATGCTTCCAATAAAAGAACTTTTTCATGTGTGAATATAATTGGAATAAAAACTATTTTCTAATATAGATATCAATTATTTAGAGATTAATGCTTGTAAATTCCTTTTAATAAAAACTTTTTCTGTATAGCCTTAGTTATGTATATTAAATTATTAAATGTTATTATTTTAAGTACCGGTTAGTCTTTTTTTTTTTGGTTAAGCAAAGTATATATAATAGTCAATCCAGAAATTCAATAATAATAGTTAACCATATACATTTACAGCAGCAAACTGTTATTTCCAACAACTTGTAGCCAGTGAAATATGTTTAAAGTCTCCAGGAAGAAATAATCTTGATATTTTGACAGTTTTGCTATAATAAAACTATTCTGCAAGGAGTGATTTTTGTTCTTTCTTTCTAAATTATCTGAATCTATCGTTCTTGCATTGAAGCATATATACTAACAAAATCAGAACAATTACCATTGTGGAAGGCAAGTTTTAATACTCATAGCCTTTTATTAATACTTTGATGAATTCTATGAATAGGAGATACTAAATTAGAATTTACAGAGAATCTAATACCATGCAGTTTCTTTTCAATTGTCGATCTGCCCTTCTTAAAAAAAAACTTATGGCGTTTACCTATTCTAATAAACTTGCTTCCTTGAAAAATAGGTTTCATTAAAAACAATACATTGATTTTATATTTTTGCAGCTCCTTCAACATTAGTGCTCTCCTCTATTTCAGACCTTGAAGGGTTTATATCTATATTTAGAAAAAAAAGATTATATTTTTCTTTAGTACTACCACTTTTCCTGCATTACCATTACTATTATTAATACTATTATTTTATCACTTTAATGAGAAATATACCAAATATAGCAATGACAACCTATCCAAACTGCATGAGACAGCTATTTCTAGATTTTTTAGGTCCCTTACACTTCTATAATTGGCAGAAGTATCCTTAAACTGAGCTTCCTAAACATATAATCTTTGTAACTTCTATCCCTAATCTAGTTCCAACCTGATCATTTGTGATTGTATTATTTTGACGAAAAAATACAAATTATGCACTGCCGGCTTGTTCTCAAGGACAAAAAGGAAATCAGAGTCAAAATTACTGTGCATCCTAGTTATAGTTGCACAAATACAAAATTCCATTGTTGAATTTAATATGCAGACATGAATAAAGTATGAAAGGTTCGTGATAACTGAAGAGAAAGAGAGAAAAATGTCAGTTCGTATTAAAAACAGTATCTAAATTTTGATAAAAATAAAAAAAAACATTTTATCCTATAAGGAATAAGGGGTATTCTTGATCAAAGGTGTTTATTTGTTATTCACAGTTAATCTTCATATCTGAAGGTTTCTCCACTTACCGTCACGTGCGGAGCTCATTGGTGTCCTAAGCACAGCATCCAACTCTGATTATTACTCACACACATATATATAATACAGCATTTCTATACTCAATGTATATATACACGCATAGTATTCAGAAAACTATTTTTATTTTATAATAGCATTTAGATCTCACAAATAAGGCATTTGTTAGTACATTACTTGTTTTGTTTTGTTTTTTTTTAAAAAAAATGTTTTTGATTGGATTTTTATTATGGCTTTTTTTAAAAATATATATAAAATTAAAAAAAAAAAGCTGAGGAGAGTGAAATAATTAGAGAGAATGTTAAAATAAATATAAAAGAAAGAAATAAAAAAAGACAAGAAAGATTAATGGTAATAAGCCATCGGTATTCAAGGCAAGGTTTGGCCAGGATGCTATTAACTAACTCTTTACTATTTATTCCATTGATAAAAGGTGTTAAAATTTTTGAAAGTCAGAAAAATTACAGGCTGCAGAAATTATATGGTATTTCTGTGCGATTTTTTTTTTTTTTAAGAAAATCTTTTTTTATTTCTTTAAAGAAAGATTAAAACTTTGCAATTCAGCAAATTAACGAAACGATTTAAATAAATTTACTGAAAAAACATTCACATATATATGCGTGTGACTAAGTATTTATGAAAATCTGCTTTTTAAAATAAACCACTTTGTTTGTACTCTTTTGCAATAAGAGTGTACTTTACGTTACCAAACACGAGTTAGAAGATAGATTTGTAAATAGCATAAAATCTTATAACTTTTTATAGTTTTAAAATTACTTGCAAAGTAAATGTCAGAAAAGATTACTTCTTTCTCCAAACAGAAACGTCAACTCACACTATATATATCCATTCTACTACAAACATTAAAAATACATGATAACAGACATTTGAATAAGATAAATAATCCCCAAAATTCATTTTTGGCTGAACCAGATTCTTTAATTGACCTAAATTACGTCGTCATTTATGTTCTATGTTAATAGTAGCAGTAGTAGTAATAGTAGTAGTAATAGTAATAGTAGTAGTAGTAATACTAATAGTAGTAATAGTAGTAGTAATAGTAATAGTAGTAGTAGTAATACTAATAGTAGTAATAGTAATAGTAATAGTAGTAGTTAGTAATACTAATAGTAGTAATAGTAGTAGTAATAGTAATAGTAGTAGTAGTAGGAATACTAATAGTAGTTGGTAGTAGTAGTCATAGTAGTATTAGTAGTAGTCATAATCATATTAGTAGTAATAGCAGTAATTCAGTGGCTTTATTACTCAAAAATTCATAAGTTCAAGTGATGAAAGTAATAGAAGTAGGCATGATCTATGGATCTTAAACTTCAAAGTCTACTATTCTGACTCTGCATTAAATCCACAGGTTTGTAATCTGCATTTATCAATGTCAAATCAAACTAGTTTGTTTTTGAGAGCCACAATTCTTAGACTCATTCATTAAATACTACTCATTTAATGTAGTCCATGTAGAATACCAATGCTAAATTTTATTATATTCACATATTTGACATCTTTTTTAATTAAATACAGTAATGATACATTTGAATGTTTAAAGCTTATGTAGTTTGTAATATATTACTATGTAATGAAATAAAAGGTCATTTATGTAGTCTTACAGGTGAGGGTGATCTGATTAAGAATAATTGTGAAACAATGATAAAATCATTGAAATATTCTAACGGTTATTGAACAAAAAAAAATGATATTTTATAATAAGTATTTAATTTACAATAATAATGTAATTGGTTAATTGTATTTTTAATACATAAAGGATTTATATTTAAGAAAAAACTAAATAATAATATTTTATAATATTGAAAAAAAGAATGTAGTAAGTTAGTTTTTGTTCTCAGAAACTGGAAAAGTTAGGATTAGAGAAAAATGTACTAAAAATTATAATTCCAAGAATTTATGTAGGAATATCTGATGAAATTTACTCTACTTCAAAAATCACATACATTAAATGTATAAATAAAAAATAGATCAATTCATTAAAAAAAAAATAAGGTAATTAAAACATATACATTTCGATTTGAAAAAAATATAAAAAAGATGATTAAAAAAGAGTAAAATTTTATTTTATTTTTAAGGTTACATTTCCTGGGAATAGAGAAAGAAAAGTCATAATTAGTTGGATTGATGTAATGTAGTTTTTACTTCAGATAAAAATTTAATTAATGAAATAAAAGTATATAAAATTTTGTTTAGTAATGTAATTAGGATTATTTAAGATTTTGAAAAACAAATCTCTATCGAAAGCTGTACTCTAGAGAAATCAAGTAGGAAAAGCCACTTACTGACTGAAATTCCAACTTGGAACCAAGATTTGTCAACTTAAACATGCTATCAATGTTCATTGCCACTGAAAATACATTATGAGGAGCTAGCAAAAGATTAGATTAAAGCAAATGTAAAAATTGATTAATTAAAAAAAAAAAACAGATTCTAGTTAAGATCAAAATTAAAAATAATGATACAAGTTAAAACAATGAGAAAAAAAGTATATGAAGTGAAAACAATCTATTGTTAATCAGTCTGGGCTGTATTTTATGATCAAAGTCATTCTGCTCTTGAGTCTGTAAGTCAGGTCTGCAGGCAGTCTGTTAATGCAGTCAGGTATGCAATCTGTTAAGTCATTCAGGTCTTCATTTTGGTGCTGTGACATTATTCATTGCTCCAGAAATCTATGGATAAATGGAGCCATTTTTACTACTGCAGAAAATATTATTGCTGAGTGTCTTAAAAGTGTTCAATGGACTTAAGGCCCCAACATCTTCCAAACCGAACTGAAACCTTGCTGTAACAAATGCCTAAGCCCTAAAAGAGATGCTTCCACATTCTCTCTCCCACTGTTGAGCCAAAGAATGAAGACAAGCTCTAGAACCATTGATGGAGATCAAAAATCCAACCAGTTGTAAAATTCACACAAATGAAAACCTAGGTAAAGATACTTTTAAATAACAATCTATAGACACTTCAATTAATGAAAAACTATAAAATTTAGCCTGAGTAAATACTTATAATGTTTTTATATGCAAATTTCAATATTATTATGTTATATTACAAATGTGTGTGCTTGAATAAATATTAATGTTTGCTTAAATATTATTTGGTCTATTCTCTCTCTCTCTCTCTCTCTCTCTCTCTCTCTCTCTCTCTCTCTCTCTCTCTCTCTCTCTCTCTCTCTCTCGTCACTGCATCACAAATAATTCAAGTTTATTTTATGTGTTAAGTTAAATGTGCTTGACTCTGGTTAAGAGTATGAGCTAGCCATGGGATATTTCAAGTGCTGGATTGAATGCCTGTCATCCAAAGCATGCTGACTATATAACCTATGTTTGGCTGGTGCCTGAGGTTGATCCTCAAAACAAATAAGATGCTTTGGATGGCAAGGATTTGAATCTAGCTTTCAAGGTGACCACAGTCTGGAAATGTGATCATGTTATGCTTTGTATAGCTTGTTCTGACCATGGGTATTGTTGATGGGTATGCTATCAATGGTATTCTCCCCTGTTCTTGAAGGGCCAGTCCATTCCTAAAATATTAAAAATATAAAAAGATTTCAAAAAATATTTAAAAGGAATATAAAGGTAAATTAAACCAACAACTTCATCGGACCCAGTTCAATATAGACATATATATTGGAGATCATTTTCTTTTTCACATGTGTGTGGTATGTGTATTGATTACATGAAATAGAATAGATAGCTGGAGGTAGCTTGAAAGTCTTTGTTCAAATCTCTTATATTACATTTAAACTCCAAGTATATGAATTATGCTTGTATTTCAAAAATATTACAGATTTAACCTGTATATTGCCCAAGGACAAGATCCTACATATGAGAGGTCAGAGTGACTTAAGGTCAACATGGATGTGACAATAATATCAGCATCAACAAAGGATTTGGTCATACGATGATCAGATTTTCAATTGTATGGATGACTAAAGAGTTGAAGGATGAAGTACATTGAAGTCTGTCTATTAAAGTTTAAAGATTTACTATCTTTATATAAACCGAGCACTGATTATATATATGTATGGGAGATGATGACCTGAACCAACTGATGAGTACTTGTTCAACATAAAATAAGTATATTTGAGATCATTTATCTTTTTCACATATGTGTGATCCTGGGTATTGGGTATTATGAGATAGAATAGATAGTTGAAGAGAGTTTAAAAGTCCATGTTCAAATCCCCTATTGTATATATATATATGATTTAATTATATATTTATTTAGTTTTCTAATTAGTGTAAATTGTCAATTGAAATATGCTACAAGAAAGTGAATGATTTGTTTTTCTTTCTTCTTTTAAACTAATTTAAGAGAAGCTATTTCAATAGAAGTTTAATTTATGTTAGCATTTAGTTTTACATTTTTTGAGAGAGAGAATATAAAAATAAATATTAATTCCTTCTAACAGAATTCATTTTAAAATTTAGTTTTATTAAAAACATATACTTTCTTAAAACGTTATTTCATTATAAATATAAACAAGCAAAAAATCTATAAAGAATTATATTAATAAGGGTTTCACAATAATATTTTAAATTGTACTGTAATATTAAACGTAAATAGATATTGCAGCAATCATAATAGATAAATTGAGTAGGTACACACATGTGAAAATATGTCCTCATATACATAAAATGTTCAAGAACTAGAATAAAAGACTGCTCACTATTGTTTATCATTTAAAATATTGTTATTGGCTTATACATAGATTTGGCCCTTGCATAAATCCACATTGAGATATACAACTTATTATATGAATACAATTATTTAGAATATTTATTTATTGTTTAATACATTCTATACCCATGGTATGCAAAGTGATTAATTTTAAGTATATTGTTTGTCAGGGATAAGATCCAAAAACTGACCACCTGTATGAATGATTTAATTTTAAGAATACTATTTTAGGAGAGATAAAATCCAGTAACTAATCACCTCATGAATAATATTTTTATAATGTAATTTTTACCACACCACTCATGCAAAGTGGAGACTGGTTTCTATTCATTTTTAACACATTGTGGAGGAATGTAATCATAAACATATGACCAAAGATGTGAAAAAGATATATGATTTCCACAATGCACATTTCATGCTGAACCAGCACTCATCAATTATCCCAGATCCCATGAAATGTGCATCTTGATGAACACACATATTTTTTTACATATCTTTGGTCATATGTTTATGATTACACCCCTCTACAATTTTTAAGTGTGGATAGAAACCAGTCTCAACATTGAGTGAGTGGTGAAGTTAAAATTACACTACAGAAATATTATTCCTTATATGGATAATCTCTAATGTACTTGATGACTAATAAAAAATATTCCAAAGAATGGCACTAATTTGAATTATTATTAACTTAAGGACGATATTATGTAGTTACTTATATGTTTACTAAGATTTACACTGAAGGTGTATGTCATATGCTAACTTTATTTACTATATATGAAGAATGATGGTTCATGAATTGTAAAGATTTCACAAGTGTCATTCATTCAAACATAACAAATGTAATTTAAAGTGATCGTGTAACACCGTCATGCTCTTATTTCCACACACTTAAGATATGACCATACATACACGTTTGGGTCAAAAGAATGGGTGGATTCATTCCATTCTTTCTAAAATACTATACCACATATCTGGAAAAATTGAGTATTCATTTATAATTTATCTTTAAAGTGCATGTGCATTGGCTTAATCGCTAATATTACTATTACATAAAAAACATAGTGCTATATAAAATAATATCTCATTATATATATATATATATATATGCGTATAAAGCTCAAAACTATAAATGGATTTATAAATAATCATTAAAACCAGTCAACATTTAGACACTTCTAATATCAATAACAATCAACAACCTCAACCTTGATAACAAGTTGAGATTGTTGATTATTATTGATAGCAAGCTTGATTAAGGGTTGATTGGTTTTTAATGAGATATATGTGCATGTGTGTGTGGTGGATGTGTGATAGCTGTTAATTTAAAGATGACTGAGTAAATGATTTATATTTTAAGAGGCATTAACAAGTATGCTATATTTTAGATCATTAAAAGCATGAGGTATTTGTTAGCAGAAAACAATACTTGATCATATAAATTATATGCTGTGGTTTATAAAATTAACATTTTAAAGTTGATCAGGAATAAAGCTTAGACATTTTCAAGGGTGTCTGAATCCTATTATTTGTAGCATATTTGTCTTTTTATACATGTTTGTGGAATAGCAATTAAAAGGTCATTTAAGGATGAGAACATTAAGCAATAACATTGATTGCTACTAAAATTTAAATAAATAAAGATTTAAGTATATGGAGAGAAGAATGCAATTTAAATTTAAAAAAGAAAATAAATAATTTGAATAGTGTCAATAATAATTTTTTACTGATTATATAATTTGTAAATATTTGTTAAAGAATGTGCTTTTTTGAGAATAGAAACAAAAATTATGTTTTCCTGAAGGTTTGTGATGATGGTGTTCTAGTTGTATTTTTATATTGAACTATTTCCATCATCTAATGTGCATATTGAATGCCTTTGGCAGTATAGCTCAGTTGGTTAGAGCATTACCTTAAAATTTAATTCTTGAGAATCTAAGGATCTAATTGCACAATGTTTCAAGAGGTATTATTCTCCCCTCTTCTTCAGGTGTTGCTGGCTGACCAGTGATAGTACTATCATTGGATTCGAACCTGGACCCTTAGATTTCCTGAATATAGAATTTTAAGATAATGCTCTAACCAATTGAGCCATCCTGACAATGAATGTGTGTAAATGCTGGAAGAGTTCAGAAAATGATGTATACATTTGTTGTTTAATTATTATGCCACAATTTTATATTTAGCTATATTTTGCTGATTTTATTGTTTTATTGGTTTTACACATTACTTGTTTATTTTTAAGAGGTAGTTGCATTATCTCTCTTATAATTTATTGAATTATGTCAGTGAGTTTTTCATGATACTAAGAATATAATGCTATATTTAGGCAACCCCCTTTTTGTGATAGTTCATTTTCATATTTCATGACTAGAGACAAAATCCTAGCTCATTATTATCATCATGTGTAGATGCTTCTTTGAGTTCATGGCATCATCCTATTTTTTCCCTTATTTGATTATCTCTTAATGTGGATATTTTAGTGATATATTTTATTTAAAGCCATGTGTAATGCAGAACCATGTTTTTACTCTGGCATTTGATATTTTGGAAGTACTGTGAAATGCCACCCATACCTTCAGTCAGACTCTTTGTTTAATCTGAATGACTTTAATGTGTAGTCATGTAGACAGGCCTAGATAGCATATCCACATCTTTTAAATCGAATAAAATATTTGATATTAAATTTATAATTATATGTGACTACATAAAATTGTATACATCTTCTTTAGAATTCATTGTCAACCAAGAATTGGTAAGATTATATGTTACTTAATGTATTGAATATTTTCAACTAGGGACTCTATTATTGAATATCATTACTATTATTTCTAAATTGTAACATAATTTTCCTTTACATTATTATTATTTGGGGATGGGGGTAATAATTTTGTAAGTTTTAAAATAACTTGATATTTGCCTATTAAATGTTATAAGTGTCAATAAATGTTATTTTAATTATTAATTTATGCTTATTTATTGTCTTATCATCATCTGCATCTTTCAGACAACTAATAATATTACCAGACAATTGTATTTGTTTATTTTATGCATTGAGAGTACAAATGTATAAAGAAATCTGATAAGAAAGTCACTTAATTTATAATTATATTAATGTAACATCAAAGAAGAAGATTACTTTATTAAAAATGATAAAAACCATTTTATTCAATGGTGTAAGATCACTTATTTTATTTCATTTATTTTTGATAAAGCTATAAGATCACCTTGCTTCATTTATTATGAGTTAAGATAATAAGACTGCTTGATTTTATTTTAGTAGTAGATTAAAAGAAAACCTACTGGTGTGATATTTTGGGTAGCAACAAAATTCCTTTCCTATTCATAATATCATGTCTATAATCCTATTGTATTATAGTTAATTTTAATTTAAGAGTGTCCTCATGTTTAATTTTAATTCTAAATTTAATAATTGTTTGATTTAATAAAATATCATCTTAAGGGTAAGATCATATCTTGTTACTATTATTTATTTCTAGGATCACATTCTTGGTTGTCTTTTAAGAAATAAAAAAGAACAAAAATATTGATTATGAGATAATTCATCATAAAAGAATCCTGATATTTTATTTAAAAATTATCTGAGATATAATTGCTATGTTTAAGATCAAATTATTAAGAAAGAGCTATGTGGCATAAAAGAAGACATGTTGTAATTTAAAGAAAAACTATGCCTTAAATCTGATCATTTTTGGAGAGATAATCACAATACTTATAAAGTTTAATAATATTTTGGAAGATGTGCTAAAGAAAGAAGATTTGGGAGTAACCTAACCCCTTCTTAGTCATATGCTTAAGATTTTAAGAGTTATTATATTTTAAGAGAGAATAGGAAGACTCTATTCCTGATCTAAAGGTTTTGCATTTGTCATATTAATCTTATTTTGTTCTTGTTACAGCAGCATATGTGCACTTAAGCTATCCATATGTATATATTGTAACAGTTGGGTCGAATGACATGCCAAGAGAAGGTCTCATCTCATCTGACTACTGTCAGACCTAGGGTCTTCATGTAGGATGCTAGAGATGACACAATGAAGTACATAACTCATGATTACATTTATCTTCAATAAAATAGCATAAACCTTATCTATAAAATCTACATGTAATTTAAATCAGTTCATCTAACATCTCACCACTCTTTTTCGGAACTGTTGCCTCAGACATTCGAACTCAGGAAGAATTTGCATTTGACTCTCTTATCAGGGATGTACCTATGCAAACTGTTAATCAATAAATAAATTAGGTAATCCTATTCATTAGTAAGGAATAACCTTTATTTAACATTTTTCTCTCATGCTCATCAGATAGTAATGTGTGTGTGCATGTGTAAAATATTGGTCATACGTTTGAATGTAAATGCTGGATCAACAAACAAGAAAGACTTTATTAATTAAACAAAACTTCATAATATTTATTTACAAAAACAAAATATATTAAAAACATAGAAAAAATTATCAATCAATGTAGAAAATAAAATTTTAAAAAAATATTTACAAGTACAAATAAATTATTTGGATATATTCTTCTAAACTTATAACTTTTATGTCTATGATGAGTATCTATCATTTTGTTAATTAAACAATTTAAAATTATTTACCCTTATTTCCCATGATAGACACACATAATATAGGCATTTATATATCCAAAAGTAATGAAAAATTTATTATATAAAAGTGAAATTGCTAACTAAATTAGAAATTTAATTACAACTCCAGATGCAGTATGTAGTTAGGTATGGAAGTTTGTTTGAGCTAAAATAATCATCCTGCATATTTATATATCATGGAAGAAATATAATAATAAAACAACACAATATGATAACAAAGCAAGAAAATAATAAAGAATATTAACTAAAAAGTGTTAATCATTTATTCATTATAAACATCTTAAAAATATTATTAGTAAAACATATAATGCATACTATAAGTAATCATGTCATGTTGTGGCATTGGTTATTTTAGTGACTTTAAAAAAGAAAAACTCTTACCATTTAAGTATTCAGGTTGAGTACTCAATTGCATAGTCATAGATGAAAATCAAGTATTTTGGCAGAAAAATTACTAAATTTTATTAAAAGAAAAAAATCATACTTTTCAACCTTCTCCCTCCCTACTCTCTTGACCCTTTCTTATGTTGGACTGTTCCAAACTGTTGAATTAAACCATTAGTACTCCTGAAATATAAGACTGAGATAATAATAATAAAAAAAAGACATATCTATACAAAAGAAAAAAAATCATAATATTTACAATATTTCATGAATTGATATAATCAGGCACAATTCTTCCTTAGAGACATTCTTACATAAACAGTTACTTACAATTTATGCATTTTTTTATTATAAATGTTGAGAACCACTTATTGATTCTGAATAGCACATTAGGAACATATTTATATTGGCAATGGGTGATTTTGTTTTATTCCTCACATAGATTTTCATCCTGCATGGATCCAGCTTATCAGGCACTTAAACGTAGACAGTTAAATATTAATTTCACATGGCCATAGTGGATAAATGCTCCACCTGAAGACAATTGTTCTAGCCAAAATATATCATATTTTGCAATATATATCTAGGTTTAGATATATTATAATTTATCTGATAAAGAACATCTTATTCAAGAAATAGAACTTACAAAAAAATTCTACTTTCTAATAATTATAGTAAAAACACCATATGTAAGGCTTTACATAACATTAATACCAAAAAGAAAAAAGAGAATAGAATTGACAATTCCTCTTTTAATAGAGTAATTTTATCTTATATTAAAGGAGTTACTGATAAAATCAGTAGAAGACTATCTTATTTTAATATAAAGGCTACTTTTTCTACTGGCAAAAAAATTGATGATTTTTTATATAAACCTAAAAACAGAATATTTTTGGAACACCAAGGAGTTTATGAAATTCCATGTTTGCAGGGCTCAAGAAGCTATGTGGGTCAGTCTAAGAAACAAATAAATGTTAGAATTAAGGAACATAGAAATGCTTTTAATCAAAAAATTAGCACATCAGTTTTTACTTCCCATTTTTTAGAAATTGGTCACAAACCTGATTTTGACAATACAAAAATACTTGCTAATTTGGAAAGATATAATTTAAGAACCAAGAGAGAGTCGATTGAAATATTAAAGAGACCTACTGGTTTAAATAGGGTTGATGAATGTGGAAACCTCTCATTTTATCTAATATTATTTTAAAATTAATAGATGAAAAACTGAGGGAAATAAACATTTTGATAAGCCTCATATTGTGAATGCTGAACTACTTCTAACTTGAACCTCATTTCTCATCTAGCACTGAATCACATTATTGTTTGAGATCTAATGATTTTTCTTTCAAAAGTTAACTCTGATAATAGCAGTTGCTAGTCCATTGAAATATCAGATTGTAATGCAAAATAATACATGGTTTATTTCCAAAAATAACAATTTATATATATATATATATATTAAAGTTAATTATTGCCCTCTATCTTTATTATTTAGCTATTATTGGTTATATGTAAATGCTGTACCTATTATTGTCATTATTAATAGTGACTTATTGAGCTTATTATTATCATTATTAGTAATGACATCTCTCACTTAATATTTAGGTTACAATTTATATATATATGAAAAACAAAAAAACACAAGTTAAAAAACTTGCTAATGCTTGTATTTATGATAACAGATGGCGTTCTACCAAAAACACTGTCAAGCATAGTTTTCTGTTTACATAAACGTCAGAGTGAGTATTCACTATCTCTAACTTTAATTCCACTTTCAGATCATGATTTCAAGCTATTTTCTATCGTCAGTGAAAGACAGCAAATAGCTTGAAATCATGATCTGAAAGTGGAATTAAAGTTAGAGATTGTGAATACTTGCTCTGACGTTTATGTAAACAGAAAACTACGCTTGATGGTGTTTTTGGTAGAACACCATCTGTTATCATATATATATATATATAGAGAGAGAGAGAGAAAGAGATTGAATTAAATATAGTTCAATGTATATGTAAATAAAGGAAATAAATTATTCTTTCTTGGCTATGAATTAAATACACTGTAAATGTTGAACAGGGATTTACTTATTCTTGGAACTCTGATGACTGATATATTAATTTACTCTGAGATAACAACAATGTTGACAAAGATATGCTTTTAAAGATCAGAGCTCCAAATACGTAAGTGCTAAAGAATCTACCATAAAATACAATGTTAAATCTTTATATATGCTGATCTTATCAATGCTCAGACCATGTGGTATGTGAATGTACAGAACAACTACAAACCAAATGTTCTCTATCAAAAAAATGAAATGTAGTAAATTAATTTTAAATGTAGTTTTGTCTTTATGCCATCCAGAGAATTATCAGGATGTCCCAACACAAACATAAACTTCCATGTGTAAATAAATTAACTATTATTGTCTGGAGATAGATTTAGATCACAAGACCCTAGCAAATGTTACTATAAACAAGAGAAATAAAACATGCACATGCTTAATTTATTTCAATTGAAATGGGCTTATTACAATAATCTGCCAATCAATTAAAACACTGTGCTAAAATGAAATTCAATTACACATACGGCCGCCTATTCACAGAACAAATAGCTGGAGAAATAAATCCATTAACACTACTATTTTTAACAATTATTTATTAAATTATCTAATAAATTAAAAAATTGAGAAAAAATATATGATAATATAACAGTTCAAACTTAAATATATATTTTAGTAACAAAATATAATTTCACATCATGGGTAATATTAACTTGTTGTTGATTCTTATTAATTCAATTAACCAACATTAATTTTAAACAGAATTTTTCTCTCTTCAATGATTAAACATAACATTTCAAAGGTAAAAAATTTTAATTAGCTTAAAAACTACATTTCCCTTTTCTCTGAGAATGAAAAGATCTTATACAATTAAATTTTGGAGGGTAAATAAAATAAAAACAAAAAATCATTTCAATAAAAAAATACTAATTATTCATTACCATTAATTATTACTTTTTAAAAAATAATATCTTTAAGTATAAATATAATGTGATGATTACAATATCTTAGATTACCATGGTTTTTAGTCCTTCTTTGGTAATTATAATTTTCAGGTTTTTCCATGTTGTTATTTTTTGTAAGCTTTTCTATTAAAATATATTTCTAAGGTGATGAACACAGTTAAATTTATTCACTTTTACAATAGAATATTTTCAAGTTTCATACAGGGTGAATTTCTTCATCTCTCCAATATAATACCTGAGAGATCAAGCTAATATGCATAATAAATCTACTAATAAGAATTCAGGCTAAAACATAAAGAATTTATCCTTTTTTCAAATTATTATTTTCCAGGTAGGCAAACACACAGAAAGAATCTACTAATTTGTATATCAAGCTAAAACACATAATGAATCTTTTATTTTTTTTTAATAAATTATTTTCCAGGTCAGAATATAATACAAAACGAGACAGTCAGGCTCTTTTATGGATACAAGGCTTGTTGCAATTTAGTTCAAGGCTATTTTTCTACATTTCCTTTAGTGAACAGTTTACAATAGTGAGGTTTAACACTGCTAAATTTTTAGTTAAAAATTAACACATAGCGTTTTTAATTGTAGTGAAATGAGTCTTACTTCAGATTATTAAAACTATTTCTCACTTATTTCTTCACAGGTGGTCTGCTATATCTGTTTTTTCAGTATCTGAATCAAGTCTAACTGCTCCTATTGTTTCCTTCCACAACTTGGTTAAGAATGACTGTTCCTCACAAGATAATAAGGATTACTGATTTAACTGACCCCCATATTATTTTTGGAACAATATTGCACCCATCCAATCATATATTCTCTCAAACAACCCATATTAATAAACCCTGATCAATTGAGTCTATTCTTCAAAAAGATTGTTTAATTATTTCCCTCATTTTTTCAATTAAAAAATTCCAATCATAAGAACAAAAATCTCCCATAGGTTTTTTCTCTTATGCCAAAAAACAAAACAATATTTTAATTACACTTTGATTTGTACAACATTACCTTTCATTTTTTGGAGAGATAAAGAGAAAAAAATAACTTCAATTAATTAAAACAAAATTTCTTAACAAAATATTAAAACCTTTTATTCTTTTCTTTTAAAAATTTTACTTATTTATCTCTTATTATTTTTTAAAAGTCAAAATTGAAACTTATTAATAATTTACTGAATAAAAAAATATTTATCTTGGTTTCTTTTTCACAATTAAAATTAGTAAATAAAATTACTGAAGAGAAAGAACGAAAATTATTTATTTTATATTTTTTGTCTCTTTTACAACAAATCCCTACCAAATTATAAATACCTGAATTATTATTTTTAAAAATGTTTAGAATTTTCATATTATCATTTAATAATAAAAAAAGTTAATGGCATCAATTCTTATTATTATAAAAAAAAACATGAAAAAATTAAATATTATTTTTCCAATCTAATTTTATTTTTATAATCTTGTAATATTTGATATTGGTCAGTGCCTACAATTTTACAATACCTTTCTCTTATAAGATGATACAATGATATGACTTCATTTGTCATTATTTTAAATTTACATCTTAATGATCACTTTATTGCTGGAGTAATATTTTTCCATTTTTTCCTTCCGTATAGGGTGGCTTCAACATTTTAACATTACATATTCCTTCACATCATTTCTTTTTTTATCCAGAATGCATTTTCATCCTGGCTTTTGAAAATTTTGACAGGGCCTTCATACAAGTTAAGGATTTTTTGTATTTGTGTTTTTCAGGATTATTCACATTAGAGACTTTAATTAACACTTCATCCTTTATCTGAAGTCTTTGTGATGATGAATGTGTTTATTCCTCTCATTTTTACTCATGTGGAATAACCTTTTGTGGGCTTTGATTCTGTCAGTTTTTATATCTATGATCTTTCCTTTAATCATAAAGAGTGTAGACTTGATTGAAATTGTGCTGTTTGCTTAAATGTAAACAAAATGCTGAAAATCCTATGGATTCATTCACTGTCCAATTAATGTAATTAACAGTTTGTTGCACTTATTTACCCACCCTCAATGATTGGAATTTATATAAGTACAGAACAGTCAATCCAATTCTTGTGTAATACATTAACATATGTTTGACTGGTAAAACTGTATTGATGTTAATATAGGTATAAGGTTTTATTTTTTTTATCTACTGATACTATTCTGACATATGTTCAGTTGTGATACCTACTAGTTTATTACTATTGAAAATATTGTATCTCTAACACTTTAATGGTAGTTTGCATTAGTTTATGACACAGGATATACAGCAACAAATTTTGAGAACACATTACATACTACAACTAAATATTTCATTTTAAAGGAAGACAAGGGATAATAAAAATCTATGATCATCATTTCTTATTTATTTAGTTAATTAGTTAGGAATTATTGGTTTAGTATATCAGTATAATTATTGTTACTATATTTGGCTTACTGATATATGTCACAATTTTTTTAAAACTGATATTACATTCCCATGCATATTAGGCCAATAAAAACATTGAACATTAATTACTCAGTTTTATGAGAACCATAATGCCTATCTATATAGGCAGTGTGTATATTTTATCAAATAATTGTGCATGGTTTTTGGGATCATTTTCCATCCATCTCTTCCAGCTTGGATCGTATCTTTCAAGACAATGTCCTCTATTTTGTATGAACGTTGAAACTTCTGCTCTGATTTACTTTGCATGCTGTGGCAATCGATATCCTTTTCTAAATTGCCTTCTACAGATTCATCTATATGCAGCTCTAAGGTCATTATATTTATTTTGTCTGCACTTAGTTGTTGCAGAAGTGGCTCAATAAGATTTTAACTAAGGATATCTCTAGCCACATTTTCAGACTCTTTACAATGTTTGATAGTATAATTAAATTACTGAATAAACAGATTCCATCAAACCAAATGACTATTAGTTAGTCAAGGCTTCAATGATCAGTAACTATTACCATTTCAGATTCAAACAATAGAAATTGCCAAACTTTTGGAATGATCATACTGTAGCCAGAGCTGCACCTTCTGTGACTGTATAAATTAATTTCAGGGGCTTTCAAAGGATAGCTTATGAACTAGAGGACTCCAAATTAGCCATCTTCATGAATTTGAAATAATATAATCCCTAATTCATATCCACTACTATCAGTTTTATTGATAAAGATTTTTCTAAATTGGGGAATGCCAGTATAACTTGTTCCAAGAAACTAGTTTTTATCAATTTTGAATGCTTCTTGTGCAGGAGTCTATGGTTAAGGAACAACTTTTTTATAAAAGTTGTGCCAGTGCTTCTAATCTATTGACAAACCTACTGCAAAATTTATTATAAAATTTACAAAGTCTCAAGAATGACCAAATTTATTTTCTAGTTTTAGGTGTGGAAAACTTCTGTATAACTTGCGTTTTGACTGGATGTGGCTTTATGCCCTTACTTTCAATACTGTGCCTTAAAAAATAACTTTTTCAATGACCAATGCATTTTCTTTAATTTCATTTTTTATACTTTTTCTCTAAATATTTAAAATGGCTTTGCATGACTTCAGATGCCACTGTGACATCATTAATATAAAATGTCACAGTTTGTTTAATCTCAGGTGAAATAACCTGATAAAGACACTTCAATAATTCAGCCCCACTATTTATAAGACAGTATGTGTTTGTACACATATTTTAGGAACAATATATAGTTGTGGAATATTTTAGTAGGTCATTTATTTATTAAATATTCAACTTAAAGTAGGCAGCTAAGGATGTAATTGTGGTTGAACCTGTTTATGGATCTATAAATAATGTAAACATAAAATGTCTATATATAGTTTTGCGGAGGGTGCAGGTAAATAGTCTAAGTCAGAAATTTAATATTTTGATTGTTAAAGGAGTTGAAACTATGCAAAAAAACAATATGCTTCTTGTATAATATAATGTTTGGCTCAGTAATGACATAATTCCAAATGTTTGTACTATAGAATTAAAAATCATAAAGCATGCAATAGATTATTAGGAATTATATTGAAGTCATATTGTAAACAATTGTAAACATATATATAATGTAAAACTTTTTGTTAGACGTAAAAAAATAGAGAATTTGAAAATGAGATCATTTAATAAACAAGATAAATTTAAAACTATTTATTGAATAACAACTTGGGAAGATGAAAAGTTATCCTGTGAGTTTGGGAAAACATACTTCTTGATTAGTAATTAGTTTTTCTATAGAAGTAGGAAAATGTTTTTTTTTTTTTCAGGAAGTTGAGTTGAAATTCATTTCAATTGAATTTAATTAAATGAATTGGAGTCAGGTGTGAAGGAGAATTCTGAAGCAAAGAGGGATCATAAGTGAGATAGTTATTTCTGATCATAATGTTGGAATAGACGTAATCTAATAATAATAAAAGCACTTTTTAGCATATTTCTTTAAATAAAGCTATGAAGATATCTCACATTGATGTTGTGATCTATAAAATGCCTGAGTTAACCTCACTAGAAGTGTTACATATTAAAAAAGAGCACTATAAAAATCGTATTCACAATATTGATGAACTTAAAATGTATTGATCTAATATATTATAATTCTTACCTTTACTTTGTTTATTCAGGACTTTGCAAATAAAGACATTTTTATCTAAATTTACTAGAGCCATCTTTAAAAAAATATTGTCTTTAATCCTATTGTCAGACTAGATTTTTACTCATTTATTCACTTTATTCTTTTTCTGCTTTGTTTCTTTTATTTATTTATTTTTTTTAAAATTTGTATATATTAATTCACTGCATAATCTATAATTAGCTCAAAATTATAGATATGCGTATATGTTGGTATTGTTTTTGTTATTATTATAATTATCATTGTTGTTGTAATATGTATTTAACATCTATAGGATAGTATATTAATATCTATTATTAATATAATTATTCTTATTAAGAAGTTCTATTATCATTAATTTCCATTTCGCATCGTACATATGTGCAATTATTATTCTAAGTATCAATGCTTTATGCTCATATAGATAATAGAAATGATAACAGTAAAAGAGAAATTTAATATTAATTAGAAGAGTTTAGTAATATTTCTGTAAAGAATTGTCTAAACTTAGAAGTGTTGTTCATTTAAAGCCAGTGTTTTTTCTATTTAAATACAAATAAAAATGCCTTTCCCAGATTTAACTAATCAAAATAAAGTGATTATAAATAGAAAATGAATCTAAAAGTATAATTTTTATTATCAAAGAAATTAATTGCAATTTTCTTACAAATAAAATGATATCTGGTTTCGTTATCATTGTCATCATTGTATTACGTTATATCAGCATCATCAACCATCATCAATCCACTTCAGGATGAAGGTCTCTCCAAGTTCAATCCATCTCCGATCTTTAGCTTCTTTTTTCCACATCATCCCTGCATACTTTCTTATTTCATCCATCCATCTTATATGTGGTCTCTTTCTGGATCTTTTACAATCTCTTGGAATTCAGTTTAAGATTTCAATTGTCCATCTATTATCATCTCTTCTAGCAATATGTCCAGCCTAACTCCAGTCTTTTATTTTTTTCAATGAGGTCAGTAACACCTGTTTGGTCTCTTACCCATATATGTAATGTTATGTAAATGTTGAAAACATCAATGGTTCAGGAACCCCATCGTTCCATTAATGGCAGTCTAAGTTTATCATCATCACTCATTAGCCATTCCCATTATTTTACATTATATAAATATTAAATGCATAAAATTAAACTAAGAGATTATAAAATTCCAAAAAATATCTAATCACTTGTAAATGTCCAAATAATAAAACAATTATCTCAGCAGATATGTATTTCAACTTTATTTTTGAATATGGGTCACTTGGTCTATGTAAATATTTGAGGCTTTTTTTTTAATCATCAGAATAAATAGTTGCTTAAATAAAAATGTATATTATAGAAAGGTTTTCATCCATTTTAATCATTTATTTTATTTGTGGGTGTGGGTGTGTGGTGAAATAGAAGTTGTAAATATATTTAAATGCATCATTATGTTCAGTGCTAACACATCCAGATGTGCAGGTATTTCAGAATACAAAGACACTTCATCAGAGGGGTGCCAAAAAGTAATTGATAAAATTTATCTGAGTGTAAAAATTTTTTATTTACTTCTTTACTTAAGTTTATTGTAACAATTAATTGCTCAAGTCTTGAATTTTGAGGTTCAGGTTTATATTGTAACAATTAATTGCTCAAGTCTTGAATTTTGAGGTTCAGGTTTAAAATATCCTACGTATATTCTCTTATCATTCTGCTAATCCAAACAGGGTGGGCCACTTTCTCATGACAAGTAATAAAATGTATATGTAAATGTTTACATTTCCAAATCACTTTATTCCTAGAAACATGCTGATTATAAATATTTATTTTTTGAACCTAAGAGGAATATTTGTTTACTTAGACTTGTGATAATTACTCGAGCCTCAAAATATACTACATATATACTCTACCATCGCACTGATCAAACAGGCCAACACCCTTTAGTCACTATAATTAATAAATATATATGTAAATAAAAATATTTAGATTTCCCAATCACTTTTATTTAAATATTTTTATTTATTTAAAAAGTAATAAGACATTACTACTAATAATTTATTTTAAAATAAACTTATTTAAAAAATATTGCCTCATGATTATAGTAATTGTACAGTGATGACATTATGTTTATCAATGATATTTTACAAACTTTGTGTCTTTTACAGTTTAGGATAATTGTAGTGGCCCAAGTCTAAGATGAGAGGTCGTGGGATTCTGCTGCTATCTTGTGCAAAATTCTTTTAATAAAAATGTAACCTTTTTTCATGCTGCCATATCTTTTTACACATTTTACTAAACTTATTTTCTTTTGAATGTGAACTCAAGTTTGTTCTCTAGTTAAAAACTTATAATTGATCCATAACCCAAACTACAGTCCTAAACGAAAGAAAACAGAATAAGTAAAAAACATAATTTTTTAAAAAAGATATTATTGCATGTCAAAATATTTAATTCTTACCAAATTTCATAACAACAATATTATTTAATGCAAATTGCATTATTGACAAAGTTTAAAAAATGTATCTGATGGAACAAACCAAGTGTTTGATTTTTTTTATAGTTATCCAACATAACCTATAAATAAATAAAACAGTCAAGCATTGGTGGTCAAGAGGTCAGTGACAGCTGCTTTACAAGCAGTTGTCCCAGGTTAGCAGGTTCACTTCCTGGCTGGTGCTATGGCATATGAGAAAATAAATAAATAAATAAATAAAATAAAGTGCAAGGCATTTTAATGACTTCTAAAAATTTATCAAATAAATAATCTAAGTAAGAAAATTTAAAATTTCTTCCCTAATTGTTGAACTATATAAGAAAGTATAATATATATAATGTGACTTAGTTATTAAATAAGCATTAAAAAATAATGTAAATATTTTATTATTGAACAAAAACCATTTTGTTAATAGAAAATATAAACAAGTTATTTATGAGAGGTTCTAATGGATTTTTAAAACAAAAAAAACTATTTTAACAAGGAGATGCTAATAGAATGAATGAATTTTATTAGCTGTGTTAATTAAAGTTGATTTTAATAAACAATGTAAGTATGAAAATTTAAAATATCAGACTATATACATAATAATTTATAGTTATCAATAATGGAACAACACACACTAAGAAAATTAAATTATAAATATTTTATTATTGAATGACTATAACTTTGTTAACTATTTTTAATGAATTATTGACCAGCCAATTAATGTCGATCTGAATATTGGTAAAGAAGTTTTAAAGTTATGTCAGCTTTTACAACCATTTCCACTTCAGAAAGAGACAACCCAAACTCTCTTTTCTTTTTGCTATGTGGAACAAATCTCACTGGTGAAGCATTGCAGAGAATTATACTCTGGTGGCAGATATTATTTTTAAAATAAGAAATGAGCAGTAGAATTCTTTATAAAATATCAGAGTTGGTGTGGGAAGGGGGAGAGAACAGTATGATGTTTTCATGGCTGTGGATCAGAAGAAGGGGGGGGGGTATTTTAAATATGATAAAAATATTTAAATATTTAAAATACATATCTTATTTGCAGATATTTCCTATTTCCACTAGCAATTTCACAGAATTGTCCAAATAATGATATAAAACCTTTTGAAAGAAAAATTAAAAATTTCAAATTTTCTAAATAAATATTTTTGTTTTAAGGAATTATTTACTTAATGTTTTAAAAATTATTTTTTAAACATTAATTTATTTTATTTTGGCATATGTTTTATTTTGGAAATTTATTTTATAGAAATAAATGAATAAAACACATAAGATATTTACAAAACAATAAGTGAAATCATATTTTCAAGTTTTTCTTGTGAAAGTGCTGAAGAAAAATTTCTTTCAATTTACAAATTTTGTCTAATAGAAAGGGGATGGGGGCACTAAAATTTACCTGCATTCTTTTTACCCACATGGTGGTGCTGATTATGTTATAGATATTTTAATTCAAAATATTTAATTTTATTTATTTTATATATCGTTTGGGGATTCTTTTCATTCCATATAACTTTATACTAATGTTTGAGTAATATATTTTATTGATATGCATTAACAAACACATATAAGTAAAAGCAATGTGTTATAAACTAGCTGACATATAAATAACTACTTGATAATATACAGTAAAATATTTGTAAATGGAAGAGACTGACTCAACTCTTAAATAATTAATTTACAAATACCATTTTATAAATATTCAGTTACTAAAAAAAACTAAATTGTTTTTCTCTCTAATCTCGCAGTATACCACTGATATTATAAATATAAAAGAGAGAGAGAGAGAGAGAGAGAGAGAAAGAGACCTTTAACAGCAAACGTATGTTGTAATTAATTGTTGAAACATCTTAACATATTATTTTTTAAATGGTATCGCAGCCGCCATGCAAGCAAGTAGTTGGTTGCAGACGGTTGTGGGTTCGCGTCCCGGCCGATGCCATGACATATGGAAAAAATGGTATTTTTTATTATATTTAGTCAACATAGGTAAATAATTGTCTAACCTCTGTTATGATTTTTTTTTTAATTTTATAAAGAATTGATTAGTATGGAGATAAAAATTATTGCCTACTGTTTTGTTATTTTTCATCTTAAGATAAAACTTTTCATTAACAATACTTAATCAAACATGTTTTGTCTATAATATTTTATTTTCTTCTACACTCCAAATCAAGCGTTATACTTTTAGACCTTGATGACTTTTTAATTTTTGAAGTCATTTTCTTATTATTATCTTTTAGTGTCCCTTTTAATTCATATATGGTATGTGGAAAAATGGTTAACGTTACAAAAACTGGTATTTCTTCTAAGATCTAAAGTTAGCAGATTTCTGAAATCACTATCTTTAAGTTATAATTGCAAAATCAGTAAATGATAAGACAATAACTACATGATTGACTTCCGAAGATCATATTAAAATTATTACTCGAACAGATCTTTTATAGTACATATATTCTGATTTACAAATGTTAAGCTATTATCATCTTCAGATATCTAATTGATATTTAAAATATATATATATATCGGCTAAGAATGACATGGAAATCTATTTATCTTAAGTGGAAAGTGTCAAAGTTGTGAGGTCAAAAAGTTTGACATCTGTAAATCCAATTGTAATAATTTATTATTAATAAATGCAACTATTGAGGATCTATAAAAGAGATTGTAACCAGAGACAGCTGATTCAGCATGAAATGTATGTTGGTAGCATTTATCTTTTTTAAATGTTTTTATTCGTATGTGAAAATTATGAAGTGGATTTGAAGTTGTAAACATATCTAATATATATATGACAGCCTTTAGTTCAATAAATGATTAGTAGCAATCATTAATGTTAACTGTATGATGTCAAAAATGTTGGTTTAGAAACTTTGATACAATGTGTGTGTATGTATACTTCAATAAAATCAAGTATATATAATAGGAAAAGTTATATATATACTGAATTATAAAAAATAAAAAAAATTTCTAAACCGATATAATTTTTATAAAGTTGGAACACGAAAGGCATGGATCATTTACTAACTGTATTCACATAAGTTTAACTTACATATCACACTTTATCATGTACTGCAACTTTCATATAACGAGTTCTATTGTGAAACCTTAGATGACTAATGCATAAATGTATTAACTTGAAATAAATATTTAAATCGTCAATTAATATTTTCAAGATCTTCTAATTACGATAATCCTATGTTTTTTTAATGGCTCCATTACTTCGTTTGAAACATTTTTACAATCTGTCTGAGTATTATTTTACAATCAAATGTTTGAACAAATTGTGAGCTGGAAAAAAACACTCAGTTTACAAATAAATATCTTCATTTATTTACATTCTTAATTAGATATTACTGTTTAGATAATCGTTATCATTTTATCTTATACACCTTCCAATTCTATGATCTGAAATTCGATTCTGGGTGAAAATGAAAATGTTTTCATGTTTTTAGCGAGTTTAGATTCTTTTTTTTTGCAGGTGATATATTTGACTCAGCTACTTAAAATCAATTATTGCTCGGAAAATGAATATCTAGTTAGTCTTAGTTAATTAAAGAGTAAAATGGAGAAAAACAAATATAAATTTTCGCCGCTTAGCATATGACTACTCGGCGGGTATTGTTTTTTTCCAAAATGTTGACTTTTAAGAGTCAAAGATACAATCTCGTTAACCTTCCCTCTCCTATATTTCATTTAATCATTACAATTAATTCCTAATTAGTTATATTCCTGAAATCAATTGAAACGATTTTGATTTGAACATAGTATAAAGTTTGAAATAGATTTTTTTTTCACTCCTACGTTTATTTTAAATATTTTAAATATTATTTTGTTATTTCAAAAAAAAAAAAAAAACCTCATATTTAATATTATTTGATATATCAAATATTTATATGTGTGTGATCACAGTGTATGTAATCATCACACTATTCATAATATTTTGTCTGCTACTACTGATGGTGCTCCAGCAATGACAGGGTGTCACAAGAGTTTCATAGTGCATTTGAAACAAGCACTACCTAATGTCCTCATTATACATTGTATTCTTTATCATCAAAATTTGTTTGTGAAGAAAAGTGAATAGAGCTGTCAACAAGATTAGAAGCAATTAATTGAGGGACATATTGTTTAGCCAACTTTATAGTGAAAGTGATGAAGATTTCAATAATATGCTGCTTCACACAGAAGTTTATCGGCTTTCAAAAGGTACTCATCTGAATCAATATTACAATTTGTTGATTCAGTACTAGAATTTTTAGAAAACAAAGATGATGAATTGCAGGCCAACATGATTACATTCAAAAATGACATCACTTATTTGACAGATCTTTATAAAAATATTTAATGAGGTCAATCTACAATTACAAGATGATGAATTGAATTAAACAAAAAACGTTATTGCTGCTTTTGTGGGGAACCTTCTTCTGTTCAAGTGGAATCTAGGATGATGAGAATATAACCACTTTTCAAATTTATCAGCAGTGTCTCTCAAGAAAGATTTACTTACATACTGCCAACACTTGGAAGTTCTACATGCTGATTTCGATTAGCAATTCAGGGATATTCTAAACATGAATATTCCTAATTGGGTTCTAGATTCTTTCTCACATGTAAACACAGCAGAATCATCAAATTTTGAAGTGGAACTCATAGAACACACAACAAATAAAGAATTAAAAAGTTCTGGTTTGCCAAATCAATAGTGACCCTGTACCCTGGATTATGGGAAATAGTGCAGAAATTTTTAATTGCATTTCTATCTTCTTATTTGGCTGAGTGTAGGTTTAATGCTGTAGCAAATTTACTATCTAAGAAAAAAATCGATTATATGTAATGGAGTGTGGTGATTTACTATTGTTTTTAACTATGTTGAACCCAATATTAACAAACTTTTAAAAATGCATCAGGCTCATCCTTCACATTAATTTGTTATTTTTTCTTTATATTTTTACTTTGTAAGTTTGAAATAAACAATTTTCTAAAACATTTTAATTATTACAATAAGATTCTTGCTAATATAGTACAATCTCCCAATATGTATTCTGAATTTTTATATTTAAACCATTGAATGAAACTGTGCATAATGTTATTTGAGCATACACTTTACAATCTTGACATATGGGCTGTGTTTCATCAAAATTGGTATAGCAATTACTGTGTTCAAGATGAAGCACATATTGGTCACTATTTTTTCAATAGTTGCATAAACAGTAATGTATCATTAGTTGCTATTTATGTTGAAAATATCAAACAGATTGAATGCAAAAAACTGTTATAATGGGGGGAGGGTACAAAATTTATGTCTTGTAAAGTGAGTGGTGACCCAAAAAAGTTTGGAAACCTATGACTTGGAATAATAAAAGATAGCTTCATTTGAGAGGTAAATTGAGTTGCTATGCAAAGCAGAAAAATAAATTGGAGATTAATGAAGAATAATAATGAATTACATAATAAAGTCGAAATTTCACTCTCCTAGGTAATTACCCACACCCTGCTCCTTTGGAAAATACTTCATCAAACAACTCACTTCTTTAAAAATTAGCAAACTCTCAATCTCCCTACTTTTATGAATAACTATATATAAGCTGGGATCAAATAATGTATATCATTTGATACATTATTTATTTCATATATAAAATAAGTGTATTCATTATCTACCAAATTTTCATTAATATTCATTCATAGATTTGTTTTAAATCCTGGCTTCTTTATTCCAAGATTAAAGCATCCAGTTTAAAACCTTGAAAAAATAGTGGAAGATTTTATTCAACTTGTAAAAATGTTTTTTCTATTCTTCAGAGCTGAAAAAAACAGAGACAAAATTTAATTGGACAAAAAAAATATTATAATAATTTAATTTATTTTATTTTAATTTCTTCTTTATAAATCGTCACTTGTAAAGAGAATCATGCATGAAATATATTTTTCAATATATATATATAAATATTTAATTTAAAACATGAATAAGTAGTTAAAATTAAAACATAATAATAATAATAATAATAATAATAATAATAATAATAATAATAATAATAATAATAATAATAATAATAATAATAATAATAATAATAATAATAATAATAATAATAATAATAATAATAATAATAATAATAATAAAAGTAACTATAATAATAATAATGATGATGATAATAACAATAATAACAGTATATTATGGAATTAAATATATAATATATTAATAAAAATATTGAAAATTGATATTTAAATAAAGATTTAAATGCTAATGTTCAAGTTTTTGTGGAAACATAGATGAACCTAAATATTGAACAAAACATGATGCAAAAAATAATACCACACCATAAAGTTTGTTTTTGTATCACCTAGTTAACAAAAATATACTGATGAAGTGATAGTTTTAAGTATATCTAATAAAAAAAATATTACACATGAAAATATTTTTTTTAAAATTAATTAGTCCATGAGTTTAAAAAGGAAATATATTAATCTTTAACTAGTTTTCTGTTAAAGAAACCTATTTGATTCCTCTTTGAGGCTTTAAAAGAACCAAATAGGGTGTATTCCTAATGTTCACTGCATTGTTTTTTGTGATTGCAGCTGTTATCATTGTATTATCATTTATATAGTATGTAACTAGGGATGGACTATTCACCAACATGCTTCAGCTAGCAGGGTGATTTTGTTGGCTTTTCAAGAAATATCACAGTCTGCCCTCTCAGTTGCCTAATAATTCCTAACTGAAATATTAACTGAATGTTCTTAAAAACAGAATAAATGTGTGCAAATAAGTTTTTCTTAACAGATATTTACTATCAGGATGGACAGAACTATGGCCTTTAGAAGGCTGTGAGATCATCAGTCAAGGCTACAGTTTATGTTAAAATAAAGAGGGTGCTAAGAATTTCCTGATTGTGGGCCCAGTCTATTATTTGATCACAATCTTTTATTTAGAAATTTATAACTGCAGATTACTTTCAAGTGAAGAAAAAATGCATGAATTAAAAGAATTGTCTAATATTAAATTGGACACTGATAGATTTTGTGAAATTATAAGAAAAGTTAAAGAAACGATTTAAAAAGTGGACATATACAAAGGTTTAAGCAAAAGAAAGCACAAGTAAAGTGGGATTCATTATAATTAAAAAGTGGGACAACAATCTTGTGGAGATTGATAGTATATCTGACAGAGTGGCAAGATTAGTTATTCAACTTGATGGAAGATATTAACTGCAGATAATTCAGATTTATGCTCCAACGAGTTCTCATTGTGATAATGTAAAGAATATTTATATGGATGTACAAAAGGCTTTTGGTCAGACCAATCAACATTTTAAAATTATCATGTAAGATTTTAATGCTATAATTGGTGAATGATTAAAGATGCTGCTGATAAATTTGGCTATGGAGGAAGAAATGAAAGAGGACAGAGACTTGTCGAGTTCACAGAAAAAGAAAAACTTTGTATTATAAATTATTTCTTTGAGAAAAGTGCTAAATGGAAATGTATATTAAAGTATCTAAATGATAGTACAGCAAAATTTGATTATATTTTGACTAACAGAAAATATGTATTTTAAGATTGTAATGCTTTTAATAAATTCAAAACAGAAAGTGATTCTCAATTAGAGAGATGCATGTGCTAATACAGAACTAAAGAAAAAAATAATTAAAAAAAATAATATTAACAGTTAATATTACTAATCTTCAGAAACATTCCAATCAATTTAAATTAGAACAAAATGGTTCAGATTTGAATGGAATCAATAGGAAGATAACACTTTTAAAAACTGCAACAAAGATATGTGGTACAAAAAAGTAGCACTTTAACAATAAAGTTTCTACTGAAACAAAACAATTTATGAAGAAAAGGAGATTATGAAATATATAAAAATAATCCATTAAGAAGGATTGAATATCTAGAATTTTGTAAAATTTTACAAAAAAAAGGTTAATAACAATATAAAAATATATAATAGTGAAATAGCAAAGAAATATAGAAAAGAATAAAAAGTCTCAAATATTCAACAACCACATGTTGATATTGGTAGGAAACCTATTTCTGCAGTAAGAAAAAAATATATATTTTTAAAGAAAAAAATGATAAATGAAATGTATACAAAGGCTCTATAAAGAAATTATCTAACAATAAAAAACAAGAAAAAGTATCCTCTACAATTACTATAATGAAGAAATGAAATATACAATTATAATTAATATTTTAAAAGAAGCAGTTAAAGAAATAAAAAAATTGTTGGCAAAGTAATTTACCAAAAGTTTAAATGATACAGATATACCAGATGATTGGAATAATGCAGTACTAAGAATGGTATTTAAAAAGATGATAAAGAAGATATTAGAAATTGTAAACTGATCAGTCTTTTATCCATTCTATACATTTTTACTAAGATAATTACAACTTGTCTACAGAAATTTTTGGGTTTCAGCCAATCAAAAGAACAGACTGGATTTAAAAATGATTTAAACAGAGTTGATCATAGTCAAATATTGAGACAAGTTAGAACTTATGAATATAAGTTGTCATTATGCATAGAATTTCTTCAGTGACTAAGTTACTGGAGCATCAAGATATAGACCCAAGATATTAACATATTTTGAAGACTATTTATCAAAATGTAACATCAATAATTAGATTACATAGTTATTGATATTAAGAAGATTAATACTGAGAATGATATATGACATTGTGATTACATATCCATAAAATTTCTAAAGGCAGTTTTGCAAGAAGTATTTTGTGAATTAAAATGAAAGGCTAAGGTAATAAAGGTAAATGGAAACTATTTAATAATCTATAAGATCGTTCTAGCCATGGTTAGATATGCCTGTTTCAGGTGATTGAGAACCAAATTATCAGTTCTCCTACAATGGTCATAAGGCTAGGGAATGTTTTGTTTCCTTGCCCATGTTTTATCAAGTAAAGATACCAAACTCTCAATTTTAAGAAGAATGACAAGTCTGTTGTAAAAAGTGTATGTCATTTTGCAAATGGTGTAATTGTTTTGCAAATAATGCTTCAGAGTTTTAGAAGATGCAAGTAATAAAGTAGGAATAAAGATAAATGCTAAGTAACATGATGAATTTTTTCAAAAGAAAAAAAATAAAGATTGATAATTGTGATTTAGAGGAAGTTAAAGATTACAAATACCTTGGTTAGATCATTAATCCTTATGAAAACAAAATGGATAAAAATGCTTATAGAATTAAACTTTGATGGAATGCTTTTGGCAAAAATAACTTAATATTAAAAAGAAATATGCCTATATGTTTGAAAAGGGTTTTAATAAATGTATTTTATATGTTTTTATTTATGAACCTGATACTTGAACACTTGACAAAAAATCCATCCAGAGACTTCAAACCATTAAATGAAACATGGAGACTTATATATGGAGTGGATCTGGATGGGAGAACAAACAGGTGTTACTGATATCATTGAACAAAGTAGTAGACTAAAGTAGAGATGTACTGGAGATGCTATTAAAAGAAATAACAGATAAACAGTTGAAATGTTAACTTGGGTATCAAGAGATTGTAAAATATTTAAAAGGAAACTGTATGCGAGATGGATCGATGAAATAAAAAAAGTGTTGGGATAATGTAGAGAAGAGTGATTAGAAATCCAATAAACCAGATTAATTTTGGAGGGATATTTATACTGCAATGTATTGATAATGGTTGAAAATGATGATGAATTAGATTTATGGTTTATGTTTGAGCTAGAGATAATTTTTAGTTTACTAATTGATTTGTAATCATTAATATATGTATTTAATGTGGATGGTATTAACATGGTGAATAAACCAAGTTTGCCATTTCAAATCAAATTGTAATGCTTAATAACTTGTTATAATGGTTATAAAACTACAATAAGTAGTATATGCTATTTACTTGTAGCGTATTTTGTAATTGAAGCTAATATCGCAATTATCTTTTTTAATCAGAATTGGGGGAATGTAAATGCACCTACTGCAATGTATTTTAATTTACAGAATATGATTAAATAGAACATTCTTCTATTTTATCTTATTTTTTTATTCACAGAACGCTTTTTTTCTTGTTTTAAAATTTACTTAATTTACTTAATTTCTTTCTCATAACCAAATTCTTTGTTCATCTGAGATTTGTTTCATTTGTTGACCATGCTAATGTTGACTTAACCATAAAACCACTTTTCGCAACTATTTCTACCTATCAACGGTGTGTACAAAAATTATCTCGGATTATGTAGAATTCAATTCAGGTGAAGTAAACAATCTATCAATTGCACTTTTTGTTAATCCGTAAATTTGGATAATCATTTTGTTTGGCTTTTGCTTTAATAATGGTAAACACGCAATAAAAATATTTGTTTACAGTTTCTAATAAAAGACTTCATCAGGTAAAAGAAAATACTCTTAATCTAATGTCTAATTTAAAAATCATAATAGTTATTAATAAATAATCAAATAAATTATAATTGTCTTTATAAATTGATGTGAGAGCATATAAAAAAATAAGAATAGATAAATTATTTTCTAAAATAAAAAAGTAATTAGATTTCTAACTTACTTTATCTATCATTAATTCATGATCGAAGTAGTAATATAATAACTAAACTACTTTTATATATGTCATCAAAAATTTATAATTGATAATGAGCAATTTAAAATTCATAGCTAAATTTGAGATTAAAGTACATTTTAAAAGGGGTTTCACGGTATAGTGATAGAACATTCTCCTGCCATTTGCATAACTTGGATTCAAATCTGAAGTGGATAAAATTTAGATTTTATCAAGTTTAAATCCAGGCTTTAAAATGTTTTAATGTAAATAGTCCCTAGACTAACTAGTTACATCCAATACTGGTCAGTAAATAGATATCTATCTATTCTTAGCTTGAAGATAAAACCAAAATGGAAGGTGACTAACTTTCCCTATCCTGCTTCTACTTCATCATTTCTGCACGAAGAGCTGTTTAAAAAGGAGTTGTTGCTGAATGTGTTCTGAAGAGAACTGCTTTTATTTGTCTTTATATATATATGATATAACCAAGCATTGATATAAACTGGCATTGACTACTGAAATCATACATTTATGTAATAGCATCTGCCTGAATAATTTTAAAACCAAAACTTGAATCCTTTAATTTATATGCTAGTTCTTTATATAAAAATATTAATATTTAAATCTAAAAATCCCGTCAAAATCTTCTAATTATATACATCAAGTACTTTAGCTAATTATGCTGAAAAGAGAAAATTGTTTAGAACAAAAATTAAAAACATAAATAAAAAAAAAATACGATACTTACTTTGCATTCTCTTAAATTAATAAAAATCAATCTTAAATCTTTTTAATTAACTTACTAATTTCATATTTATGTCTACTTACAAAAAAAATCAATATTGTTGTGAAAAATGTAAATTAAAAACTAATTCGTAGTTTATCTGAAAAATGAATAAAGATTGGTAAACTGTTAATATATGTAAATGGATTTTGTTTTTAATTTCATTTATAATTAAAATTATATATGTGCGTGCGTGTGTGTATGCTATATAGGTAATGGAAAATTGCTAAAAGGCATTAATATGATCAGACATCAGAATAGTAAAAAAAATTAACTAAAATAAACTAATCTTGGCATTTGAATAAATAGACTATGTCAGATGATCTCCAATAGTTAAATTGATTCCATTTTTGTAAGGTGATTATACAAATGTATTTGTGAGTGGGATAAGATATTTATTGTGTAATGGTTATTGTATCAATGTGTAATTTGCATAATGTTAGATTTGAATTCAATTTGAAAAGAAAAAAATTGTTATCAGTTTGCCATTGCTAGTTCATATCTAACTCATTTACTGATTCAATAGTGTTAGTTAAACAAAGAAAGCTATAAAATCATTAGCATATAGCAGTTGCCAATCTTGGTAAGTAGTCTTATATTCTAATGTTTCTCTATGAAAGCTTTTGGAGTAGACTAGTCAAAGTTTCTTTACTATTTATTTACATATATATATATTTAAAAGGAGGTAGTCTTGGCAACAGGTTGAGATGGTTGAGTGTTAATCATATCGGGATTGTCTAAGTGTTGAATGATTTTAATAATATATATAAATTCTGACCTATACACGTGATCTAACTTCTGGGCAATATAATATTATATTAAATGGGTCTAGCTCAGTTAACGTTTACGTTCGGTTAAAAGCCAATAATTGATAAATAAAATATTCTGCATTAATATTAAATATTCCACTAGCTCAAATTAATACAATAATAATAATAAGGTTCAGTTTATAAAATAAATATTTATTAAATCATGAGACTTGAAAGTGAGATACAAGTGATAAGAAAGATTACATTGAGCCAATATCCCACAGGGTATTACCTCAATGGCATAAGAACACTATTCCCCTATTACTATCTCAAATAATAAATTCATAGCATTCTTACGACTTTAATAATAACTAATCGTTAAGATTAAACTAATAATTAAATCTTAATCTTTTATCTACAATAACTTAGCTAATAAAAATCTCAGGTTCATAAAACTACTTTAAGTTAATCAAAATCACTGTAATAAAGCATGATGAGGGATTTAATGTCATACTTTACCACACCTAAATAATAATAATAATAATAATAATAATAATAATAATAATAATAATAATAATAATAATAATAATAATAATAATAATAATAATAATAATAATAATAATATTCTTCATTGTATGATCTAATTTCTACATAACTTTTCATCCTCTATATTTTTTATTCGCCATCATCATCATCATCATCATCATCATCATCATAATAATAATAATAATAATAATAATAATAATAATAATAATAATAATAATAATAATAATAAGGAAATAATACAATATAATCTTTTATCTTTCATATAATAACGTAATAAATATGTGGTAACATCTTATAATCTGAAAAATCTATGTGTGGCTACGGATAGCATTTATAATTCGATGTACTATTATAATAATCAATTTATGACCATAAAATAATGTAAAATGTGATTTCTTAAATAAATAAATTCCAAGAAAAAATATTAGAATTCTTAAAATAAATACTTTATTTATTTCTGTGCAAATGTTATGTTTGATTCAAATATTCTGTGTTTATTATGCATTGTAATGGGAAATAAAACAATCTGAACACACAAATTTTGAAAAAACAAATTTAACAAAGTTTTTATTATAACAGATAAAATAAACAACAATCTATTTACACTATTTACACTTAGTATAATAAATTTGCACTGTTATACATCTCTTATTCATTGTAACTACTAATACAATAAAGAATCAATTTAAGTCTTCTCTCTGACTTAAGAAGAAAAAAATATATAATACAATTTTTTATATCTCTTTGTTATCAAATTTTACCATAAAATTATATCTCTTTATATTTATTCTAAAATGTTATCTCTTTAAATATTATTACAATATGCCTCCTTAAAACATACATTGAAGCATAGAATGGAGAACACAAAAATAACAATATTGAATATGGATCTTTTTACTAAATAATTTCTCATTTTGCAATGTTATGAATATCATACACAAAATATCTACTGTTGATTTATTAATACAATACATGGACATCATTGTTAACCATATTATGATTATTATACCTAATATCTCCCATTTAATATTACTTTAATACGGAATAGTTGCAATTATTGATGTATCCTTATTATTTAAATAAATAAAAAATTGTACCTATGCTTACTTGTTCTGTTTTATGTTACTAAATTATCTATCTTGAAAAATATGCAATACTTATTAAATAAAATAAAATATTTAAAGTTATTTAATATTTCAGAGCAACTTTGCTTTATTTATTTTATTCATGAAATATATTTTATTTCCAAATTAAATATAGAACATATTCTACGATTCTTTACTATCTAGTTCAATTGGATTCTTAATTCCATTTTGCATTAATTCTATTCCTCCTTATAAGTAAATGAACCTAACTTATTCATTCAATAACAGATCTTAAAATTCTAAATTATTTATTATTTCTTTTCAAAATACAATACTGTTCAATGTAATTGTTTTGGAAAATCATGATAGCGAATAGATGTGTAGGCATAGGGAAGAAAACTAGAATCCTATTCAATAGTACATATTCGACAAAATACCATGGCACAGTGTATCTATAAAATAGAGGCATGGCCCATTTGTCTAATGGCCTCCACTACCAACAATGATGTCAAAGCTATTACTTCAGCTTTATTGAAACATCAGTACTCAAATAAAATAGACACTGCCCACAAATAAAATATACCAGCTACAGGGCTTTGTTAACTGTACTCATATACTTAATAAGATTATAAAAATGTTATTCTTATTCCCATAATAAGTCCTACATTAATATCATCTCATTGGTTTCATGTTCTCCAGATTACTACCAAGTCATTATCTTATGAGAATTTCCCTATAGATTTATCATATCTACACTGACAAATAAGACTAACCACATGATCAAAATAATAAACAAAATTCAATCATAATTAGAACGATCTCACTAATCTACAAAAAAAGTTTACTTTACTTTCCTATTCAATATTCTTGAACAACATACAAAATAATCATTCTTTATACTTTAAATATCTCAAAAATATTAAAGTTCTTTGTAAAATAATCATATAATTATTCATCATTATATTGCATTATTAATAATATGAAATTAAAGTATGCATATTCCCTGAATAAATAAATTCTAATCTTATAATTTAAATGTGTTGTATAAGTGCATTCACATACAACCTAACATTTATACTTTAATATTATATAATTCATTGAAAATCTGCAAAAGAAAAAAAAAATACATCATAAAATATCAATATCCACAACTATTACCTAAGTCATATCAACTTGTTAACCACTTGTGATGTCTTTGTGTCCATCCATTAAATAAACATTGCATAGCATAATATACATCCATACTTCCACACTTAGAAATATTAACTTATTTAAATTATCAAACTATTTACTGTAAAATTTAAATCCGTTAAAATAAATACACACATTAATTCCAAAATATAACTCAAACAACAAAATATGATATATAGATAAATATCAACAAATTATAAATTATCTGAATGTTTTCAAAGGCTTACCCTTCATTATCAAGGACAATACAAATTTTAATAATTTTCAAACAGTATACTAATATGCAAATGTACAACTAATATAGGCTAATATGCAAATAAGGGTTAAAGTGCCTCAGTATGCCACTTCTTTGATAAAGCGTAAAAATATTCTCTCTTATTCAATGCGTGCTCGTCCGAAATGATAAAAAATGCCTCCTTAACTTTCCTTCTCAGATCACTTCTCTCCCTACACATAATTTTAGGTTCATCCGGCTTGCATGCATGACCCACAGCAATTGCATGCTATACAAAAATTGATGGTTGGGATGAATCAGCCATAGCTCTATTATATGAATATATATGCTGGGACAATCTAACCTGAATGGATGCTTTCGTTTCTCCATAATATGCAGCCTGACAATTGTGTTCTCTGCATGCAATTTTGTAGACTGCCTGTTGTGCATGAATCGGAGGAATGAAATATTTAGTATTATTTAAACATCTATTCAAGTTAGGGGGCAATCTAAAACATACACAAAACTCCGAACGGAAGATCTTACGCATTTTATCGTGAATATTACGATGGTAATAAAATCCTAGGTTTATCTTGCTGTCTAATCCGATTATGCCTTCCTTTGAATTTCAAAATTATCTTATCAATAATTCGAGGGTTATATTGGGCCTTAATAAGATCATTTCTGTATTTTTCAATGTTGTTTCTCTTGTCATTTTCAAAACTACACAGACAGTCGTTTCTATACAAAAATGATTTGAGGCCAGCAAATTTATGAATCTCAGGTGTATTTGATGAATGATGTATATGGCCTCTAATATGAATGGGCTTAATGTTCATTTTATAGTAAAAATGGTATGCTTCAATCATTAATTGCAGATCTAAATATTTGATGCTGTTTGGTGCTTCTGTATGACTAACATTTATAGTAAGGCCTGATGCCATAGCGAGATAATTCTTAATATCATCCATTGTTTCCTCCAGAGCAGCAATAAAAATATCATATACATATCTGGCATACATAACCAATCCATTATTCATGTATCTAGGCAAAACAATCCTTTCGTAGGCATTCATCATCAGACTGATGATAATCCCACTCATTGGGAGATCTATCAGCCATCCACTGAGCATATGAAACCATTCATTATTGAACACTTTGTAAATATTATGGTTCATCCATTCTAGTACAGCCACAACAAACTTGGCACGTTCTAGATCCATTCCATAATTGACTAGAGCTTCTCTGACTACAATGATCGATTTTGGCCTGTCTATGGATCCATAAAGCTCTGCTACATCAAGTGCAGTCATTCCTGTATGTTGATCTGGATGTACGTCTCTCAATTTATTCACAAAATCAAATGATGATTTGATAGCGTACTCTCCATATCCAGTCATTTGAGTGATCTATTGATTTATGATCTTGGCCGCTTTGTAGTAGTGAAATCCACCAAAGTCGATCATCAATCTTAATGGTACATCTTCTTTATGGATTTTGGCATTTGCAAATATTCTTGGGGGGAGTAGTGGCTGAAGGATACATTTGCAAATATTCTGCCTTGGTGAATGCTTTGAATGTATGTGGCCTGAGCACGAACAATACAAATTTATCTTTGTTCAGTTTGAAGTTAATCTCTGGTACTTTTTGGAATTTCAACTTGTCAATCTGCTGATGAACTTTGTTCCTATAATCTGCAGTGTCCATTACAACAAAACTATTGCATTTATCTTCTTTCATCAATGTGATATTCTGTTGGCACATATATTTTTGCACTGTAGTAATCCTATCTTTCCATTGATCTTTATTTGGCTGAATCATTCTCAAATGCAAACTTCTTGCAATTTTGGCTATATAAGCATCTTTATGATGATTCCTATCAAATCCAGCTTCAGCATGGAAATAAATTCCATTTTAGGGTACTTCCAGCCTTCTCTAATAAATCTAGGTCCTTTATTTAAAACTGTTTTTACTCCATCTGGAATCTGTGAGGTTGAAAGATTCACAAAATTCTCTTGACATACAGGCTGCAGTCTAACATCTTGTTTCAATGCCAAAAATTGAACTTTTTATTAAATTTCAATTCTAATTTAGCTTTAAGATGATCACTCTTTTCAGCAATATCTCTGACAGGTGCTATGTTCCGGCTAACAACATTCAAACAACTATATGCTCCAGCTAGTTCTTTCCTACATTCAGCAATAACTTCATTTAAAATTAAAATAAGCACTTGAACTTGTCTTCTTATCACCTGAATATTATGAATCGACTGACTGAGTTTTATGCGACAAAAGTTTGGAAAGACTTTAAAGTTTCTACACCTTACCAAGAAATTCAGCCTCTGTTTGTATCTGCAAACATCTAGCGTTGATTTCAAAATCATTCTATACTGTATTATCTGTTCCATAATAAAGTCAATAATATTACACTTAAAAACTAAAATTAATAAATGTGTAGTAAAGATATTAATGTAAAATTTAAATCCGTTAACTATCACTAGTACTAAATTAATATTCATGTTCCTATACTATTAATTAAATAATATTACACTTAAAAACTAAAATTATTAAATAAATCAAGACATAATTACATATCTCTTCGATATTGATGAAAGTTTTTTACAGAATTCAAAATGTTTATTATTTTCCTGGAGAGTTTTTTTTTTTTAAATTTTCTCCTAAAGAGCAATCAAAACCCCCAACCATTGCTAAGTAAGTCCTCTTGTTCCAGTGCTTGACGACAAAACTTCCCCTAAACTTGGCACATGCACTGTAAACTTCTTCCTGTGTAATGAACGAAGTTTAAAAAATGTATGATAAAAAAAAAAATTATGATGTCTAAAAAAATCTTGGAAAATTAATAAAAATAATCATTGATCTGTTCTGGAAAAGTTTATAGAATAACAGTTTATAGTTTCTATTATCCAGAACAATGATTATTAAAATAATAATAAAATTATAATGTTGAAAAATAATATTTTCGAAGCTTCTTCTATAGGATCCTTTATCGGCTTGGTGATGCATCTTATCCTGTCAACTTGACTACAGACAATCCAGATATGACTCTTTCCGCAATTTTAAAATATTGTTTCCATACATTCAGTAATTACTTATTTATAATTCCTCATATTTCAGGTTTATATGTCAGGATAATTTATTTATTATCCAATTATAGTTATCATCCATTATGATACAAATTATCGGTTTTTTTAAAATAAATTCTTGCAATTGCATATAACCTTATATAGTTCTGGTTTTATTACATACGCATTTTAAATATTCATTTAGATATCATTTCTAACAGTTTTTCTTTAATTGTTCACAATGTTTTCATTCAAAAGAATAAAACATTTATCTTCATAGCTTTATTTCCCATAAACTTTATTATAAGTTTGTCTTATTATTTATGTTTTGAATACGACTATCTCGCTAATAAAAATAAATAATGTGTTGTTACTTTTAATTTACAAGTAGCTTTTCCGTAAAGTTTTCTGTATAATGTCCAATATAATTCTTTATTTATTAAAATAGTTATCTTCGTTAAGACCATTAATATTTCATTAATAATTATCATTCTTACTTTTAAAATTTTCTTAATTAAACACGTATTATTTGTTGGCATTTCCATATTTTTACTGTAAAGTCGTATCAAGTTTTGATGAAAATCCTGGTAAAGGGAACTTTAAGTTAGAACTGCATCTTTTTAATAAAAACTTATTATAATTTATTTATATTACGCTTTCTTTGCAAATACTTACAATTTAATATCCTATCAGTTTGCAAATAAATTATATGAGAGCACTAAAATTGACTAAAAATAAAAATTTTAAAAGAAGTATAATTTTAGAAATTACTAGCACTGACACTGACATAATCGTGCAGCAGTATTTATACCCTACAAAATTCATCATTTTATTGGTGGATTTTTGCTTTTCATCAGATACATAATTTGCATATTACTACAGTATCATACAATTAAATTTAAAAAATAAAATATGAATCACCCTTATTTAAAAATATTACTTAAAATATTAATCTTAAATCAATTTCTGTACTTTATTAAAATTAATTAAACATTTTGAAATGACTTTTAAAAACAATATTTAATAAATTTATTCCACCTTTTATATTTAATTTTTCTATTTTATTTTAAAACAAAATATTTAATTTTTATTTACTACATTCGTTATTAAAACTATTTAAAACATTTTATAATGATTAATTTCAATAGTTTTTCTTGTGATAGGTAAATAAATATATTCAATTCTATAGTGTAATTTTTAAAATATTTTGAACTTTGTTAACACAAATACTAGCAAGCATGTGTGCATAACTGTATTATACAGGTCACATGACTTACAACTGAGACAGATTGTATCAAATTTCTGCCTGAAAAATGTTAAATGTTAATTGCAACAATTATTACATTAAATAAATAATATAATAATATAAAATTTGGAATAATAATTTTGAAAACATAGAATTAAATATAACTTTTCCTACCACAAAGCTTACTTTTAAAATTATAATATTAAATATACTTATTAAATATAATTTATACTTTAAAATATAGCATTTATTTAATTACAAGTTTTAACTATTAAAATTTCAACTTTTAAAACATATTTTAAACATTTATTGCTGCATTCTTTATTATGGCCAGCTTTTCCAACCATACATAATTAATATTTTTTAACTTTATTTAACTGTTTTAAGGTTATATATCATAATTTTAGGCAGTACATATTTTTATTTAGCTTTAAATTGTACTTTTAAAATATTATCAATACAATATAATTATTACACAAAGAGAACAGCTCCTAAATTTAAAATTTTTATAATAAATGGCTATGATGTACTAATTCTGACCTATAGAAAAGGGCACTATATATATATTGTACCAATCTGAAGTGAATGTGATATTGTTTAGGAAGAAAAATTATTTAACGATACATCTAAATATTTAATACTCTATATGTTATAGATATATGAGACCCAAAATTCATGGTGTGTAAAAACTAGTAATTAATACAAATAATATAGATGCCTTATATTTCACAACCTTCACCATTTACATTGTCATAAATTCATCTTCATTAGGCTAAATTAGTAGTTATCCATCAAGTCAAGAAGCTGATTGTTATGTTCATGGTCAAAGAGTTCTTTGAATAATGTATTATGAAAGCATGGTATGTTTTACTATATAATATAATAATATATTTGTTCATATTTGAATTAGATCATGTAATTCTTATTTTTCAATGCATGAAACAAATCAACTCTATAGTAAAATATATATTTATCTTGTGATTGCAATTATTTAATTAGACATTTCTACTAGCACAAAATTATTGTGTTGTGAAATGTATATTTATATCATCTTTCATTCATTGATTATATAAAACAAATAATATTTGCATTGGTGAAATTATATATATTTATCTTATTTAAGAATGTCACACATACTGAAGTACAAAATGACTATCTTAAGTATAATACACCTGTTTAATAGGTAATAGAGCAACAAAAATATAAACTGATCCTGTTATATGGATTATTATTATTATTATTATTATTATTATTATTATTATTATTATTAGTAGTAGTAGTAGTAGTAGTAGTAGTAGTAGTAGTAGTAGTGGTGGTGGTGGTGGTAGCAGTAACAGTAGCAGTAGCAGTAGCAGTAGTATGGCATCACTGGATGTATCAGAGCTATATGGATCAATTAACCATAAAAGCTCGATCGACATTATTGTAGCTGAACTTACAAATAATAATTGCCCACAAGCACAACTGAACTTCATAGTGGAGTTTTTGAAATGGATGGATCAAAATATTGTGGCTACATTTAATGGTAAATGGTTTAGAATGAATGATGACTGGCCAATGGGCCTCCCAATAAGTGGGATAATATCTAGTATTTTATTCAATCTCTAGTATTTTCCTCAATCATTTTGAAAGGCAAATATTGACTAAGTACTACACAATTGAACCAAACTTAATATATATGTGCTATGTCGACAAGGTATTCATACTGGCACCTGATCAAATAATAATGGATATTCAAATAGAGCTTCAAACACAAACCTCCTTAACAATTAACTGCATACCTGAAAACCTCCAGCACAATGTTAAATATCTGGATATTCAAGTTCATAGAGATCCACACCAACTTACCTAAGCCATGATAGTCAAGCAAGTAGAAATTCGAGGATTTATACATCCAAACTTGAACTCACCTAACTCACATAAATTGGCTGGATTCACTTCTTTCCTGCACAGAAATCACAGACTATGTAAATTTGAAGCTGACTGCAAAAATAACTTCACAAATTATATTAAAGATCTTGAAAATGTTGGATTTTCACACAACATTATCTACAAAAAGATCAGGCAATTTCAAACTAAGTTACAAACTGACACAGTTAGAAACAATAAATCCAGAATACTGCTACCTTACATACCATCACTTGCTAGAAAATATTATAAAATATTTGCTGAGTCCTTTGAGCTAGGATTCCACACCCCACCATTAACAAACAGAATGATAAACAATACCAAAGACAAGATACCTTCTGATCAAATAGCCCAAGCAGTTTATAAGATTTCATGCCCAACCAATGGATGTAGAGTGGCATATTATGGAGAGACCCATGCCAACATTACAACAAGAACATCTCAACATCATTATTTATACAGGAGAGCTATAAATAATACTGAATACAAATCCATATTCTTCAAGCACCAAAGAACAACAGGTCATATGTTCAAACCCACTACAGCAAGGGGACTATGCACTAAATGTAATGATATGAAATGAAAGATTTAAGGAGGCATGCTTTATTGCAGATGACAACTGTGCAATAAACCAAAAAGAATTGTGCTTTGCAATCTCCAGAAAATGGTTATTATGAAAGAAAATTTGCATAAATTTTGCATAAAGCACTGCTGAACTTCAATTAAAGTAGGCTATGAATATGGAGACAAGTTCTCTGAAAGTGCTTAGCCATATAACTCTTTAATATTTTGCAAGATCACTTTTTTGCGTAAAGCGCAGTTTAAATTACTTACTACTCAAAGGTGAAGTAGAAAACTATTATTATTATTATTATTATTATTATTATCATCATCATCATCATCATTATTATTATTATTATTATTATTATTATTATTATTATTATTATTATTATTATTATTATTATTATTCAACAAAGTAAAAAAGATTCTTTCTTTTGTATACATACTATTAGATTGCTAAAATTACAAATAATAATGTTTTGAAATGAATCAAAAGTTCACAATTTCACTTGTGGTATTAAAATGGTGGTGAGAAGTCACAATTTTTTGGTTTTTGTTTCTCATTTTAGATTTATTAATCTTGAATGATTTCTTTGTTAATGTTTGAAGGTAACTGCAATTGAGACCAGATATCAATAAAAGTTTTTAGTCGTTTTCTCTTTCATATATTTTATCTAGTTCATTTTTAAATGTGTTGACCTTTTGGGGTTATTGTTGTATAAGAATTTATACTTTGTGCATCTTAGAGCATAAAGAATAAATATGCTGATCTTGATGTCAGAAAAGACCCCTTTTTTTAATGAATCAAATAGACTATTAATCTTTATTTTTGTATTTTTGAAAAGTGTGTATATTATTGACTAAAAATTATTAAGTCTTGGCATGAAAGAAAAAAGTGATCCTGTCTGAATTTTTGTGGCAATGGGTTCATAGATAATTTACATTTTGGCAATTTGTTAGTTGCGGTTAATTTTAAGTAAAAAGTCATAGTATTTTGTTTTAAATGCCCACACATGAATTTATGGCAAAGTGATGTTGAGCACAGTTTTATCATTGTCTTGTAGATTATGTAAAAGTGAATGAACTTTCTAGTACTTGAATTTATTTTGTGGAGGTTTGAAAACCAATTTTTTTATATACAACAATGGAGTGAATAATGCTTTCAGATATCTTTGAATTGGAGGTGGTTTATCTGTGTGATTTTACAGACAGTAGATATAGGGACTTTTTTGCACATTGAGAGATTATATTAATTATTTTTGGATTCTGAATGTTAGAATTGAATGAAGCCCTAGATGGAGGCAGATTAAGCTAAGTGGGGCCCCAAACAGTAAAAATTTCAGGGCCCTCAAACTCAAGTTAGAAAAAAAAATTTCCAACAAAACTCTCATTAAGTTATTAACAAAAAAAGAAAAGAATCAAAAATTTTAGACCATAAGACATTAAATGTTATTAATATATATATATATATATATATATTAATAGATGTAATATATATATATATATATATATATATATATATATATATTACATGAATTTCCATCTTGCTTTATTTCTTGCAAATTTGTCAATTATTTTTGCAGTGTCAATTTGGCTTAAAATTTCCTACTCTATATACAAAATGGTCATATTATTTAATCTTACTTCTCCCATAGTACTCCTTAAATAATTTTTTGCATGCTTTAAAACAGAAAACAAACTTTTTCTTGATGCATTAGAAAAGGGAATTGTTAAAAAAAATTTCAATAATATTTCAACATTTGGAAATATGCAAGACATTTCTTTGGCAGCTCAATAGATACCTGGTGTGTTTTTTATGTTGTCTTCATTTTCTTTTAAAAATATAAAAAAATGGTCAAATTCATCTTCAAAATTACAAACATCAATGTCATTTTTGTAAATATTCTTAAACTTTTTTATTGCGTTCTTTTTTCTTCTAGTAATAATAAATTCCAATCAAAAAATATTTGAAAAGGCTCTATAACAACTTAATACATCTGATTTTTTTTTTAGATAGTTCTGCCTTGGTGTTATCACATATGACATAAAATGAATTCATGATAAAATTTTCTCTTAATTGTAAATTTTTGTTTTCATCAAAAAACTTTTTTTTTCTTTTGTTGTCTGTGAGTTTGTTCATCTTCCACATTAAATGATAGCCCTGATAAATCAGTTGCCTCTTTTTCAACTTTTTCAAATTCTTTTCTGAAATTATTGATAAAATTTTTAATGACTTCAGTAGGATAGATCTTTTCAATAGTTTGCACTCCACTGACTGCAATGATTTACTAATAGCATTTATTATTTTTAAAATAGCATTTCTTCAGAAGTGAAGTCACTTCCACTATGGTAACTATTTTTTCTTCTTCTGAAGTACAAATTTCAGTTAAAGCCTCACTTACATAGGTGAAACCAAATTTTATAGCTAATACAACATCTGTTCTTGCTGACCATCTTGTATTAAAAACTTTTTTCACTGTGATGAAATGCTTACATATTTCTATATTTCTGGTTAAAATTTTCCAGTGATGTGTTGATGCAGAAAAAAATGTGAATAAATTCTGCACAAGCATAAAATACTCAATTGCAGCACTACAACTTTCTGCAGCAAAATTTCCAATTAAATTTAAGGAATGATTAGCACATGAAATAAAAACCACCTTGGGCTATGTTCTTCAATATGTGCTTGCAAACCTGAGTACTTTCCTGACATATTAGAAGCATTATTAAATGATTGTCCTCGACAGTTTTTAATATTCACTCCTAATTTTATTAAAGTTTGCAAAACTTTTTGTTCCAAATATGAAGATGTGTGTTTATCTATGGGAATGAATTTCCACAAATCTTTCCACTATATTACCACAGAATGAAACATATCACAAAAGTTACTTGATCAACATGCAAAACATTGGGAATGGAATCAACAAGATTTGATTTCTTCAATTATTTCCACTCTTACTTGATTTCCAATAAGACCTATAAATTTGTCACAAATAATATGAGATAAATAATTCACTTTTCTTCATCCTTGGTTTGCATATTTTTATAGATGTATCTTCAAAAACTCATTGTATTCACTTAGATGTTCAAAGTAGGTTAAAAAATTTGCAATTATCATTTATTAATATATAATGAATAGAAGGAGAAGTGATTGATTAAGACCTCCATGCTCTCATTTTTAAATGCTTTAGATTGGCATATATATATATATGAATTTAGGTAAAATGGATAAGATGGATTTTTATCATTTCAAAGACTCTATCTTGTGTTTAGAGTGAGAGTATTCCTCAGCTTTATAAATTCATGCAGTGCATGTGTTGAGATACTTCTCTTATGACTATTATAAATATTTTTCTTCAAAAAATATAACTTATTAACAATGCACTTGCAGCAATATATAGTTATATACATTTTTTATATACATGCTCTTTACATTGGTCAGAAACATTAACATATTTATATTCTTGATCTTTTAATCAGATGCAAACTTTGCAGAGTTGAGTGTCCAAATATATTCAATTTTTTATTACTATACTATCCAATTTCTTTAACAGCTTGACGTTCATATTATTTTTAGTAGTTGTAATATTTATGTATATTATTTTTTTATTCTTCAAAAATTGCCTTCAGTAAAAATAGATATATTAGAATCATAAAAAATATAATTTTGGCTAATCCAGTTTCTCATACTTTTCGTACTAATTGCTAACTCAGGAAAATTTTAGCATTTTACACGTTTTTTTTTTTTTCATTTACATTAATAAAGAGTTCTGCACCATTTTTTTATTTATTATAAGTCGGTAAATCGGCCTAATAGGTAGCCTATTACAAAGCAAAGAACTCTGTAACAACTTCTATAGAGGAACGAAGAAGATAAAATATTATTCAGCAGATTTGGCAACTGACAAATGGAGATAGTCTGAGTGTTTTTATTTTATTTTTTTTTCATATGTCATAGCAGCGGCCGGGACGCGAACCCACAACCGTCTGCAACCAACTACTTGCTTGCAAGGCGGCTGCAATGACCTCTCGGCTAACAACGCTTGACTATTTTTGTTTCACTATTTAGCTTTGAATAGCAGAAACCCACTTATTGACCTGTAATGAATTATACTGTATTGGCTAAGGCCGAATATGTGAAAGAAAAATGCTAAGAATAATTAAAAACTCAAAATATATTTTTACATATAAATGTATGTGTGCGTGTAATGATCTTTAATTTTCATTGTATTTATTTCAATCCCAACTTCAAGTTATTGTTAAGAAAAAAAAGTCATCAAAAAAAGCTGCAAAAAAAAAGTGCTTTGTTTCTTTTTTAAGAAAAAAAATCTTTTTTAAATTCGGAAAAACGCTGATCGGAATACGAATTTTTTTTTGTCATTCATCTAAATTTGAAATAGAACGTGTTAAAATCGTACTTTTTAAATGCAATATAAATAATAATTAAGCAACGGATAAATAAATTGATAGAATATTGATTCGAAAAAAAATAAATAATAATAAACGTGATGTCAAATCTAATCTGTTAACTAAATCTTTTGAAGAAAAGAATCAAAAGCAAGCATAAAATATATAGCAATGTAAATACACAATTTCATTCCACTAATCTGTTTGGTTTTGAATTTAAAATAGTAAAAAAAAGGTAATATCTATTTTGCTGCACTATTCCTAGGTGTCAATTTAAATTTGACCACGTGCCAATTTGTACTAGAAATTATGAATCTTGAAGCAATTTGAAACTTTGGAAACACATAACTATATATTTTTGGCAAACCATTTGTCTTTCTTAAATGGGTTACAGTAAAACTTAATAATGAAAAATAACAAACTTAATAAAAGTGACTCATAATTAACCGTCTTATCCAGCAATTTCTAAAGTGTGTAAGCTGCAGGCTATAACTTATAATGCAAACAATCATCAAACATAATTATCAGACTTTAAATCTTTTCATAGTAACAAAACGTTGAAATTTAAAAACTACTCATTTCTAACTAGAGTTTTTGCTCTACATGATTCAGTAGAATTGTAAAAATGACTGACTGCAGAATTAAAGGTTCTAGTAATGATCTCCAATAAAACGAGAAAAGTAAAAAAAAATCAATTTAATCAAATAATGTGCTCAACCAATCAATTTGGTGCTGAATGTCACATGACCTTTAAAGCGACTAATCATTTGTTATTGCTAAAGGGGAATTTATTATCACATGTTTGATTTTAAAAAATCACCAATTGGAAGTAACAGCAGTAAAATTAAACTTATTTATTGCTTTTGTAAATACTTCCAGTTAGGAATCCATTTTATATTTGTTTGAATTTTTTTCCTGGAATAAAAACATTAAATTTTTACCTAAATGTTCAAAATAAAACATAAAAAGATATTATTCTTTTATAATTTGCCATTAACATAGTAACTCATCTTTATTACTTTCAATGAAACTCAAAAGGTACTTATATATTAGACCTGCTATACCTTTTCACATTTATATCAGTGGTCAATAATTTTATAATCCTGCAATATCGTCAAATAATTTTTTATTTTTAGGTAATAAACTTTATTAAACAAACATTTAAATATGTACAGGAAATATCTACAAATTAGTTTTGATTCACTTTATCCTTTACACCAAATTTATCAATCCTGTCCCCAAAGCACCACAATGCAAATCTATAAGACTCTCATTGTTAAAATGTTAATACTGTTTTTTTATTAAACCCTAAAGTTAGACCTTACAAATCGTATACCTAGTTTAAAACATGGAACCTTTCTTTTCTCTTGAGAGATCCTTTATTTTACCACTCTACATACTTTTACTGTCTTATTTCTCTTTGGGTGTGTCCTTTTACTGACCACATTTCACAAACAGTCATAGCAGTCTCTCCCCATACCATTTCCATAATCTTCTTCGGCCACTATTTCAACCACCTAGCAAAATAGTTGTCCCAATCATTGTCAAGTTTCTTCAACCAATTAAACTTTTTATGACAAATTTAAGTGATAAATTTGTCAAAATGAACCATGTGTACATGTATTACATGAATTTTTGCAAAATTTAGAAAGTTATTGACAAACCGATATGTATATACAAAGGCATAGCAGCTCTAATATGTAACACTAATCATGCCAGAATAAATCTGAAAAGTACATTTTTAACAATATGAAAAATATAAATTTGTACACAAAATGATAAAAACACACTACGATACTAAATAAAAACATATTAGGTATGAGTTTTTAAAATGGCACTTCATTTTATCAAAACCACCACCCCCCTGCAAAAGTTATGGCATTCTGATGTTGCAAACATGGACAGCAATTCCCAAATTTTATATTAACTCTGGCATTAAATTACAAAATGAACACTAAAGCAAAATTACCAACAAATAATACTACATAAGCAAAATATAAAAAAAAATACATCTATTCAAACACTTAAATAAATATATTAACTACAAAAATAATAAGTATATTAACTACAAAATGGAATGTAAAGCAAAAATACTGTGTCTATTAACTATGGCAGAAAAGTAAAAAAATGGGCAGATAAAAAAAAATCTATGTCTAGCTCAGATTTTTAAAAAATGGAGAATTAAAGCATGTGTTTATATGAGATAATGGCTGTAGAGGATCTTGATTAAGAAATGTCTGAATCCACTTACTTTGTTAAAAAAATAAAAAAGTAATTAGTAAACTTCTATGAAAATGTAAAAAAAAATTATCAAACTTTTATTAAAACAGAATCAATGAGGTGGACTGACTTTTTAAAATATCATCCAGAATGCCTCAGTTTTAAAAAATGTGATGGATTGACTTTTTATTAATATTATCCAGAATGTAAATCAAAGCATTGTCTTTTTCATGCAGTCTCCATTGGAAGATCATATTATATCAGTTTTATACACTTTTCAGTAATCTAAATAAATTTTCAACCCCCTCTTTTACATTATCTTTGATTGCTTCCATCAGAGTTGCTGTTGTTGTATCCTTAATTGCCACAATTAAACCTCACAATTACCTGCATTTATTTAGTTTTGTAATGTGTTTTTATTATTTTTGTGTACAACTTTATTCCTTAAGTTTATCAAAAGTTCCAGTGTTCACATTATTTGACAAGATTGCAGGGTTTATTTGACAGAATCACAAGATTAGAAATTAATGGGTAGAATAACATGGCTGTGGAAAGCCATAGCAGATTTAATATGTAAGTACTACTCATGGTATGAATTAGATAAGATGTTAAGTGAATGAGTCATTGCAGTTGTTTAAAGCAGTATATTGATAATAAAACAATATTAATTTGATTAATAACATTATCATCAGTGAAAGAAGTTCAAACAATTTTTATGTAGTTATTTGATACATATCTTCAAGACTTATGAGGTATTAGTAATCATGATTTTGACCTTGGGTCCAAATTTTGGATTGACAAAATTAAATCGTGGTCCTTATTTTCGGAAGGCTGTAAATTCATGAACCAAGGAAAATAGTACTAGAGAATCTTCTGATTGCAGACCCAGGTTGCTATTTGATGACAACTTTTTATTTAGGTACTTATAACTGTAGATCACTTTCAAGTGAAGGAAGATTGTAAAAATTGGGAGCAGAGTTGGTCTAATATTAAATGGGACATTATTGGAATTTGTGAAGTTAGAAAAAAAAGGTGAAGAGACAATAGATTTAAAAAGTGGACATGTACTATATTGCAAACCTCATACATGGGAAGTACAAGTTGAGTAGGATTTATTATAAAGAAAATGTAAAGAAGAACATTGTGGAGATTGATGATATATCATACAAAGTGGTAAGATTAATTATTCAATTTAATGGTAGATACCAAATGCAAATAATTCAGATTTAGGCCCCCAACAAGTTCTCAACCAGGGGATTTTTATACTAATATAGAAAGATTTTTGATCAGACTGAATGACATTTTTAAATTGTCATGGGAAACTTTAATGCTTGCATTGGTAAACAATTGAAAGATGAAACTACTGTAGATAAATGTGATTACAGTAATAAAAATGAGAAAGGTCATAGATGTGAATTTTGCAGAAAAAGAAAAATTTACATTTTGAATTTTTTTTAGAGAGAAATGCTAAGTGAAATGGACATGGAAGCATCCAAATGAAGGTACATCAGAATTGGATTATATTTTGACTAACAGAAAATGCATGCTTCTAGATTACAATGGTTTTAATAAATTCAACCCAGGAAGTGATCATTGATTAATAAAGATGTAGGTTATTTGTTAATGCAAAACTAGTAGAGAGACAAAAATTATTTTAAAAAAATTGTATTCATAGTTGATATTCCTAATGTTCAGTATCATTCAAATGAATTTAAATTAGAACTTGAAAATCATTTTCAAATATTAACAGATTTGAACTAAATCAATAGGATGATAACTGACACACTTTTAAAAACTGCAACAGATAGCTGATACAAAAAAGCAGCAATTGGCCACTAAAATTTCTACTGAAATAAAATAATTTTTAAAGAAAACAAGAAATATGAAAATATATAAAAATTATGTATTAAGAAGGATTGAATAGTCAAGTGTTGGTGGTCGAGTGGGCAGTACAGCTCCCTTACAAGCAGTTGTCCCAAGTTCGTGAGTTCGCTTCCTGGCCGATGCTTTGACACATGAAAAAAAAAGAATTGAATATCTAGAATTTTGTAAAATGTTGTGAAAAAGAGTTAATAATGATGTAGGAAATTATAATTTTGAATTTGTAAGGAAAGCTACAAAAGAGATAAAAGTCTTAAGAGTGTAAAACAACATTTTGGTATTGGTGGGAGACATTTCCGCAATAAGAAAAAAAGATGAAACCATTACTGAAAAGAGAGATGACATCATGAAATGTGTAGAAAAATTCCATCAAGAATTATATAGCAATAAAAAATAAAACAAAGTATCTCCTATAACTACTATATCTTCTGAATTGCATAGGAATTTAAGAGAAGAAGTGAGAAGAAATGCAATTGATTTATGAAAAATGCAAAAAGTCCAGATAAATAAATTATAATCAATATCAAATGAAGAAATAGAAAATTTTTGGCAAAGTTGTATACCAAATAATAAAGATGTGACAGATGATTGAAAAATGCAATATTAATTAATATTGGTATTTTAAAAAGATGATAAAAAAGATATTGCAAATTGTAGAGCTATCAGTCTTTCATCAGATGTATACAAAATTTTTACCAAAATAATTACACTCATCTACAGTGAACTTTAGATTTTAACCAACCAATAAAACAAGCTGGATTTAAAAATGCTTTTAGTGCAGTGTATCATATCCCAATATAGAGAGAAGATGTAGAAAAAACAAATGAATATAAGTTGCCATTATGCTTTGGATTTGTAGATTATGAAAAGGCACTTTATTCTACAAGTATTTCTTCAATGGATAAAACATTGAATATCAAGATATAGATCCAGAATATTGTTATATTCTGAAGAATATTTATAAAAATGCAAAAGCAAAGATTAGATAACATAATAATGCTAGGAAAGTTAACAGTGAGAAAAGTGTACAACAGGTGGTTCCATATTTCCAAACCTTTTACAGCAGTGCTGCAAAAAATATTTTGTGGATTAAAATTGGAAGCTAAAGGAATAAAAGTAAATAGAGATTATTGAAGTCATTTAGATTTTGTAGATGATGTAATTGTTTTTGCAAATAATGCTTCAGAGCTTTATGAAATGTTGCAAAAGTTGTCAGATGAAAGTAAGAAAGTAGGTGTAAAAGTAAATTTTAAAAAGAATAAAGTAATATTCAATGGATTTTTATCAAAAAAAAAATAATGATCACTAATTATGAGTTAGAAGAAATTAACAACTGCAAATACCTTGGACAGATTATTACTACAGATGAAAACATAATGAATGAAATTAGTCATGGAAATAACCTTAGTTAAAGTGCTTTTGGTAGAAATAACTTAATATTAAAAAAAATATGCCAATAGGTTTGAAAAGAAAGGTTTTTAATAAATTTAAGTACTAGTTCTTACTTACGGATTTAAAATATGGGCACTTAACATAAGAACAATACAGACTTCAGTCCATTCAATAAAGTGTTAAGAGATGCAAGAAGAGAGCAAAACCCAAATACATGGATGTGAAAACAAACAGGTATTTCTGACATCATTGAACAAATTAAGAGGCTGAAGTCAAATTGACTGGACATAATAGTAGAAGAGATGATATTAGATAGACAGTTGAAATCTTAAACTGAATTCCAAGAGATTGTAAAAGACCTAAAATGAAATCATATGTATGATGAATGTATAAAATAAGGAAGTGTTCAGGAGTAATGTGAAAAAGAAACCAGAGATTGAAAAAGATTAACTTTGAAAGACCTTCATCCTACATTAGATCAATAATGTTTGAAAATGATGATAATGAATACTTGGAAATTTTTCCCATGTAGTTCCATCACAAGTATCTCAAGAGCCATTGAAAGTTAATCAGTAAATTGATGTCTGCTTATTTTTAACTACAGGGTAAAGCAAAAATAAAAAAAATTATTGCAGCTATCATTATCTGACAGTTAAACCTCAGATGAATAAATTAGTCTTCTCCACTGTTCACTTTGGAGAGTTTTTTAAAAAGCTTTTGCATCGCAATTAGTATTTAGAGGCTGTTTGCGTTTATCTATATGTATATATATGAAATATTATTCGGAACATCTGTGTATATAAATAAGCCATTGTTTTGATTATTTATATATATATATATATATAAATAAGCCAGTGTTTTGATTAAGTCACACTGATCACCATCTGGGTAACAAATATAAAATAATTGTAGAGGCAATGTTAACACTGATATATATCAACCATGAACATTATGTTAATAGAAAATATAAATAATATTCATGAAAAATTATTTAGATTAACGAGTTTTTTAAAAAAAAGTTCCAAATAGAAGATAATTTGTATATATCATCACTTTTGTTAATACAATCTGGCCTTTTAAAGATCTCAATAACTTATCTGATCTGAAATTGTTGGGGAGAGTCACATCTGGATAGTATTCTCATACTAGAAAAATCAACACTATACCTATTTCTATAGCATGGATAATGCTGATGATGATAAGTGTTTTTAACTGCATTAATATGTTCATCTCTTCTAGCATTGGTGTGATAATTATCCATGCCAATATAGGAAGCTTTACAAAGGTTATATGGAATTTTATAAACTCCATGTGCTTTAAGAGGGATTGAGTCTTTATGATTGGTTACAATGCTATTAATTTTTTTGATAAGTGGTGTATGTGGTCTTTATATTATAATGCCTTAGAATAAATATGTCCAATATTATCTATAATTCATTTTATATAAGGAATACAAACTCTAATAGTTATTTCTTCTTTTTGTTTTTTATTTTGATTCTTTAGGGTTTGAATGTGTATTGTTTTATTACTATAACCATTAGCTGCTAAAACATTGCTTATATGATTTATTTCATCATTGAGATTTGATTTATCTGAAAGAAGGTTAATAGCTCTAGTGAATAAAGTTTTTTTGTAGGAGAAAAGATTTGAACTGGATGATGGCATGATGAAAATTTTGAATATCTGTCAGTGGGTGTAGATTTTCTGAAAATTGAAGATGATAAAAGATTATTCTTTTTCTTGGTGATAAATACATCAAGAAAAGGAAGTTTGCCATCGTTTTCTGTTTCCATTGTAAATTTAATCTGAAAAATCATGTAAGTTTTCTTTACCATATTTCTAGATGATATGTGTATCACCTATGTATCTAAGCCAAACAAGAGGTTTTAAAGGTGCTGACTCTAAAGCACGAATTTCTCGATATTCCATAGATAAATCAACTATTATCACTGAAATTGGAAAATTCGTCGGAGTACAAAAAGTCTGTTTATAATATTGTCCATTATGCATAAAATAAGTATTTGAAAGGCAATATTTAGTTAATTTAATAATTGTGTCTGGTAAACATCATCAATTGGAATGTTTGTAAATAAAGAAGTAACATCAAGCTGATTAGAATATCATTTGTATTAATTTTTGTATTTTTTAAAGAAAAAAAAATATTAGAGTTTTTAACATAGGATTTAATACAGATAATTGTAGGTTTTATGATATCAGATAAATATATAATTAAAACATGAATGGGAGATCCAATTGCACTTACGAAGGCAGGTATCTGTTTTATGAATTTTAGCCATAAAATTTGGGACAAGCACACGATTTTCCATGAGAAATAATTTTATTATTTGTGTAGTTTTCAATTCATGATTTGTTAATAATTACTTTAGTTGACTTTTCTAAATAGGATAGTGTGATCTCCTTTTGGTTTTTTTATTAATGTTATCATTAAATAAAGCTAGGATTTTATTATTATAAACACCGAAGTTTATAATAACTGTGACATTATTCTGCTGGAAGAATAAAAGTAGACTGGTCTGAATTCAGGTTACTTGGAGCTTGTCTTTCCTTCCTTGATATATTACTTTTAGACGTTTTGCTTTTTAAAATAATTTTGATTCTTGCTGTATTAGCTGTTATAGGATCTATTTTGTCAAGAACTGATTCAATATCATAGATAATTTTTCAAAAGGTATCCTGTAAGGTGTTACTGCAAAATTAAAACCTTTATCTAAAATTAAAATGTTTTATCAGCTAATGGTTATAATGATAAAACAATACACCGAGCCTTAATTCAAATCCTAAACAATCAAAATAAAAAACAAAAAGAAGAAATACTATTAGAGGTTGTATTCCTTAAATAAAAAAAACTTCAGACAATATTGGACATATTCTAAGACAGTATAATATAAAGACAATATATGCCACTTATTAAAAAATTAATAGCATTGTAACCAAACCTAAAGACTCAATCCTTCCTGAAGCACATGGAGTTTATAAAATTTCATGTAATATTTGTAAAGCTTCTTATATAGGTATGAGTAATCATCAGCATAGTAACACACTATCTCTCCATGCTATAAATATAGATCATAGTATTGATTTTCTAATATGAGACTACTATCCAGATGTAATATTCTCCAACATTATCAGATCAGAGAAGCCATTGAGATCTTTAAAAGGCCAGATTGTGTCAACAAACATGATGATACATGCAAATTACCTTCTATTTGGAATTTCTTTTTTTAAAAAAACTTATTAATTTAAATAATTTCTCATAATTACTATTTCTATTTTCTATTAATAGAACATTCATCAGTGTTTATTTTATAATATTTGATACCCAGTTGATGACCAGTGTGAACTGGTCAAAATTTTGGTTTATATTTTTTTTTTCAATAAATTAAACACAGATGTACCTGGATAATATTTTATTTATATCTGTAGCCCATGAAAATCTTCACTTTAATATTAGATATATATCAAATTGTATTTTTACATACTATTTCCATCATCTAATATAAGTATTGAATGTCTTTAAAAAAATTTAAATTTATTTAAATATTCCAAACACATTCAACTGTTAGTAATAGAACCCAAGTTAGTATATGCACAACATTTTGAGCAGTATTATTCTTCCCTCTTCATCAGGTATTGTTGGTCTGCACAGTGACAGTAATAGCATGGGAATGAAACTTTGATCCTTAGATTTTTGAGTATTGAATGTTAAAGTAATGCTCTAACCAACTGAACCATTCTATCAAAGAAATTTCATATATTTACCTATGAGATTCCCTCTGACTTTTCCACTTTCATTGCCCTATGAGATTATTTGTCATTATCATGTGAACAGCTTCTTTAAATTTTCTTTTTAATATCTTTTCTTCTTTATCCAAAAGTTAATCCTTAGGTATACATGAGCCAGTCCTTTGTCAGGGATTCTAGATATTTTATAGAATTAATCAAAAACTTGAAAATTGAAAGAACTAACTTACTGGTAAGCTTTGATGTGGAAAATTTATTTACAAATTGATCATGTGAAGAAGCATTGTCTGTTGTAAAGAAAAGGTTAAATGGTGATAATAGCTTACAAACCAGAACAACTCTTCCTATTGATAATGGAACTATTAACATTCTGCATAAAAACAACCTACTTTCAATGTAACACAAAATTTTTCCAACAAAATCAAGGAATGGGTATAGGCTCACCATTGTCACCTCTGATTAGCAATATTTACATGGAAGAACTTGAACACAGCCATGAAAACTACTCCATATCCACCTAAAATTTTTGCTTTGTTATGTAGAAGGATACATTGTTGTATGGCCACATGGTGAAACACTACTATAAACTTTCTGGAAACACATCAAACAATGTATCCCCTTCAATTAAATTCATAATAGAATCAGAAAAACATTCTTAGGTGTTCTTGTGACAAGACTCCCTCATAGCAAAAAGCACCTAGTCTCGTTAGACACGGAGAACACGTATAGAAGAAGTCATTACTAACTGTGCTACTTAACTGCGATTTAGTGAGGTTTTGTGTTTTCCCCTTTCTCGTTTTCTGCCTAAATAAGAATAGTCTGAGGTAAACATTTTAAAACTAATAGATGTATAGTTAATTATGATGTATATATACCATGTATTTGAAAAACATCTTAACCTTGTTTGGAAATTCTTAATGACTTGAAAACTTTCAAGATCTACTGAACTTGAACTCCGGAGTTCTAAATATGGCAATCGGAGAATGTTCTTATAATAAAAAGCAGAATGATAATATATTTATATATTATGTCTGTGTTTAGTAAAATTATTAATAAAACATTAATTACCGCTTTTATTCTTCCTTCCTTGTTAATTAGGTATCTTCAAATACGCTGTTTACCTTTTTTTATAGCAAAAGCAATCTATAGAAATTTTCAAACCCCCGCTACTGTTTCATTTTAGCTATCAAAGGCCATTAACTTAAAAAGAAAAAGAAAAACTAGAAGAAATGCATAATTTATAAATAATACTTGTTCTATCTTACATATTACTTAAGCCTTAATGAGAAATCTATGTTCAATCCGACCTAAGAGATGTTGAATATTAAAACATCATTTTAACTAAACAAGCTCAATTTAAAATCACCATTCAGTTAAAAAATTATTATCCAAAAGTAAATATTGGAACAAAGACGTGTAAATAAATGTAAAAGGCTTTCCGCCTCAAAAGCATTAGAAAAAAGTCTTTAAAAAAAAGTAACTTTCGAACAGTGAAAATCAATTTCAGTCCACAGAAGAAAGGTTGAATAATCCGGTCTAATACTGCAAATCTTAAATAAGTTTTCTTTTTTCACTTAGTTGTTTATTTCATTTAAACATTTTATTTTATTTTTTAGCATAGCTGCTTTGCTTTTTCATTCCTAGTTATAAAAAAGAAAAAAATAAGAATACATGTATAGAAATATAAAATTAGTAAATTTCGTTACTATAAACAGAAATATAAAAAGTTATTCTTAATTATGAATGTATGCGGGATTCGAACTCAGACTTTCACACGACCCTCAACTCTCCATGCCATCTCATATTGCTGACCCACCTGATCATACACATGTTGAAAAAATAAATAATCACCAATATACGTATTTCATGCTAAACCAGCAACCATCAGCTGTTTAAGCCTATATAGTGTATTAATTTATATATAAATTATGAAGTAAATGGATTACGTCTTTGGCCTTTTACACGTAGCACAGTCCTGTAACCTGAAATTCAAACATCATCTTACAGTGGATTCCTATTTAATAAAAAATAAAGATAATCCCACACTCGAAATAAAATGCTTTAAGCAGTAGAACCAACGATTTCTGGATTTAAACTCAACCTGGCTTTTCTAATACCTGAATGTTACAACCCTGTGCGGTTTAATGCAATAACAGAGCGTCACATTGTGGAGGGTCAGGTTCTCCAATAAATTCCAATTATGGTATTTCCAATTCTCAAACTTTTTCTGAATTTCCAAGTAATAAAGTCATTTGATGATCTATTTTAATGTTGCTGTCTACTTAATATTTATATATTATGATTGCAAATTCATAATATATATTTGTAATTAAAATAAACTGTGTGTATATATACTTTTAATATAACACAGATTAATTGTAATAAATTATAAAAATGTACTCAATATTTTTTTAGTGCCAAGTTTAAAATTCATTTATATTTTGTATGCAATTAAGAGCTATTGTAATATAATATAAATAACCCAGATTCTTTTTGCATACATGTTTCAATTAATCAATCCTCATCAGTTATGATAGAGATCTAAACATCTATTCATTAATTATTTTATTTATAATTAACGAGCTTAATGTGATGCATTTCATTTTTAAAATGTTTAAGTTGATGCACATTTTATTGTTTAAGGAGTAAAATAACATGAAACACTTTATTGAAGATAAAGACAATTATAGGCTCATTTTAAAAACTTTACAAATGTTTTGATGATAATGCAAGTTTAGTTAAAACATCTATAGTATAAGATCTTGGCTTGTTTGTGGAATGATATTACTTAATTACATTCAAAATATATGGAACTCTAAAACCAACATATTCACTGAGAGTAACTTTAAGTATAATTCCATTATTTGAATAGTGATTGACAACTAAAATGTAAATCTTTACTTTAGAGAGCTCCCATGATTTATTATAATATTTGCTATGCAGTTATTATTAACATTAAATACTCAAGTTTAATATAAGACTATAATTGATTTTGCCTTGCATAGTGTTTGAAATACTATAAATGATGAGTTTGGATACAACCCAAAAATGAAATTTCTACAATATCATATTTATACTTTAAAATAAAATATATTTATTACATGAATCTATTTATATAATAAGTTCAAGCAACTATTCCAATGTGGTTAACATATAGTTAGATCTCTAGAGTGTCTGATGAAATTAAATTGTAATCAAAACCATATGTTGTTTAAAGGATTTTCTAGATAGTGATTGATATTATAGTTTTAAATCATGCAATTTTTTTCTTAGTTTAATATATATATATATTATTAAAAACCAGTCAACACTTAGACAATCCCAATATCAATAACAATCAACAATTTCTGTTATCAAGGCAACCTTCTTTTAACAATATATATATATATATATATATTGAAGCAGTCGATGTCTAACCATCATCGAGCTTCATGCTTCACTGTCCTGCAAGGTCGAAAATTTAGACCTCACCATAAATATATGCCATTCACCCACACACTGTATGCCTAATGATTAGAGAAATTAATAAAATTAAAACTATTTAGTAAAGTAAAACAGTAGTGTGCATGATGCGTATATATATATGAATGAAGCAATAATGTTATTAATGTTTATTGCTGACAACTAAACATTTTCTTTATATAATTGTAAATTTTTTTGTTATATCTATATGTATTTTGATTTAAAGTATTTAATTAAACTATTGGAATGTAACAACAAAGAAAAATGGGGAAGGCTTGAAATACTGAAATTATCTTTATCTCTAGTCAGATCATTGTCTATAATTAAAATTTATAAATCTTAATTAAAATCGAAAGCAATTCTTTTGTCAGTTGTTTTCAAATCTTTCAAAACAGCTAAAATGGTATTTCAAGCCTTATCTGTTGAAAATATTTTGCTAATTAAATGTTGCTTTTAAAGGGATTACAGAGATAGGGTTGGTATATGAAATTGCATTCTGGGTGGTATTAAAATGTTTATAAAAGGAGTCACAGAACAAAAGGAGTTTAGTTACTTTCAATTTTTAATTATCTTTCAGTGAGTTGAGATTTTCATCAGTCAGTTTAGTTTCAAAGCATTTCAAGACCTTAACTTTAAGAAGCCAGTACAAGCCCTGCATGATGAAGCATGAGTAGAGGAATCTAGCATCTTTCTCTTCTTCTCTCATAGAACTGTCTGCCTGCAACTGCCATGTTCCATCCGGCCGACCATACAACATGATTACTTCCGACTGCTGATTGCTAATGATGCCGCTATGCTGTTTTTCCTTAGGTAACCTTTAACGTAGAACTGCCTTCATAAGTCAATACTTTTGTAATTTGTAATCTATAGTTCAACCTTCATATCTTAATTTATATATTATTTTATAAGCTTCTGCTAATTTTGCTTTTAAACTCTCTCTCAGTAATCTTTTATTAATATCATGTATTTTAACTTACCTTTCATGCTTAATTAACTTATATATATAAATGTGTGCGATTCCATTAAGATTTTATGTATTTTGTTTAATGTATAGATATAATTTATTTTCTTTAATATGCCAAAATTGCCAAATTCATGAGTTTGAAAAAGGGGGGGAAATAATTGTTTAACTTGGAAAAGGGCTGGAATTATTTAAAACCTATCAATAAAGTTTTGTTTATGTTAAATAGAAATTGCTCACGAGTTTGGGTTCATTTTAAATTCGTTATTCTTAAAGTCAATTAAAAACTTTTACTGTGGATGAATTTTGCTAAATTTACTGCTTTGAATTTGTCTTTAAATTTCTATTTTAAAAAGATCATGAACCTTCACATAATTAATCCATTTCTTTTTTGCTGGTGCCTAAAGGGCGAATTCTACCAGTTAATACGTATATGGGAATCGAATTTTAAATATAAATTTTGTTAGTTTAATAATATTATAAATAGAAGTGTTATTATTCATTATGATTAGTTAAATGACTCAGGATTGAAAACAGATTATTGTGCAAGAGGTTAGACCATTTCCAAGCTTTAAAATAATCTTATAAGAATTATATTATAAAATTATATCATGTCAATAACGTTGCTGGCATACATTTTCCTTTATTCTGATATTTTATCTTTTCCATTTCTTGACTGTCTTGTGGGGACGACGGAAGCCCGAAGTTCCCATCCTACTTTTCAAAATCATTCGTAATCAGGGACACTACTCCCTGTGGAACGTAAAGTTTATGAGGTTTATGTGCTGCAAATGACAGTACATCCAGATCTGGGCTCTCAAACCCAGCCTCTCCTTCGATATCGCTCCACCAGAATGCGCGGACATATCAAATCTAAGTTCGTCTCAAATATTCTTTTAAAATGATAGAATATCCAAAACTGCCATGAAGGCCAGATTTCTTTAATGTATGCTAGTACCATTACTCTGCTCTTTAATTTGATCACCGTCCACCTAACCTTAGTAAGTCGCAATGATGTGTTAAAGATAATGATTCATTTCGTAAAATACGTTCAGTATGTTGATCTTAAAACTGCTTTCGTTTAAAAAAGCGTTATCGATTCCCAGAGACGTAAATCAATTTGTATAATTTATTCTCGTAAATATTGCGCATTGTTTGTTTCTTATGTATACTTATTCTAAAGACGCTATGTCCAAACAATGCCTATCAAACATATGTAATGATTTTAAGATTGTAAATAAATGATTGAGACCGTACATTTATATTTATTTGTCAAAATGATTAATGTTAAATTATCATGTATCTTTCTGTAATCCGAATCTGTTCCAATCTTGTAGATTGTTTTGTACATCCACAGCATTTTATTTGTAAACATTTGTAAATTGGCATATTAACCCCGCACAACTTATAACACATTCTATAAAATTATATTCATGAAATAATTGATGTAAAGGGGATTTTATAAAACAAATCCCAAGTTTTCAAAATGTATAAGATCACTCCAAGCGTGAAGCAATTTTGTAACATATATATGCGTTTTCTACATTTATTAAATATATATAATTTCATGTAAATCCTGGTTTGTTTTTGAATTATTATTTTCTAGTTAATATTTAGAACTATTTTCTTTAGCTAAGAGCTTAGCATTAATAAATAACTATAATAAATGTAATTCCTGGGCTACTCCAATCTCGATCATCATCATCAGTCTGATCTTATGCTCTACCGCTCTGCTTCTGGGCACGGAATTAAAATAATTTTACTGTATCCTCAGGATTGTTGTTCATTGGGTCAGAGATTCGAAGAATAGGCAAATAGGTTAGAATTCAGGATTGCTCCAGACCTGTGTATCTCGAGCATGATCGGATTTGAGGTACTTTTGCTTAGGATTTGAATCTTGTTGAGTGAGCATACTATTTTGACCGGTACAGTGGATTTTTTTTCCAGGCTTGTACGCCCAATTGTGGGGTCTCGTTAATAATTCCACACCCTGAAGAGATCATTGATGATAGATATGTATATTTCTTTCCTACCCGAATTTGTTTTTCAATGTTTTATATATATAAAATGTGAAAATTTTGTATTAAAACCAATGTCCATGTGTTGCAACCATAAATGTAAATGGTTTTTGTTGTATCTGGTTTTGCAACTATAGAAAAATATTGTTTTTCCATGTTTACAGCTACAAATGTAAAAATCTTGTTTTTAAAAATGAAAAGAATTTTGATACCCATGTGTTACAACCATAAGTGATTTTTTTTCTGTATCTGGTTTTATAAACATATAAAATGTGTTTCTTATGTTATATACATGAAAATAAAAATGTTTTGCAAATAAAACCCATGTACTTCAGCCATAAGTTATAAACCTTGAAATTGTAACAAGGTGCACTTCATGTTTCATGCATTTTCTGTACATTATATATGTAATAGAGTTTATAATGTGTAACAAATACTTATTTATATTTACTAGTTGAGTAGCCCAGATGTGTTTGGAATTTTTTTTATATACTGTTGGCTGGCACCATTATATAAATGTGCCAACAGGTAATATAATAAAATATGTATCAAAATGAGTTTAAACCAGGATGTTAGGGGTTGAGAGAGAGTTAAATTATATTTCCACTGTTTTTCTATGTATAATTGTCATGAGCAGAACATTATATTGTAGAAACAAATAACTAATCATTTTTTTTGTAAGAGTCTATTATAGGTGCAGAAAAACAACCAAAAGTCAAGCAGCAAGGCAGTTGAATTCCAATAGATCATACACATACATGTTATGATCAAATATTTTTTCCTGTTATCAGCAGCAGTCAGCAGCAACAAAAAAATGGCAGAATGGAGACAGTTGAAGAGAGGAGGGAGAGAGGTGTATATCCTGCATAAAATAAAAGAAGAAAGAAACAAGCCTTATTTTCAAATAATTAGAAGTGACAATACGTTTAAAGCAAAATAAAAGAAGAAAGGAACAAGCCTTTTTTTTCTCAAATAATTAGAAGTGACATTTAAAGCAAAATAAAAGAAGAAAGAAACAAGCCTTATTTCACAAACAATTACAAGTGACAATATGTTAAAAAGAAAAAAAAGTGAATTGTGAAGATAGGAGCAATGACACCAGAGGAAGAAAAGGAGATCTTTCAACTCATGCAAGAAATGATGAAACAAGATCAAGACCGAGCAGAACAAATGATGAAACACAAAAGAGACCAAGCAGAAAGAGATGCAGAATTTATGGAAATGATGAAGGAATTTAGAAGAGAGATTGATGACTTAAAAGGAAGAAAAAAAATCAAATATTGATCTTACTATCACTCAGAACACACAAGCTGATGGTTTCAAAGATGTATCTATTCCCAAGCAAAGGGAGCTTATTAATCTAACCAAAGACAAGATAGTCTGTGAAGAAACAATTTTGGAAAACACAGTAATCGAAGACATGAAAGTAGTGAATGAAATTGAAGATACTGCAAAGAAGCAGAATGCTAACCAAAGAGAAAATCTGATGAACCAAAGAAGAGAACTGGAAAGATTTGAAGATGGTTCTACCTTTAGATCAAAGAATGTTGATGCTGAAACCAAAGATAAGACAGTTTTCATGGAAGCACTTTTAAAAGACAGTGGAGCAGAGGACACAGAACCTCAACCAACTAAAATAAGCTTGGAACCTCATGAGATTATGTTAGTGAATACAAATGCCAATTCTACTCAACAAAAATGTAAAGAAGTAGATTTGACAGAGATTACTCATAGTCAAAGTTTTACTCTAGCAGATTTAGCTAAGGATGAAGAAAGTACTGAGGAAATGGTGGTTTCAAATTTACTGCAAGCCAGCCCATCTCAAAGTGATTATATCAGTTTACCACCCTCTAATGGAGTGGCTGTATCGATGATGAAAAATATCAATAGAACAATACATACTGTTTTGGATGAATCTTCTAAAATCATAATTAATAATTCTAAGTTATATTTTCATAATAATTATAAAGATGTTCTGTGGAAAAGTGATGATAAAGGATTAATGAAGACGTTAAAGTTTAGAAATGATGCTGAATGGCCTCCTCTGATATGAAAATGAAGAAAGTGGACAAATTTTTAGTTGTGTGCAATACTGCCCATTTTAATAAATCCCATAATTATTTATTTATGAAATATGATCAGAACAAAATTGATGAGGAGCTGAACTCATTAAACAGAAAGGATAAACTTTGTTTTAAAGCATGGATATATGTTGAAAAAAAAACAGTTTCATAAAAGATGGAGAAAAACTTCTCAGCTCCCAAAGTGAATGTGTTGTAATGGATGTCATTAGATTACAGAAAGTTAGAGAAATTCTTTTAAAGCAAGATACTTTTAATAATGAACAATATAATAATATACCAAAGCACAATATTGTGACCACTTTTGATATTTTAGTAAGAGATCTAGAAAGACATACCTATAACCCTTATATGCCTCCATACTGAGGAAAATACCACTAAGAATCAACCATGGATAAACAAAGTTGAAGACAATGGAAAATGCAAAGGGACATTCTCACATTTGAATACCTACACCAAATATTTCAGTGAATCAAAAAAATAATAATCAGCCGCAATAAAGTAAAGAAAATAAACGAATGAAAGATTTTTATTTCCATATTTAAAAGGGTTGTTTTTCTCACCAAAATGATAGTAGACTCCAACTAAGGTATTTTTTGTTATTGATTTTTTTGTTTGTCATTTTAAGTGGGGAAGACTGAAGCAGTCAATGTCTAACCATCATCAAGCTTCATGCTTCACCATCTACATTAACCTCCTGCAAGGTTGGCAATTTAGACCTCACCATAAATATATGCCATTCACTCACACACTGTATGCCGAATCATTAGAGAAATTAATAAAATTAAATTTTATTTAGTAAAGTAAAACAGTAGTGTGTGATGATTATTTTTTATATTTTTTTTTTATATATATATATATGACTGAAGCAATAATGTTATTAATGTTTATTGCTGACAACTAAACATTTTCTTTATATTATTGTAAATTTTTTTGTTATATCTATATGTATTTTGATTTAAAGTATTTAATTAAACTATTGGAATATAACAACAAAGAAAAATGGGGAAGGCATAAAATACTGAAATTATCTTTATCTCTAGTCAGATCATTGTCTATAATTAAAATTTATAAATCTTAATTAAAATCAAAAGCAATTCTTTTGTCAGTGTTTTCAAATCTTTCAAAGCAGCTAAAATGGTATTCCAAGCCTTATCTGTTGAAAATATTTTGCTAATTAAATGTTGCTTTTAAAGGGATTACAGAGATAGGGTTGGTATATGAAGTTGCATTCTGGGTGGTATTAAAATGTTTATAAAAGGAGCCACAGAACAAAGGAAGGAGTTAGTTACTTTCAGTTTTTAGTTATCTTTCAGTGAGTTGAGATTTTCATCAGTCAGTTTAGTTTCGAAGCATTTCAAGACCTTAACTTTAAGAAGCCAGTATAAGCCCTGCATGATGAAGCATGAGTAGAGGAATCTAGCATCTTTCTCTTCTTCTCTCGTAGAACTGTCTGCCTGCAACTGCCATGTTCCATCCGGCCGACCATACAACATGATTACTTCCGACTGCTGATTGCTAATGATGCCGCTATGCTGTTTTTCCTTAGGTAACCTTTAACGTAGAACTGCCTTCATAAGTCAATACTTTTGTAATTTGTAATCTATAGTTCAACCTTCATATCTTAATTTATATATTATTTTATAAGCTTCTGCTAATTTTGCTTTTAAACTCTCTCTCAGTAATCTTTTATTAATATCATGTATTTTAACTTACCTTTCACGCGTAATTAACTTATATATATAAATGTGTGCGATTCCATTAAGATTTTATGTATTTTGTTTAATTTATAAATATAATTTATTTTCTTTAATATGCCAAAATAGCAAAATTCGTGAGTTTGAAAAAGGGGGGAAATAATTGTTTAACTTGGAAAAGGGCTGGGATTATTTAAAACCTATCAATAAAGTTTTTTTATGTTAAATAGAAATTGCTCATGAGTTTGGGTTCATTTTAAATTCGTTATTCTTAAAGTCAATTAAAAACTTTTACTGTGGATGAATTTTGCTAAATTTACTGCTTTGAATTTGTCTTTAAATTTCTATTTTAAAAAGATCATGAACCTTCACATAATTAATCCATTTCTTTTTTGCTGGTGCCTAAAGGGTGAATTCTACCAGTTAATACATATATGGGAATCGAATTTTAAATATAAATTCTGTTAATTTAATAATATTATAAATAGAAGTGTTATTATTCATTATGATTAGTTAAATGACTCAGGATTGAAAACAGATTATTGTGCAAGGGGTTAGACCATTTCCAAGCTTTAAAATAATCTTATATGAAAATTATATTATAAAAATTATATTCATGTCCAATAACGTTGCTGGCATACAATTTCTTTTATCCTGATATTTTATCTTTTCCATTTCTTTGTATTTGGGGATGATGGAAGCCTGAAGTTCCCATCCTACTTTTCAAAATCATTTGTAATCAGGGACCCTACTCCCTGTGGAATGTAAAGTTTATGAGGTTTATGTGCTGCAAATGACAGTACATCCGGATCTGGGCTCTCAAACCCAGCCTCTCCTTCGATATCACTCCACCAGAATACGCGGACATATCAAATCTAAGTTTGTCTCAAACATTCTTTTAAAATGATAGAATATCCAAAACTGCTATGAAGGCCAGATTTCTTTCATGTATGCTAGTACCATTACTCTGCTTTTTAATTTGATTATTATCCACCTAACCTTAGTAAGTTGCAATGATGTGTTAAAGATAATGATTCATTTCGTAAAATACGTTCAGTATGTTGATCTTAAAACTGCTTTCGTTTAAAAAAGCATTATCGATTCCCAGAGACGTAAATCAATTTGTATAATTTATTCTCGTAAATATTGCACATTGTTTGTTTCTTATGTATACTTATTCTAAAGACGCTATGTCCAAACAATGCCTATCAAACATATGTAATGATTTTAAGATTGTAAATAAATGATTGAGACCGTACATTTATATTTATTTGTCAAAATGATTAATGTTAAATTATCATGTATCTTTCTGTAATCCGAATCTGTTCCGATCTTGTAGATTGTTTTGTACATCCACAGCATTTTATTTGTAAACATTTGTAAATTGGCATATTAACCCCGCACAACTTATAACACATTCTATAAAATTATATTCATGAAATAATTGATGTAAAGGGGATTTTATAAAACAAATCCCAAGTTTTCAAAATGTATAAGATCACTCCAAGCGTGAAGCAATTTTGTAACATATATATGCGTTTTCTACATTTATTAAATATATATAATTTCATGTAAATCCTGGTTTGTTTTTGAATTATTATTTTCTAGTTAATATTTAGAACTATTTTCTTTAGCTAAGAGCCTAGCATTAATAAATAACTATAATAAATGTAATTCCTGGGCTACTCCAATCTCAATCATCATCATCAGTCTGATCTTATGCTCTACCACTCTGCTTCTGGGCACGGAATTAAAATAATTTTACTGTATCCTCAGTATTGTTGTTCATTGGGTCAGAGATTCGAAGAATAGGCAAATAGATTAGAATTCAGGATTGCTCCAGATCTGTGTATCTCAGGCATGATCAGTTTCGAGATACTTTTGCTTAGGATTTGAATCTTGTTAAGTGAGCATACTATTTTGACCGGTACAATATATATATATAAAGACATTCCTGGTGATTAATATTATGTAATACATCAAGATTAATAGTCAACTTACTGGTTTATTAAGTAAATAAAATACTCTCAATTCAAAGCACAAGATAAAACTTTTTTACAGAAAGAAATGAATGGACCATCTTACTTCTTTACCTTATTTTCTTTTATATAGACTTATCTGAAACATTTTGAAAAGAAAGCATGGATATTTTTAAATCAATCATATTATTTTTAAAGTTATATTTTTAATTTGATTTATATTATTTTCTTTTACATTTGTGAAATTTTTCAATTTACACATTGTCAATATCAGCTCAAATAATAAAATATGTAAATATAAACATTCTTGATGTATTATGTAATATATTGAGATTTCATAAATGTTAGTTAAAATAATATAAATCAATTTAAAAATATAGGTTTAAAAATAATATGATTGATTTAAAAATATCCATGCTTTCTTTCCAAAGTGCTTTAAATAAGACTCTATAAAAGAAAATGGGGTAAAGATAAATGACGGTCATTCTTTTCTTTAAAAAAGTTTTGGTTTGTGCTTTGAATTGGGGAGTATTTTATTTATTTAATAAACCAGTAGTATGAGTATTAATTTTGATATTATATATATCATAACATCACAAATATTTTATTTTGTTTCTTTAAACATAATATTACAAATTCAGAAAAAAAAGAACAATTCTCAAATTGCATTTCTAAAAAATTCTATCATTTAAATCAAATCATCTACATATGATAGTGGTTTCTGAGTCCATAACTGTATATTTTTTAAAAAGTAATATTGAAGATTTGAAAGTTTTTTTAAATAAATATAACTAGCAAAGGAGTTAAAAATGGTTAAAATGTAAATTAAAAATCATATATTTGGATTAAATAATATTACAAATAATTCCTAATTGTTAACAATGAAGTTGCCTAATGTGGTTTAGTGTAATAGTAGACTTTGACAATCAAAGTCTATGAAAATTAATTCAGCTCTATCACTTCCAGAACTTGAACTTTTTATAAACTATTCTACTACTGTTACTATTATTATTATTACTATTGCCACGCCACATCATCATCATTATTATTATTATCATTATTGTTGCTGTTGTTGTTGTTGTTACTATTATTATTACAATAAGAGTGTGCATTAAAATGATATACTTATATGCTGAATTATGATATATATATATATATGAAAAACAAAAAACACAAGTTAAAAACTTGCATACGCTTGTATTTATGACTACAGATGGCGTTATATATCTTTTAAAAATTCAAATTTTTCTTGTACATTTTTTAATACTACCTTTTTTTAAGTACAGCAATTGAAGTTATATCAAATGAGTATTTATAGACATACATATTAAACACAATTTTATTTACTTGTAAGAAATGAAGAAACATGTATATGCGCATATATAATATATATATATATATTGTAATGGGTATTCGTGCTGTTACATTATTATAATAAGTAAAATTAAAATTAAAAATAAAAAGTTTGCAAATAAATACTTCTTTTTTTAAATTTTAAAAAAATTAAAAGTCATCTAAACTCATATATATATAAAATCGCACAGATGGAAAATTATTAAAAGAAAACTTTATTAAAAAAAAAAAGTATTTTAAAACTAAATTTTCAAAAAAAACTTAAAGATTTAAAGATAAAAATATATCTTTAAGAATGTAAAATAATTAATTATATTGTGTAAAAAGCTAAAAAATGGAAATAATTATTTTTAGTTAGTCTTAAATAAACTAGCCCTTGAGCATCTCAAAATTTATAATTAAAGATCAGGTAGGAAAGAAAAACAATAAGATCAGAATAGCCAATAAAAAATCCCCCAGGAAACAAACCACAGTGAAAGGATCATCATCATCATGATGTCATGTCCAGTCAATCCAAGATTTAAATATAAAAAGGAAAAGATTGGAAATAAAAGGTGATGTGTGCTACATGTGTTGAGTTCGGAGAGTTAAAGGAGAAGAGATTGAAAGTATGCACTCTCAATCCCTTCAGTTTTTCTAAAAGAAGAAATGAAATATCGTTTTCCTATATTGCAGACCCCAGAGCATCAGGGACCTGCAATAAAAGCATGCAAAGAACTATATCAGCTGCTGCTGACTTCTCAACCACCAATGCTTGACAACTACTTTTATATTTTCTGATGCTAATAGTCTTCTTTTAGAGCACAATGATTGGTTGGTAGAGATAATTTTAATCAAGAAATGTCTGTAATTAAAAATATTCAGTCACCTAATGATTATAATAAATAAAACTTTGTGTAGTATTGATAATGTGAGAACAAAAGGTAATGAAAATAAAAAATCTTTATCTGAATGTAATTTTCTCTTGCATCAAAAAGGTTAGTGATAACATAGGAAGATTTTTTTTAGTTTCAACATTAAGAATTCTTTTTTATTAGAAAAAACTTGATTTTTTTAAAATATAAATCTAAAAACTAAGTATTTTAAAAATGTCAAGGTGTCTATGAAATTACATGTTCTAATGCCCAAGAAGCTGCATGGCAGAATCAAGTAGACATTAATTTAAGAGTTAGAATGCATACAAAAAATTTCAGATAAAAAAATGTAAAGTTTTTCATCATTAGACATTGGCTTCATCCCTGATTTTAATAACACTAAAATATCAACTAGATTTAAAAATATGATTTACAAATTATGAGAGAATCTATTGAAATTCTGAAAATGCCAAACAGTTTTTGAAAACTGTGAAGAAACTCAGCATATTCCAGATTAATGGAAATCCATTATTTTATCCATTCTCCAAAGTGATTTGTTTGTGAAAAAATACAGAAACTTATGCAATCCTCTAATGAAAATACATTAATTTGCACACAGTCTCAACATTATTTGAGATACATTACATTAGTATCTCATATCTTTGACACGGAGAAGTAGTATCTCATATCTTTGACACGGAGAAAGGACATTTCATCAAAATGTTGTAGCCTATCTTTATGGAGGCAGTTTGTGTCTTTGGATCTTTTTAAATAATTTAAACAGGATTCTTTAATTGCTGTTTGTAGAAATTTCTCAATATGTTAGACTAATTGTCAAAAAAAATTTTGAGTGTGTAGCCAGAGTTTATAAAATATTTATTAGCCAACTATCATGCTATATCTAAAGTAATTAATATTCTATATTAATATTCTAGCAATCCCCTCTTATACCAATAATAGTAAATTGCCTAACATATATTAAAGCATAAACAATCAATATTACAGTTTTTCCATAAATCTTCCTATGTAGAATCATAATCAAGGTTTAATGTTTAGTCATACTGAAATAGACTGGCTAATTTATAGAAGAGAATAGCATTAGTTTTTTATGCTTCAATATCAAGTGAGTTACCTTACTAGGTGATTGTTGCAACATTTGTTTAGGCAAATATATCAACAAATGAGAGGCTGTTCTTGAAATAAATATATTCTCCAAAGTGATTAATCAGTTTTTCTAAAAATAGCTGTTGTAGTTTATATCTTTCCAAATTCGCTTGCATGAATTTTTTAGTATGTTAATTATATATATAATATTTAATGTTTTCATTGTTATATGGCATGTGTGTCAATGCCAAATGATATTTTGTCAAAATGTTGGGAAATAACCAAAAATAACACACGGTTTAACCCTAAAACTACTTTATTTATATATGTGTGTGTATGTATACATATAAGTCAATTAGAATAATGTAAACTTCAATCATAATGCATGAAACTAACATTAGATTTATATCACCAGGTCAACCATTCTGCCGAATACATGTCTTAAATTCATCTATTCTTATATATATATATAGAAAACCTATTATTTATAGTTACATATAATAAAATCACTTAAATAGGCAAATTATCAAACAACTATATAATTGAATAATAATATTTTTTTAAAAAATGAAAAGGTCTTATTTTATAGAAATAACCTTAGTTTTCCAATAGAGGCCAGAAAAAAGAAAAAAAATTTTTTTTTATTTGAGAAAGAATGGTCTTTTAGTCGATATATAAAAAGATTATTTCTACAAATTCTTTTTATTTGGATTTTTTTTTTTTATTATTTTGGTTTATAATGGTTCTTCGTAATAATAGATTTTCAATAAAATAGACAATGGTATTATTATTCATTTTAGAGGCAATATGGTTTAAGTTAAAAAAATGTATTCAATTAAAAATTACTATTTTACATAATATAATTATTAAATAGCGTGTTAAATGAGTGTTAATAAATTTAGAGGAGGAGAGGGGCAAATTAATGAAAATGACCAATAAACTTGCATTCAATACTGATACATTATTTTAACAATAAAAATAAATAAATAAATGAAACTATATTATATATAAATATTGAATAATAATCATCATATTATTAGTTAATCTTTAATAGTTTAATTAAAAAAAATATTTTTACTAACCTTAAATTTTATTACCACAATATTTTGATTTTATAATATTCTTTGATGTATCAATTTGTCGTGATGAAAAAATGTAAATACAGGCAGTCCCTTACTTAATTGTTTCCTGATGTGTATTTGGAAGTTGAAATTGTTTGAAAGCAGAGGTCTGTAAAAAAAAAAAACATCAAAAAGGGTTTTCCAAATACAGTATTTATTTTTTATTGACTAGTATCTGGAGTTTTGTTTACAAATTTATCAAGAGTTTTCTTCTCTTGATAAAGAATTCTGTAACATTATGTGCCTTTTTCTATTGTCCTTCCTACATGAAATATACGCTCTCCATTAGAATCACATTCTTCCATGACAGTCAAAAATTTGCCAAGATCTTCACTCATATTCTTGATTGTCAAACTCTTAACAGTAAGTTCATTATCAAGTTCTTCTTCATTTTGTATTTCATTCATCTCTTGTAGTTTAATCACATCTTCATTTGATAGAGGTTGTGAGTGAGATTGCATTAACTCATCAATATCTTCATCAGTGACATCTAAATTTAATTTATTTATTATATTGACTATTTCAGTTGTGATATCTTCAGGAGTTTCTTCAATGTTCATAGAAGTATTCATCATTTGTGGATATATCTTTTTCCAACAACCTTTCATTGTTGACTGTCTTATTTTACCCATGCATTCCCAATAATATTTATTGCATTCCATATATTATAACTTTTCCAAAAATCTTAATGTAGGTTCACCTTCCTTGACAATTACCTTGATTGCTTGAGTCATTAATCTTCTTGTATAATACTGCTTAAAAGTAGCTATCACAGTTGCATCCATAGGTTTATTTCACTTGTGCTATTGGAAGGAATAAACATAACATTAATTTCCGGATATAAATTTTGTAGGGATTTTGGATGACCAGGAGAATTGTCTAAAAGCAATGGTGTTTTAAATGGTAAATTAGTCTCACTACAATATTACCTAACAGAAGGCACAAAATGATGTGAGAACCAATTTTGAAGAAGCTGTGCAATAGCCCAGGCTTTAGGATTTGATTTCCAAATGACTGGAAGCATTCTTTTATCTTTTCTTTTCAATGCTTTAGGATTTTCTGTCTTATAAATTAGTATTGGCTAAAATTTAAAATCACCAGCTAAATTACCTCCAAGAAGCAATGTTAATCTGTTATTAGAAAGTTTATGCCCAGGTGCAACTGATTCTTCCTTTGGTAAATATATACATGCAGGCATATTTTTCCAAAATAATCCTGTTTCACCTACATTGAAGACTAGGTATGGAAAATAAGCTCCATTTTTAATGATATTAGAAAAAGTGGAAATAAATTCACTGTCAGTTTTTTTATCTATACTGGTATCTTCCTCAGTACATTTAATATTATGTAAAGAATATTTCATTTTAAATTTGTGAAACCAGCCATTGCTTGCTGAAAATTCAACAGTGGAGTCTTCTTTTAATTCTTTCTTCCAATTTTTATGCAAACTAAAAGCCTTAGCTTGAATAATTGATAATCTCACTAGGATGCCTTTTTGATGTTGATATTCAATCCATAAAGCCAAAGATTTCTCTATTTCATCCATACTCTGCCATGTCTTTTTGAAACAATCTTTGAAGAAATATTTCCATAATTTTTAACATATTCCTTAATTTTGTTCTTGTTTTTCACAATTGTATATATTTAATTTATCAGTTTAAATTACATGAAAATATGATCGAAGCAAAATATTCACCATTTTTAGAACATCTAATTATGTTCATTTTGTCTGGACCATTTGCAAATTTATGAGATCTTGATTTCTTTTTAGTTGAATCAACACTGCTGATTTTTCATTTCTCACTCATGTTTTTAATTAATAAGAATGAAAAAAATTCACCAAAACAGAAATATATATAGTGTATATGTAACATAATCGCGCACAAACTACTTTTAAAAATAGGCACTAGTCAAGACAGTCTGTGACGATGCTAAAAATACAAGTAATCAATGTCAGAGTGATGGAAAGATTTACTGTATTTTATATAGGCTTTTATTTTTCTCTAAAATATACTTTTAATTATTTTCTAAATTCCAAACTTTATCTTTCTTTTAAAAAAAAATCAATTACGAATGTATGTAAATAATTTTTTTATCATGTGCATAGATAAAGAGCTAAAGTCTAAAAGTGATTGTTTGTAACTAGAATTTTCATGACTAGGAGACTTCCTGTACTTGGTATTTTATTCTTCCCTTAACAAAATATCTGAAGTTATGATCAATGGCTAAAATAATATTAAATTAGTCTAGAGTATTAATTTATGATTGGGAAAGTTCACTTTCTTTACTTTTTCCAAAATTAAAAAGAATTAAACAAATCCATTTTTCTTTATAACTGTTGTCTTATTTTCTTAAACATCATGAACTTTACAGTTTCCATTGACCAGAAATCTTCTTCAGAGCTATAAAATATGTCAACATTATATCTCCTTATAAACCAACTCAATTATATATCTTATTATATATATAGAACATTAAAAAAAGCAATTAAAATTCAAATTGATGGCAATTGAAAAACCTGAATAAGATAATTTAATAAGAATTTAAAAAAAAAAATTTTTTAAATACATTTTATAATAAAAATAATTTATAATAATCAATAAGTTCAATACTTATAGTTATTAAATTTAAAATTTCTATATTAATATTTAGATTCTTAATAGAAAATAATAAATAAATAAAAGATTATAAGTTTATAGGTTGCTATATTTTTTTACAGTTTTTCTATGTATAATAATATTCATTAATATAAAATAATTTATAAAATATAAGGGCTTCCTGCGTTTTGACTTATTGTGATATTTTATGATATAAACATAGTATAAATTTAAGGCATATTAGTATATGTATATGATATATAAAAGGTATATATATATATGATGTATATTTTGAGTGTGTATTTGTATATATATCATATATGAATTGGTGCATAATATATGTATGTATAGTATATTTGATGAATATATATATATATGTATTAAAATATAAAAATGAATCAATTTATAAGGAAATATAATGTTAACTTCTTTGTTTATATGATAAACTATTTGTATATTCATATTATATCTATATAAAACTATAAGTTTGATGAAGTTTAATGAAATAAGCATTATAAAGAAACGTGGATTCGTTTAATTCTTTGTAATTTTACCAATGCATATAGAATGATATATGTTGATAGTTTTTCCAAAATTATATATTATTCATCATCATTATCCCTTTCAATCATTATCAATATATTGCACAATAAAGATCTATCAAAGTTTAATCATTTTTCTGATCCATAGCTTCTCTTTTCCACATTACTCCAATAAACCTCTTTATCTCTTCCATTTATTTCACATAGAGTCTTTTCCTAAATTTGATACATTTTTTTAAAATTCAAGACTTCAACTATCCATCTATTATATCTTTTCTAACAATATTTTAACTCAACTCTATTTCAGTCTTTTAATTCTTTTATTGGTGTCAATGATGTTTGTTTGTTTTCTTAGATCATGTATTTTGTTTTTTGATCTTTTCTTGGTATTTTTATGTTTTTCATACTTCATTGAGTGGTCAGAAGTTTTGTATTGTTCTTCTGTTAAGCATCCAAGTTTTAGATCCATATGTAAAAACTGATAAAACACATCTCTTAAAAAGATTTTGTTCAAACATATAGATATATTTCCATTTAAAATTAAGATATTTTTATCATCATGTTGCTGTCTTACTAAAATGACTAAGGCATTTGTAGTTGCTTACTTCTTCTGACTTTATTAATCTTTATTTTCTTCTTCTGGGAAAATGCATTAAACACTATTTTAATTTCATGAGCATTTAATAGCCCTATTTTTTTTTTTTTTGCGATCATCTGATGACTCTGGAAACATTTTCTGAAGTGTTGAAGCATTATTTGCAATAAACAATCACATCATTTGCATAATCTAAATGATATAAATTATATCTGTATTTGTGTAGTCATTAGCATCCATTTTGATCCACAAAAGACTTCTTATAAAACTAATGAAAGAAGTTTTAAAAATAAGAAATCATTATTTTATGCAGTCTATCAATGCCAATTTTTTTACAGTCACGTGTAATTTAATCATTACTACTGCATTTTAACTATTACTCTTCCACATATGGCAATATCCTTATTGTACATCACATGATCATCATTTCCTGAAAATTAGAAGGCTTATACTAGGTGGCACTACTATATGGAGGTGGGTGAGAAAGATAATGCGGTATGCAAAAGATTTGGATAAAGAATTTTTATCAGTATATTTGTACAAAAGATGGGATGATTGTGTTAAGAGGATTGTTGAGTGTTATAGTGGTAAGGAATGAGGTAAAAGAATAGATTTATTAATAAAGAATAGGGAGTTATAGAGATGGAGAACTAGTATGGAGAGTTAAAAGAGTTTAAATATACATAGAAATAAACACAATATTAGGTGTGAGTTAATCTATGATAATAGTAAGGAAAGTAGTTTATTGTTTAAGGCTTGAACAGGATCTTTAGCAACAAGAGAATATACATATAAGTGGAAAAATATGGGTGGGTTAGTCTGTAAATTATGTAAGAAAGGAATAGAAAATATTAGGCATTTGTTAATTGAATGTAAATGCTTGAAAACAGAATGGCACATATAATAAAGTTATGGGAAAATAAATATGAAAAAAAGTGATTATACAGAAAGTAGATTATTGGTTTTTATGTTGGGTTTGGAAAAATATATGGGGGATTTAGATATAAAGGCCATAGAGTTGACAAAGATTATGTTGTGGAAATGGGATGGAGCAAAATATGGGAAAATTTAGACTGGAGAATGGAAATTAAAGTGGCTAACAGGTTTCTCTAGGCATAATTGTTGAGAGATTCTTGACTCCGTTTAAGGAGAAGCTACAGTACATCACATCACATCACATTACTTGTTTTATATCTTGATGTTTAATCTTATGGAAATGCCAACGGTTTTAATACAGAAGATTTCACATTTATTTTTCAATTTTAAAATTTTCCTTCTAATATAAGTCAATCATTTAATTGAATTCCATATCTAATCAAAAATAAATTTTGAAAATAATTTGTTACTAATACTCAATTCAGAAAACAATGAACTTTGACATTTAATAATTAATACTCAATAGATTTAATTTTAAAAAGTATAGTCACTATTTATCCTTGAGGAAATACAGAGTAAAATGTCAGATACTTCGAAATGCTTAATATAACTACAAGTAAGACTCAATCACGCATATTATCTTTATCAATAAACATCATAAATATTTTTCAATCACTTTTTACTGTATCATTATTATTAAATGTATTTTTATTAAAATAATTATTTACGATACTATATACTTTATCTTAAAAATAATAATTTTCAATAGAATGCTCTCAGCATTACACTTTGAATGCATTAGTTATTAATCTAATGACTAATTCTAAAACAGTATGTAATTTTCTTATACTGAATGTTTATTATATATGTATGTGGAAGGATTTGAATTCAGCATTTTTCATTCTATTTATCCTCCACTCTATCTCAAGCAACCAATACACATGACCATGCACATGCTGGTTCTGCATGAAATATGTATATTGGAGACCATGTATCTGTTTTGCACATGGGTGGTTATGTGTATCAGTTGCTTGAGATAGAGTGAAGGATGAATTGACTGAAAAATCCTGAATTCAAATTCCTCTACTTATATAATTTAATGACTATAACTAATAATTACTTTTAAAAATAAAAGTTTATTTATATGTAAGCAAATGTCATCATCATCACCATTTCTATTCAATGTTTATCCACTGCTGGATGAAAGTTTTCCAATTTTAATTCACTTTTTTATATCCATAGCTTTTTTCCCACACTACTCCTACAGACTTTTTTTTATCTCACATTTTGTCTAAGTCTTTTGCAATTTCTTGGGATCCAATTTAAGACTTCAATCTTTCCTCTATTGTTCTCCTTTTCTAGAAACACATCTAATTTAGTCTCACTTTTAGTTTTTAATCCTTTTACTAATGCTAATAATACCTGTTAGTTCTCTCATTTTATGCACACTGAATTTTTAATCCATTGTTTTTCAAGAGGGCATAGAAAATAAATACTAAATATAAAAACAGAGTAACATAAATTCATTGACTTTATAAATAAAAGTAGCAATTTAATAAATATTTACTGAAATGTAGGATATTTAAAATATAATTCAATCTTTAGTTTTAAGTACAATTCAGATATGATAGTTTGAACATTCCACAATTATATGCAAAATATGTGCATGCTATATAAATTAAATGGAGGAAACTACATTTCCAAGAGCTGTGAATTCAAACATCAATAAATATAAAGAATAGATGGTTCATCTATTTTTTTATATTTATTGATGTTTGAGTGTTGTCCATTCTTAGCTCCTGGAAGTGTATGTTCTTCCATTTAATTTATATAAACATAAATTTATATGCATGTGTATAACTAATTCTTTTAACTATGAAAATATTTCTACTTTTTATCATAACATAATATTTGATTTTAATGTTAAACTATTATTTTATATCAGAATAAAATAAATTGGACTTCATTTAGTAGAAATTTACATCTACAAATGGAAAAAAAAATCTAAAAATCATATTTGAACTTTGCAAATACTGAAAAATGAGATTGTAATGATAACAAGATTCTTTCATCAGTGAATAATGGAAGAGAACAGTAATTCCAGAAAATGAATTAAATCTTTTTAATTGAACCTTATTTGTAAAATGCAAATGAATAAATATTAAACTCTGATAAGTCTATAAATTATGCTTTAAAATATTAAAAAAATATGCTTTCTAATTTTTAGAAATATCTCAAATTATTCTAACACAGTCTATGTCATATTATCAATGATGTATTGGGTATTATTTCAATAAGGTGAAGTTATAAGAATACTATGGCTTTTTATTAATGTTATGCTAGAAGTTATTAACTTATATTTTAAAATAGAGCATATATGTATAAAATAGTTGTGTAATAATGTATATTTTGATTTTTAATAATTATTACACAATTATTGTGTAAAAATAATCATGAATCTTATTAAATTTTGCAAAGAATTAATATTTTTAATTATTCCAAAATTTACTTCAAAATAATCTCATAAATAATCCTGAAAAGAAATACAAAGGACTACATCATTCAAAATACTTTGATTTTGCCATTATTTGATTATGCTGGCCTGTTTAGATTTTTTTTTGGACTAAAAAAACTAAAATACAAAAGTATGTGAGTTTATTAATTTAACAAAACAATAGTGAAATATATCAATAAATGGCAATACAAGTGAAATTTGAATTTAGTATGGTTATGGTAAAATCTTTTCATCTGAATGTAGGTCTTCATGTTGATTTTAAAAAAGTTAATACAGTAATTGCATATTTAAAAATGAAAATTGATATTTATTATTTATATAAATTATATTTTTTTCATCAATAATCTTATTTAATTATTAATTTATTATAAAAAGTAAAAATAAAAAAATGATGTTTGTTTATTTTATAACAGATCTTACTTTTTTCTTGTCTTTGAAAATGATTAGATTTGTAGTAGAAAGTTGCAAACAACTCTTTTTAAACTGTTAAAATTTTTAAAATAGTTAAAACAAAACACAAAACTTCTATTTTTATTAAACCATTAAACTTTTAATAGAATTTGTCTATAATAAAAATATCTCCAAACTAAAATTATTGGATTTCAGAATGATAAAATTTTTTTAAAAAAAAGAATGTATGATTGTTATTATTACTAATAAAATTGTTGATTCAGATTTTAAGTAATTTGAAAGTCAATGGATGTCTATTTCTGTAATGTATTTATATCTTTGAATTCAGACCCAAAGAAAAAAAATGTATAATTAATACTGACATGTCTGTGCAGTGTATTGAAAGTTTCCACATTTTATTTTTGATTCTTTTTTTTATTTCCAGCCTACATATCCTTCCATAATTTGCTATGATGTTTAAAGTTTTTATATTGCTCTTCTATTCAGTATCAATACCTTTTAAATATTAAGTTATTTTTATTAAACACACCCCATCCAAGTTTAATTTTATGATTAATTTATTATGTCTTCATCTGGATTAATGATTTGAACGAATTGTAGATGTTAACTATTTCAAATTCATAATTATCAATCTTTATTTTCTTTTTTTTTCTTTTTTTAAAAGCTGTTTAAAATTACATCAGTCTTTCAACATTTATTTTTAGTTCTAAGTTTTTGCTTTACATAATAAATTTTGTAACACTTCCTAAACCGCTTGGAAGTATTATTTGCAAAAGCAACTATAAGATTTGCAAGTGTAAATTTGTTTAATCTCATATTGGTGTATGTGTGTTTAAACAATAAAATTATAATGATAGTTTTTTCTATAATTTATTCATTTACTTTTTTTAAGCAATTGTAATTGATGTTTGAGCATAATATATTAAGACTGTTTCCCTGTTAAGCTTTTCTTACTCTGTGTCTCCAATCACTTAAATATCAATAATAGTTTCTGTATTTCAATCATGATATAATCAATTAACAGAAATTAAAATCAACAGACCAAACTAAACCACATAATTTAGAAAATAACAAAGACATTTGTTTGATTTGCCTTAACATAAAAATTGTTGTTTTTCATACAGACCTCTATATTATGTATAAGAAGTAAATTAGACCAGTTCATTTTTTATTATGATTGAGAATTTGAAAATTTATAATTTTTTAAATCTCCATCTTTAATTAAGCATCTTACAATGAGAGTAACACATATATTAAATTAAATATTTATTTGTACTAGAAATAAATATCAGAATATAATAGAAGTTTCCACGTTGTAAACTAGAATAAATACCCAGCTATTATGTAAGCCTGCAAAATCAATAAGCCAAACTGAACCACATGATTCATAAGATAGCAATTGTATCTTTTTAATTTCATTTTATTATTTATTAAAGGTGGTGGCTCAGATAAGTTATAAATTTTCAAATTCTCAATCATTTACATTGCCTTATAAAATCTTAAGTGCCAAGCTAACAGTAGTGGTCATCTTTCAATTTTAGTGTAAAATTAGATAAGTGCGATTGTTATTTTCCAGATTACATCATAGCTGAATGCTTATTCTCGATTAATACATAAAAAAATTTGCCATGATTTTAATATTTAAATTTTATGTCTGGAAAAATATTTAATTATATATACAGAGTTTGTGTGTATTTTAAATGACAGAAAACTACCTTTCACACATGTGCTATGAATAGTCAGCACTTCTCATCAATAAATGTTTTAAAAATACAGATAATCTCCATACATAGCACTTTCTTCTAAATAAACTTAAAAATTAGATGAATTATCAGAAAATGTTGACTTATTTAAGAGAAGACCCTAAGAGTGGGTGACCATCCATACTTGTAAAACATTTATTGACATGGAATGTTTAGTACTCATTGTGCAGTGAGTAAAAGGTAGTTTCCTTCCATATATATATATATAAAATACATATTTTGCGGGTTCATCCCGTGCAAATAGATCGTTTTAACATATATATATGATCAATAGATGGAGCTTTACCAAGACCTCCAAACAAGCATATTTTTGTTTACATAAACATCAGAGTCAGAATTCACTGTCTCTTTCATTGGATCCATCCTCAGATCAGCTGATTTCAAGCTGATTTGCTATCATCAGTGAAGAATAGGAGTTAGAAACTAGACCTAAACACTAACCCCAAGCATTTATGCAACAAGTTTCTATCAGTTTGCAAGCATAAACGCTTGGAGTTAGTGTTTAGGTCTAGTTTCTAACTCCTATTCTTCACTGATGATAGCAAATCAGTTTGAAATCAGCTGATCTGAGGGTGGATCCAATGAAAGAGACAGTGAATTCTGACTCTGACGTGTATGTAAACAAAAATATGCTTGTTTGGAGGTCTTGGTAAAGCTCCATCTATTGATCATACATACAAGCGATAGCAAGTTTACGTATATATAACTTGTTTTTGTTTTTCATATATATATAAATGTTATACTATTTAATATTTGCATATATATTGTAAGGGTAGCTTACAATCCTATCAAAACCAGCTGTTATTTATCCACAGCACCAAACCAAACCCATTCAAAACAAAAACTTAAATAATAGGTGGTAGAATATGCACTATCCTGTCTTTTAAGCATATATATATATATAAAACTAACCAAAGGAAATACGTATAAAAACAAAAAAAGACTTATAAATCCAAGAAATAATATTATATTTGATATATTTGATAGAGTGTAGTAGATGTTTAAACCAGTATGTAGGTGAGTCAGCAAATAGTTTACATGTCAGAATGACTAATCATAGATTTGACATTTTGCATAAGAATAAAGATAGACCAGTTTCAAAACACTTTAATTTACCGAATCATTCAATTGATGATTTAAGAGTAGTAATTCTTCAGGAAGGTTTTTCTTCTATAAAGAAGAGGAAACAAAAGGAGAGTTTTTTTATTGTTAAATTTAAGACCTTAGACCCACATGGATTGAATTTAAACATTGGAACTATTACATCTTTGGGTTACCTGGTCTCCTAAATGATTTTTATATGCTAGTTTTTTTATGTGAAAGTTTTCTTATATGAGATTTTTTTATATAAAGATTGATTATATGGATGTTTAGTATCTGTGTTTAATTGGTATATAGGTAAATAATTAATTATATTAAATTATTGTACTTTGCACAAACTATAATTTTTGATTAATGTGTATAAGTATTTTAGTTTTTAGTGAATATTAATGTGAGCACAGCTATTTTTTGTATGTGAGCATAGTCTAATTTTTGTATGTATGCACATATGTATATTTTAATTTTGGATTTTTTATATTTTTTAATTTTGGATTTTTTATTTTTTTATTTATTATTTCAATTTAAATAGATTTTAAGCTTGATTAGAAGGAAATGTAGTTTTTTTTGTTTGAATTTTGTCATTGATTGGGTAGATATTTTGTGCTAGATTTTGTGATCAATCGGGGGGGGGGGGTTGTTAAATTTATAGTCTTTTATCATATCTGTAATTTTTGATTATCGCCATTTTACTGTGTATTTTTTTTTTCTGATGAAAACCAGTCCTCTGGTTGAAATATATTATTTCTTGGATTTATAAGTCTTTTTTTGTTTATAGGTTTGTTTTGTTAAATACCAAGTTAAACAAATGTTACAATGAACTAATTTCTCTTATTTAATGAAAAATAAAAGCCCAGTTAAAGAAATCATTTAAGAATATATATATATATACCAACAATAAATTAATTATCAATGTGTTGTATGTCACAAATCAAGACATAGAATCAATAAACATAGTGATGACCCAATATCAAGCCAATTACCAAGCAACCAAATGAGGAAAATAAAATTCAGTTACAAAATTTTATTTTTAAACTACAATCAATATAATATGCACAACAATAGTCAGCCATGACAATGTCAAAGGAAGTAAAAGAGCTAGTATGCCAAACACTGGGAACTAAGCATGGTATAAAAGCAAACCCAGTTCATTTCTGTCATCTTTTGTTATTTTTCAAATAATGCATGAACTGTATAAAGCCAACATCCTAAGATCAAATGTTTAAATGCAAAAGAAGATGGGTGACTCATTCGAATATTCTGAATTATATATATATATTTTTAGCACAAAATCATAAAAAATTACAAATGACATTTAAATTGAGAAAAGGTTGCTAATTTTGTGCAGTTTAATAAAATAACTGAACTGATTTTAAATTGATATTCAAGACACTGTGCTATTATTTGAACATGGAGAAAGAGAAACAGAACATTGCCAGCATTTAAATAAAATGATAAAGTAACTTTTTATTTTATAAGTTATTAAGTGCCAAATAGCAAATAAAGAAAAGTTAAATCTTTTATAAACTGCTGTGCAATGTATTCTGGATAAATTAACAGTGCCATAAGACTGAGTGCTACTGTCCTGACCCTGGAAGCATGATGGCTTAATCTACTTACCTGCATAATGCCTAAAGAAACACCAAATGTCCTACAGCAGATGTCTATATGGATCAAGAAGGAGAGCAACTGCAGAAAATGGATGTAATATTATTTCAAGCATATTGCCAAGGAATTCCAGTGACTGATTAATAATTTAGCAAAGGAGAGTGATCTGAAGAGATATAGACTATATCCATAAAAGACATTATTTCCAAACTCATAGACATTAACCAAGATGACTTAATGAAAGTTTTGATTTTATTAAGTATATTCTTTTTACATATATCTCTAAACTTTCTAGTTTTATTTTATTTCCACACTTTGAAGCATGTCTACAAATTGGAAGAGTCCATTATAAGTGAAAGCAATGAAATGAAGGGAAGAATTATTAAGTTAGATAAAATTGTTTTTTATTTATGCTAAATAAAGTTTATGTAAGCTTTTCCTCTATAGCAACTTGACATTGATCATCATCATAATATGGAATAAGGTAAGATCTTTGAGATTATTCAATATTAAGTACATACACTTATTACAGGACAGAGTTCATGTTTTTAGCTTGTTGTTAACTAATAATTATTTACATTTATTTTTTCAATATAAATGACTAATCTTTTAGTACGGATGTTTTTTATCAATTTTAGGGAGCTATACATAGGGGGATCCCTAAAGAAAATGGAACATCACTAATTTGAATTGGACAACAAGACTACTACAGATATACCTGTATAATGTCATAAATTAGCTAGTTAGCTTTGCAGTCAATTTAATAATAAAAAAATTTTTAATTTTTATTTACTTTGTAAATAATTAGTGCCATGTTATGTAGTTTGGAATACTGAACACATTTAATTGTTGATATGGTAGAAATTATTCTTGACACACACACAATCATATTGTTTTATCATGTTAAAAAGTTTAATTTTTTTTTTGTTTTGTTATTTAATAAACTTTGTTAACTTGATTTACATTAAAGTGATCTCTAGTTTATCAAAATCATTTATGCATACATTCATCAACTGATAACCAAGTATGTACATACACACACATTTCATTCTTATATAATAACACAGCAATATGCTTGGATGGATCTTTAAATCAATTGGAACCTATATAGTGTGACAGTTTCTTTCTAATGTAAGTTCACCCTGAAGATAGGCAAAAGCAGATTTCTCCCTTAGTTCAAATACTGAGGAATAACAGAGTCCAAAGGAAGGGTGAGGTATGGATAAACGAGCCCAAATTGTATCTAACTTTAATGTGTAAACACAGAGTAGCCCATTAGAGGTAGATATGATCATAGGTTATGTACTTCATTGTGTCATTGACAGTATCCTACCCAAAAATCCTAGGTCTGACTATAGTAAGGTGTGTTCCCCCTCTCATATGGTAAAACCCCAGCTCATTACAATAGAAATAAAAACTTTGAAAATCATATTATGTATTAGTTGTTTGCATAGAGAAATTATTTCATCCAGCAAACAAAGAATCCTGTTGAAAAATTCTAAAATATCTAAAAAAAAATATCTATGGAAACAGAAAATTTCTTCAGTGAATTAGATTGCCGTCATTTTGATGAAATCATATTCATCTCTTAACTATGAAAACTTTCATTTTATATATATATATATATATTGAAGTGGTAAATCTGTAGTACATATTTAACTTCACTGCCTGATGACATTACATACCTTTAAAATAGGGTTTGAAGCTGTTTATATGTTTATTTGGTCATCCAGGAATGTTAAGCACACACATATACACATATCACTTCCACCCTGTTTATTTAAAATGGTTATGTGTAACCAGTTGAATTATTATTTTAGCTTAAGTATATTTTATTTCCAAGCTTGTAAATTCCCTTCACTTAGATAATTGTGTATGTGCGTATATGTATTACAGATATAAAAATGAATACGATTAATGTAAAGCTAAAGCAATGCCAGAAAATTCTAAAAAGTATTATTACAATTTAAAAATGTCATTCTCATTTCAAGTCAAACCAAAAATCATATTTTAAAGTTATTTGCAATTTTAAAAATACGTTTAAATAATGCTTTCTGGAACGTATTGTTTACATCTTCCAATATTGCCAAATTTCAAGTATAGGAGGAGCAGAAGTTCTAGGAATGCGCAAAAGGAGTTCAAATCACTCTTCTCTGGTATTCGTTTGGAGAGTGGAAGCAAAATGAACTGTGAGTAAAAAGAATTTGCCTCCCTGACCTTAGATCGCCTTTGTTCTGCCTCCCTGCCATGCCATCGCTGCTTGAGAACTGTTATGTTTAACTGTAAAAGAATATTGGAAGATGCCTACCATTATTTTATTAATATTGTGCCTTGCTAAACTTCGTATACGTTATTATAAGTGGCCACCATAACTTCTAAAGGTAATCCGTTTTGCCGAAGAATGAACTCTTAATTCTCCTCACTTCACTTCTTTCCTAAATCTTAATTGTAATCATAATGTAATCTTTATTTATTTGGTAACTGACTATAAACTTAATTATCATTAAATTTGTGATTTTCTCTCTTAAGTTTTAAACTTGTTCTTTGAAACGCTAGCACAGAATTATATATATTTTAAATCTATCACTAGTTTTAAGTTTCATGCTCTAATTATATTATTTTCATGTGGCAAAACTTATTTAAACTATGTATCTTATTAAATTAGTTTTAGTATGCTAATGTTTCAATCTAGCGAACTTATATTATTTCAATCATCATTCCGATATTTTTGGAATATTTAAATAGTTAAACGTAAAATTTCTTATTGAACGCTGTTCGCTCGGTTAAATATTTTGAAATGTATGCTTAATGGCGGATTGTTTAAAATGTCATATTATGGGATAAGATAAACTTTTTGTTGTTGACACTATTTATTTAGATGCATTCTATGTTTTCTAAAATGATTTTAATTATTAACCTATTTTAAATAATTATTTATTGCTTTTACGCCATCGAGCATTAGCTTATGATATATTGTCGTTTAAAAATACTTGGGCTTGTTAAATAGGAAAAATAATATTTTTCCCTCTTCTATTTTCGACATCCTAAATTTATTAAAGTTATACGTACGATGCTGAGTGGGTTATTATTTTATCATGGCGTTACGCATGATATTATTGCTTTATTTAAGCTTAAATTATTTCATTAGTCATTTAAGACTTAAGCCATATTCGCGTTGCTTACTTATGATAGCATTTTAAAGAATTTATATTTTGCTTTATCATATTTATTCATCCGAACTCCGGATTTTCTTCACGTAACTCATCTAGGAATGAGGTTTGGTAGAACCGATCTCAGGATAAACATTAGAGTATTAAGGCTCTGCATGTGAAACGTCGGAGGGCGTACCATGGAATCCTTACCACTCATATTTTCGAATATCACCTTGTGATAAATACAAGCGGAATCATATATGTGATAAAGCCTTTCAGTCCAAAGACGGACATCTTCTCCATTTTAAACGCTGTCATTATAGTTAGCACTGCGAGTTCTTTTATATGTAGTTCTCATTTTATCTATAAGACGTGGCACAGTGATGTTTGTAAACCACTCATTTGATAATTAGTCAAATATTTTAGGATTGTCACAGTAAAGCTTATTTAGGCTAACCCATTCCTCATTTGTACTGGCCCAGCTATGCTTATGAACAATAAATTACTTATCTGTTATATTAAGAGTAAACCTCTCTTTGGAGATAAATTTATAAACGTCCTTATCATTACTTAAAGTAATGATCACAGCATTGATAACATTAATTTATTATTATTTATAGTTCATTAGCATACTAAATCAGTTGCATATATGCAAAGTAATAACCGCATTAAATCTGTGCTATGCTTCTGATGTAAATTTAAATTATTTATGTTCATTAAACTATGTTGAATTACTCATGCGTTTGTGTCTTACTGAATCTCACTCATTTAATCCCATTTAATCTTTATAATAATGATAATAATATTTAGAAGTTATAACTGATTATTTTAAATGGACATTTATCTCTGGGTTGTTCTGTCTTTGCTCATTCTGGATGGATACTATTTTATAATTCATGTTTCTTTTGCAATGCTAGCTGTGTGCAATTCATTTAAAATTTATAAATTGTCCCTTCACATAAGATATTTGATTGAGCCAAGATTTGATATTATTTATTTACATTAATTACCCTGTAGATCTCATGTTTCTCCGCTGTGTCTCTGGGACCAGAATGAATAAAATTTCATCTGTTATCATCAGAAGTGTTGTTTATAATGTTATAGTTTTAGAGAAGAGCAAATAGGGCAGAATTCATGATTGCTCCTGACCTGTGTATCTCGGGCATGAGTGGATTTAGGGTACTTTTGCTTAGATTCTAAACCTTGTTAAATGAACATACAATTCTGACCGGTACAATATATATATATATATATATATATATATATATATATATATATGGATAGGGTAGAATGTAAAAATGAAAAAAATTATATATATAATAACCTGATTTCCTTCATAAGGAATCTGGTCACACATTAATGTGCCAAACATAAGAGAATTAAGAATCAACAGAATTGATAAACAGTGAAAAATTATTCAGATAAAGAATATCATAATATAAATGGGTTCCATTATATCTAGCTATAAATTAATGCTATAAATGTAATTGAATATAGAGTTGAGTTTAATGGGCTTATCAAGTACCATAGTGTGTGATAAATATAACACAAGATATATCTATTAAGCACATTAACTGTAATTTAGAAGATAAATCTCCTATTGAGTTACAACATTGAGGTAATTAAATGGAATAGCCTGTACAATAATTTTAAGACTTTGTACTTGTTTCATGATCTTGCCTAAATGAAAATACACTACTCTTTACAAATATATAGTTTGGAATTTTACCCATTAAACTAAAAGGAAAATCAAAGAATAATGTAGTGATAATAGTTGAAAAGATGATGTCATCTAAGTGATCTGTAGCCTTGGTTATTGAACAATAACCATCACATAACTAATTTATTCTTTTACATATACAATTACATTATCCAACCATTCTTAATTAATATTATTAATACTCTTTAAATTTATAAATTAATGTGTAATTGCCACACATATCTACTAATATTATCATATATAGAATTAAATGACAAAGAACTACAACAACTTTAAATTTAATAAAAATAGATAATTTAATCTATTATTAAAAGTGAGTTTGAATATGATACAAATAAGCATGTTCCAAATTAAGTAATTAATAATATAGGTTTCACATGTCAACATTCACATTAGGAATTTACTTTAAATAAAGATTTTTTTATAAATATGATTGGCTTTTATATATATATATATAACATTTAAATACATGTATATTATTTACATTAAATGTAATGTAATAATAAGGGACTTGAACTCAGATTTTCAAGCTCACTACAGCTATTCAATCCACCTTATACAACTAATACACATGACCACGTACATGTGAAAAAGTTAAATTATCTCCAACAAAAATATTTCTTGCTGAACCAGCACTCATCAGTTGGTTTAGATCACCATCTCCCACACATATATACAATCAGTGCTCAGTTTATATTGTTATTAAATCTTCAAATTTTAATGGACAAATTTTAATCTTCTCCACTCTCCAACTCTTCAGCCATCCGCATTTTATCCTCAAATTTTCAGTGATATAGATAGTTAAAGAGTTGGAGAGTGGAGAATATTGAAGCTTGTTCATTAAAATTTAAAGATTTGCTATCTTAATATAAACTGAGCACTGGTTGTATATGTGTGGGGGATGGTGATCTGAACTGACTTAATAGTGCTGTTTCAGCATGATGTTTGTATATTGGAGATCATTTACCTTTTCCACATGTGGTCATGTGCACTGATTGTATAAGTTGGCTTGAACAGCTGTAGGAAGCTTGAAAGTCTGAGTTTAAGACCCTTATAATATATATATACCTGTGTGTGTTTGTGTAAAAGTCAGCACTAGCATAAAACAGGTAATAGTTTAACAATATGTTTGTATGAAAGTTTGTCATGATACTATTGTAATTGTAACTAAATAATAGATTATTTCTTTCATCTAATACTATTTAAATACATTCAGTTGTTAGTAGCAGCTATATTAGTGTGTAACACAATGTTTTGAATGGTATTATTCTTCTCTCTTCTTACCTTAAATTCAATATTCATGACTCTATAGGGTCCAGGTTGATTCCCTTAAAATACTGTCATTGGTCAGGCTGGCTACACTTGAATAAGGGAGGGGAAATATCTCTTGAAATCTTGTGTTATATATTAATCTGTGTGCTATTATTACCAATTGAATATATTTGAAAGGTTTATTTAAAGTTTGAATTTTTCTAAAATCATTTAATAATTAATAGCAGATAATGGAAGTAGTTCAACATATAATTACAATTAGTTAAAATTATATTTCAACTTAAAAAAAAATATTTACATTTATAAACTTAAATGATTCATGGGACTACCATGTTTAGGACTTGAGTTTAAATCTGGACAGAAAATTAGGAAATTTTAAAGCTTTGCATACAAAACCCAGATAAATATCCTACTTTGGACAGTAAATGGATACTTAGTTATTCTTGTATGTGTTAAACAAAATTGAAAATTATTAAACCCTTCAGTTGCCCTGCATTTGCAAAGCCTGGTCAGCACTAATTTCTTCTTGGTTTGCAATTGCAAATATTCTTGAAGAGGCTTTCTATGTGGTGAGTTATCAATAGATAATTTTACCTATTATATGAAGAACTATTGGGGCAATATTTATTGTTTTATAATTTGTGTTCTTAAATACAACAAATTTATATAATTTCTCATTTCTATTTTTACATTTGTTGTTTATTTATTTATAATCATTATTTCCATTTATTGATTTTATTTTGTTGTTTTTTTTATACTTAAATGTCAAAAGATGTTATTTAAGAATAATGAATATTTTTGTAATATTAAACCACTAAGATTAAATATATTGCTTATCCATTTATTTCCATCACAAAACAATTTCAAGAAAATCATTTTGATAATTTAATTATTTTGTTTTGTTTTATCTTTTTAATTTAGCATTGGAAAACATATAAACAGCAAAGTTGTTATGTGAAAACTTGGAAATGAAGATTAAAAATGTGAGAGAATATGATTTGGTGAGAAATCCACTCTTTTGAAAAAACTCCAAAATGAAAATGGATATAAAAACATTCAAACAGAGATAAAGTAGAGATAGATTATTTTTTAACTATTAGATAATATAGATTTTAAGAATATATTGTTAATATATTTTCTTAATAGATTTATTACAGGATGTAAGTAGTTCTTAGTGCAAAAGAAGATATATGTTTATATGAGGTTAAAAAGTTAAAAGTTATTAAAAAAGATAGCACCAGCAGAACTGCCTTGGAAGTATATAAAAATCATAGCGTATTGATATTGCTGTTATTGTTAATAATCTGCCCAGCAAAATAGTAAAATAGAATTTGTAGTTGACATAAAATTGAGGTTTTTAAAATGTATAGAAATTGCTCTATTATCATGCTTGGGTTTAAAATTTCACTTTTTTTTATTATAATTTTTGACTATTAGATTAAACAATATAAGGAAGTAATAAGTGTTTTTAGATGTGTAACTGTATTAATTCCAATTTTGAATTTAAGTCCTCAATAATGAAAGAAAAAAGAAAAAGCTTGTCTGAGACTGGGGATATTATAGCATTATATATCGTCCATTGATAATTCAAAAATGCAGTGAATTTTTTTAAAGTAGTATGAAGTGTGAAGAGAACTGTCTGTTGGATTTCAAACATTTATAAGTACTCCAATTTAATTTAAATTACAACTTACAAATGTTTTAAAATGTTAATAGATTATTTAATTTTTAAATTGAAAAAACGATTAATAAAAATAAAAAAACTATTAAGAATAATTGTACAGATAACAAAAACAAAAAGCAATTCATCCGTAAACTTTTAACTGAAATAAGACAGTGTGTGCAAAAAAAGATGAATATTAAAAATATTTTTAAAATGAAACAATTAGAAAAACTGAATACAATAACTGAAATTTTTTTTCAATGGCAGAAAGAGAGTTAATCGTGATAATAAAAATAAAAAAATACAGACAAATGACAAGGAAAACTATAGAAAAGAATTAAAACCTCAAAGATATAAAATTATATCTTGTAATTTTATTAAAACAAATTAATTCAAAAATAAAAAAGAAAGATAATACTATTACTAAAAAGAAATATATTATCATAAAATATATTTAAAAAAACAACAGTCAGAAAATAAAATAGCCCAAGCAATTATAACATTTTTGAACTGCCACTTTTTTCAATTAAAATTGAACTTATGAACAGTGCATAAGCTTTAGTCAATGATAGAAGTATTATAGATATTTAAAAAAACTAATGAAGAAACAAAACAAAATGTTGTCAAAGTTATATATCAAATATATAAGTGATATGGATAAAATAAAGTATTCGTATAAATTTTATATTTAAAAAATGGAAAAATAAAAATAGAAAATAGTTTCTTATCAGTTTTTTTACTAATTTTTTTTATTTTTTATTTTTAATGTGTCAAAGCGTAGGCCAGGAAGCGAACCTGGGGACAACTGTTTGTAAGGCAGCTGTGCTAACCAATCGGCCACCAACGCTTGACTTGATTTTTACTAATTCTATATAAGATTTTAAGAAATATCACTTCAGTTCATCCAACAAAAACATTCCATTCAATAAGAAGACTAAATTGGATTTTAGAAGTGACCAGAGCAGAATAAACAATCCCCGAGTTATTAAGAGAAGTTACCAAAAGAAATTATGACTATGAAATGTCATTTGATTCTACAACCATTTTTTTTTTGTTTGGAAATACAATAGGAAGCATTTAAGATATTAACAACTTTGAAGAAAAGCAACAAGTGGGAGCGCATTCTAAGATGACCCTGAGAAGATTAAAATGTATATGTGCTGAAAACATAATTTCAGCTTTCCATTTACAGCATTTTTATGGAAAATATTTGTAGATTAAAGTGTTGACAACATTACATTACCAGCTAAATAAGCATTTATTTTTATAGTGCTATGTTTATAAATTGTAATACATTAAAGATCAGCCTTTCAAGCGCATGCACAATAGCTTGAAAGGCTGATCTTTAATGTATTACAATTTATAAAGATAGCACCATAAAAATAAATGCTTATTTACATATGTTTAAGTTTCATTTGTGTGACATTTAGTAAATTCTAGATAATTTCATTGACGTCATTCATTCAAACATCGTAAACAGTAATTTAAAGTGAGTGGTCTATCCTCACGCTTTCATTTCCAGTACTTAAAATTTGCCCATATATAAGCATTTGGGTTTGAAAGAATAATTGGATTTATTTTATTCTTTCATAAATACTATATCTTGTGTTGGGAATGAAAGTATTCATTTATTATTAACACTCATAAAAAAAAAAAGTGCATGCACAATAGCTTGAAAGGGTGATCTTTAATGTATTACCAGCTAAAAGAAAGGCAATAGATAACTACTTTTAAAAAGGTAATGTTTGAAGTCTTGTCAAAAAAGAACAGTAATGATAATATTTAGAAAAAAATTATGACTATATTTTTGATCAAATTATTAATATAGTTGAAAACACAACAAATGAAATTAATTAATTAAACTTAAATGAAAAGCTTTTATAGAAATAATAATATTAAAAAGGAATATACTTGAAAAATAAACGTTTTAAATAAATATTTCTATTAGTATTTGCTTATGTGTGTGTGGTTTAGATATTCAAGAAAAAAGAATACAGAAGCTGCAAACTATACAGTGAAGTAAGAAAATAACAGAAAATTTAAAAATAAATTATATAGAGAAAAAGAGTAACATTTATTATTCTTATCAAAAAAAAATTAAGAAACTACAAAGAAGTTATTCTTGGTATATTGTGAGAAGTAATAGTAATAGATAGACAGCTGAAGTTCTAATTTTATTAGATAGTAAGGATCTTAAAAGATACCAAACTAAAGTTTGATGAAACTGATTTCAGTTTGAAGAGCCCTTCAGCATATAATGGAATGATAATGGATAAAAGTGGTTATGATAGATTAATAACTGTATTTTTTAAAACAATATATTTTCTCACAGCTGATTAAAAACACACAAATGATTTTTATAGGACTGCCATAAAACAATAATTATTTCTTTATAGGCAAGGTTTTTAATTCTAATTTAATTCATAAGGAAACAAATAAAGAGTGTTGACAAAGTTTGCTCCAAATTACATAAGTATATGAATAATTATGATCTGAAACAAGAACATAAGTAGAAGAGTATTTCACAAAATTTAATCTATTTATTGAAGTATAGGAAAATATATGAAAGGATTTAATAAAGAGAAATTGAAAACAAATAGATAAGAGAGAAAAGAAATGCATATTATTGACATAATTAAAAGATTCACATGATCCCCACTGGCACATTTGCTTTCATCATCACTATGCCATTTAACATAAGCTTTACTAATTAATAATAGATAGCAGATGATAATGCTTATTAAATCACTATCCAATTCTATTCTGTCCAATATCCCAGACTAATTTCTAGCTTATGGACTTCATCAGTGAGGAAGATTGTAATAAAAATGGATTAAAAATATTACCAAAAGCTGTGACTATAAAAGACTGACTTAAATCTTAACCATACCAACAGTGTTAAAAGACTTAGAAAAAGGCCAAGTGTGAACTTGCTATTTGTAAGATTGGAAGCATATGATTTTTTTGTAATTTAAATATGTTAATATATTAAATTCTTTACCTAATATCATATAGATATGATTAGAAAATACTCTAACCAAGAAGTAACATTTGATTCCTGTCACTGATATTTTGTTCTTATTTGCCATCTTTCTTCTAGAATTCTTGTTTATTAAGACTTTATAATAAATGTTAATAGCATCCGATTTTCTGCAAGGTTTAGAACGGTGGGGAAATGATAGACTTGAAAGTTGAAGGTTCCAGGAACAAAGCTGTAGCTATTAATTTTGTTGCTAGAACATTACACGAGCTCTCAAACAACTCATCATAATTATTCGATCTCTGATGTATATATACAATAGTTTCTAATTTTATTTTTACTGTTGCTTTTGTTTACATTAACGAATCATTATTTCCATTTTATCGATTTTATTTTGTTTTAATACCTGAATGTCAAAACGTATTACACTAAAATTGTGAATATTTTTTTAACATTGCACAACTAAAATTCAAATATGTTGATCACACAAATTTCAAGCGCAAAACAACTTCAAGGAAACAATTTTGACAATATAATTATTTCTGTTTTATTTTCCCTTCTTTATTTAATAATTGGATCTCATTTTTAAAAATATTTTCTCACCTCAACTGATTGAAAACACACAATTGATCTTCACAACACTGCCATAAAACAGCGATCATTTCCCATTGGCGAGATTTACAATTCCAAACCATCTCGTCAGAGAACAAAGAAATGGCCTTAACAATGTTTTCTCTCATTAGAAAAGCGTAATAATAATTACAAAATAAATTAATATGAATGACACAAAACAAATGAAGGAACTAGCTCACACAAACCTGTCATTCTGGAAGAAAAATTAAGCCTGTACAAGTATTTATAAATACACAAAGTTACAAAACAATCTACATAACAATTTCCAACTTTTTTTTAACGATTTAAAAAATGGGGCTAAAATGATTAATGATGAAGTTAATCATCTTTAACCGAATTTTTTGATAATATATATTAAAGCTGTAATTTGGAATATAAATACGTATACATACATTTTGCATTGAAAATGTATAATGTTATTGGAAAATACGTTTTATCTAAATAGAGTCTCCTCATAATAGAATTTTATATTTAAAATAATTTCCATTTTCATCAAATGTAAAACGAATCATAATTATACCTCCAACATTAAACTGTGCGTGAACACACAGAAGTAATGCATAACTGAGTAAGATACGTATTGCGCAGATGACTTAATACATAGATTTCATTTTATGTGTTTTGTTGTTTGTTGGTTTGTTTGTTTGTTTATTTGTTGTTGTTTTTTTTTTTTTTGGGGGGGGGGTATAGAGAAGGAAAATTACTTTTATACACTCTTAATATTTACATATTTCATGAGTTCTATCTAAAGAGAATGCGCTAATATTTCATCTTGTACGATGTAACAGGAAGTACAAATGATTCACAATATTTATCAAAATACAATCATAATATTGGGAATGCCAATAAACTCTAAGAATATGTTGTAAATAATTGCATAAATAATATCTATTTTCTGATGTGCAACAGTTTTTTATAAGTACGTTCCGTGCAAATAAATTTTGGATATAATTACGACAAGTTACATATACATTATGTATAAGAGAAAGAAATGCTTTTAACACTATGATGCTAAATTTAAAGCTAATATATTTTGAATATTACCAACCACTATCAAAATATAAAATAAACAATTTAAAATTTCATAATATATATATATAATCTATGTTAGACTATTATCAACATTTAGTCTTTAATTGTTAAATATTTTTACAAAAAGTGAAACTTTATATAAACTTTTCAAATACATTCATCTATTCGTCATAGGCTAATAGCACACAGGTTAGTATATATAACAAATCATTTCAAGTCGTATTGTTCTTTCTCTTCTTCATATGATGTTGGTATGAACAGAGATAATTGAAGTGATGCTTTAACCAACTAGGCTATTTTGTCAAAGGCAACAGTCAGTAGATATGTGCAAACATTTGGTCAAGCAGTCTCATAGTATTTGCATTTTTGACTAAGGCCAGTCTCATCACTTATGGTGAGTTAAAAACGTGTAATTATAACCAGAAAAATTATAGGGTAATTTATAACAACAAATTATAATGATGCACTTTATTTTCAATGTAATTAATATTCATAAAACTAAGCCCTTTATCGATCAATTATGGAAGGAAAAAATTACAATTTTTATCTGGATACTTATCAATTTAATTAAGAATGTGAATTAATTTAAATATATTGATAGCTTTTAAATATAAAGAGAGACTTAGATCATGGGTCACAAAATAGACTCCAATGCACTGTTGTTGCATTTTCCAAGTTAAAGTTACTTAAATATAGAATTATTTCATCCAAATTTAATGGTCAGAAATGCTCAAACTACTGATGCATTCCACAGGTGGTATAAAGTAGAATGACTTTTAGATATGAAGGCCAACTATAAATAACAAATAAACAGTGCCTAACCAAATGATCCTGCTTCCATGTGAATAGAGTGTTGATTCATCAAAGGAATAAATACTGTTTCTAATACAAGCAGCCTTCTTAGTTTCTCTCTTTTCTTTTTTAAGTTATTGCAAGATTCAATCATCATGAACCTCTCATGCTCTCAAACATCTTCTTATACTAAATGTGATGATGGGATTGGGTTTTTGTGCAACAAAATCTCCATTTAGTTACATGCACTGCATTTCTGATTTTCAATTTTCTTTTTTTTTAGTTTAAGCTCTCAAGAATTAAGAAAACAATGATGGGATAGATTTAGTAGGCTGGTAGTTGTGATCTTTATTCAAGGCAGTACAATCACTAAATAAGTCAGTTTGGAACTGGATTTCAATGTCTAAGATTTACAACTATAAATCCCTATTTACAACTATCTCTGCATAAACTGAAAGTGGAAGGATCTTGAAAATGCAGTCTGCAAATGGCCTCTATCATAGAATCTATCTTGGTTGTTATACCTGGCATATTATTTACTAAAGTGGTAGAAATACTAATAATAATATCAGAAGTGGTAGTAATTGCAGAAGGGAATGTTAATACTAAAGGTAAGTATTATAAATATATATATTTTTTTCAAAAATATAAGTACATGGAATGTGCAAACTTTGCTTAATACAAATTCTTCATGACCAAAGCAGAGAACTGCATTTGTAACTAAGGAGTTGTGGATTTAAAATTGATATAGCTGCTCTTAGTGAAACTGATCTGCAAGGAAAGGAATTTGAATAGATTGATGGATACAAGTTTTTTTGGAAAGACAAATCAGTCAGTGAAAGGCAAATGCATAGGGTTGGATTTGATATTAAGTCTTATTTAGTATTTTTAATGGAATTTCTCATATCAATGAATGATTAATGGTATTAAATTCTGCATTATACAATGGTACTATTGAACATTTTGTTACTGTCTTTGGTCCAAACTTAGATTCAGAGAAGTAAAGCTTTTATTTCTTATTGAAACGTGTTATTACAGAAACACTATTAAAATATCAATTTTTTTCTTCTTGGAGATTTCAATGCATATTTTGGTATATAAAACAGACATATGACAAAAGTTACTGAAAATAATGGTATTGGTGCTATAAATTCAAATGGTTGGTATTATTGATTTTTTGACACCACATGGATTGACTATAATAAATACTGCATATAAGCAGAAAACACTAAAAACATGGATACATCCATATTCAAAACAGTGGCATTTGATAAATTAGTTATAATTAGAAATCAGAATACAAGAGAAGTTCACATTATATGAGCACTTATTAACATTCACATGTAATAGAACAGTAGTGGATGATATTCTTGTGACAGGTATTTTGTATGGGATTGTATTACTATTTTAAAAGGTTAAGCTAAATGTTAGGCAGTCACTGCATGGTGATTGTGGTAAATTCCATTACAGTGTGTATATATATATATATATATTAAATCTAATATTTTTAATTTCAATATTCTCATAGGTAAATGATGATGAATTCATAGTATTATTTCCGATTCCTTGTAGTAAAAATATAATAGCTAAATAGCTGATGTTTCTGTATAATAACAAGTATTTATTCAGAGCTCCATTGGTAGTAAGTATTAACATATATGCAGAAGAAAAAAACATTTACATTACATATTATCTTATGAAAATATAAGTATTATGACTGGTATTTGAAGATAGATAAAGAATAATTCTGTTTTATGTAAGTGAATGTGTAATTTATATGTTTGACTGAAGGTTTGTGATGATGACATTTTGGTTTTGGGATATTTCCATCATTTAACATTAAATATTGAATGTCTTTAGAAAAACTTTTAAACTTTATTTTAATTTTCTAATTACATTCAACTGTTTGTAATGGCACATAGGTTAGTAAAAGACATAACATTTCAAAAAAAGATATTCTCCTCTCTTCTTTAGGTGTTTCTGGCCTGATGAGTAATATTACTAGCATGGGAATTGAACTTGTACCTTTAGATTTTTGAATAATTAATTTTAAAGTAAGTTCTAATGTACTGAGCCATTCTACCAAAGTCAACAGTGATTAGAAAATTTATTTGCCTATCTATAAAGTTTCCCCAGATTTCTTCACTTTTTCCTAAGAGCAAAGTTAATTATTAGTTTCCAGACTTTATCTATAGTCGCACTAGATTGATCTTTGGGGTTATTTGCCATTGTTATTTGAGCAGCTTCTTTGAATTTTCTTTTTTGTAGCTTTTCCTCTCTATCCAATATTTTTGTTTCCCAAACAAACATATGCCCATTGGTACATAAATGGTTTACTACTTTAGCATACATCTGTTTTTATTTTTATAATCATCAATTTGGGCTCTTTTAATCAACTTTCAATGGGGCAACTGGTTTCAGCAATATAAATTCTTTCCCATTCACAAGCTATTTTATAGATGCAGTTTTTGGTTTTTAGCATTTCTAGTTTAGACTTTGTAGATGTTAGAATTCTTCACAGTGTAGCATAACTCTGGAAAGATATAATAATTGCAGATTTTCATTAGTTTGTCTGTCATTTCTGGTACTTATAGATACACTATTTACTTTTTGTTATAAATTTTTTATGGCAGCTGATGGATAATCATTCTTTATCTGAGTTTGTTATATCCAAATCTTTTCTTTTTCCTAAACCACTGTTTCTGAGCAAACTTATTTTGTTCTGTTTCCTAATGAAAGTATCATATCATGTTTTGTGTTTCTGGTGTGATTGTATGTATATGCTAAGTATATTCCTATAAATGTGAATTTTCTGTAAACCATGGTTTTGACTTTGTTGTGAGGGATTTTGTTACAAGAACATTTAAGAATACCAATTTTTATTCTTGTTCTGATTTTATTGTGAATTTAATTGAAGAGGATATGTTGTTGATATGTATCAGAATATTTATAATAGTGTTTCACCATGTGGCCATACAAAAAATGTCATTACCAGAGTGAAGCCAAACTTTAGCTGGATATAAAGTAGTATTTATGGCTGTAAAGTTCTTTCATGTCAATATTGCTAATCAGGAGTGACAAGTAAATAAATATATTTTCATTATTATGGATATTAACAAACAGATGGGTGCTAAATTAATAACTTAATGATTACAAAGCATGATAAAAATGTATTTGATGCACAAATTTTAATTTAATAAAAAAAAATTGTTTGTTGTACAATTTGTTCTAATGAAAGCAAAATGCAAAATGAACATGTGATGAACCAGAAAGTCAATAGTGTTCAAATAAAATTGTTTTGTTTTGTTTTTTAATTTTAACAGTGAAATATTGTTGTTTTGATAACCATGAGTATAATTATAATGGGTTGAAAGCAGACTTCATTTCTGAATTTTATACTTTATTCTCTGTTACAGTGTCTTTATATATATTCACCTTTATTGTTAAATGGAGGTTGCCTTGACAACAGCTTGAATTTGTTGATTGTTATCGATATTGGGATTGTCTAAGTGTTGACTGATTTTTAATGATATATTTATATATTGTAACCTTGCAGTGTCACTGTAAATTAGTTATTATAAGTTTAAAACTGTAAACATTTTATTGGCTTTAATTTTTATAATTAAGCAAATATATTCATCACAGGTATTGATTGTATAGCATAGAGTATAATAATTATCATTTTTAAATAGTCTCTCATACTAATGTTTAAGAAAAATATATAATTTTATAAAGCATTTTGAATGGGATTTCCAAGGAGATTTATTTTGATAGACTTCTATATTTATATATAGAAATACCTACGCTCATATTTCATTGTTATTTTTATTAGGAATAAAGTTATCGAATTGTATAAATCAAAAGAAGTGTTTACGTACATAAAACAAATAATTCAAAAATAGAAATATAGAATTATAAATACATTATTCCTTTAGTAAAATATTTTAATAAGGGATAGAACAAACAGCTCTTCCATTTTATATTTTGTGTGCGTGTGTGTGGAAGCTTACATGTTTAGATTTTTTTTATTTAGCAAAGATTAATTTAGTTTGCAAGAATATTTATTAAACAATAAATTATTTATTAACATATCAATTTAAAATTAATTGAAATAAATGTCTGAGAACTTTATAGTTTTATGATTGCTTTAATTTAAATAAATATTTGTAAAATTATTTTAAAATCCAGAAATAAAAGTGAAGGAAATAAAAATTAAAATTATTGCTTTCTTTTCTTCTTCTTATTTTTGAGTAGTGTTTCTAAAGTTTTACTGCCTTGATTCAAAAATCTTAACTCTTAACATTTTGCCTGGCAATAACCATGACTACCTCTTCCAATATGGCAAATGAAGAAACCCCCAATGCATGATAATGAATATTCTGTAATCCAGATATCATGTGATAACTGGTGTGAAATCTGAAGTTTGGAAAATCCAGACAGTCTTTACAAACTTTTATTGCATTCACATTTTTAAATAGCCATTTTGTTTGTTATCTACATGGTGGTAAGATAGAGTAAACAAGTAGACAGATGCGTTTGCTAGGCAAATGACTTTCCATCATTTTAGGAAACAAGCTGGATAACAACAAATTAACCAGAAACCATCATTAATTAATTCATTAATTCTTTATTTCATGAAATCTCATTTATTACAGTCAATTCTTAGTGGGAAAATGGACTAACTGACTTATGGAATGCTATCTCATTATTTCAACAATAAATTGCTGGATTTTTTCAATTGAAAGTAATGGTAAATAGCTGTTATACTTTGGAAAATTATATTTATTAGCTTCAAATAAGTAGCTGATATTTATTTTCAAATTATTGGAAAAATAACTATATTCTTTACTGCAAAAAAGGATGCATATTCATCTCAATGTTTTGAATGATCTCATCTTTAATTATGTAAAGAAAAATTTTAAACTATTTTTTTTTCAATTCAAATATCCCTCTATAAACTTGTTGCTTAGAGAAAAGAACTGATTCAAAAAATAATGAAAATTGCATTGTTATGAATGAAAAACTATTTGCGTTCTCACAGATACGATCAGAATTACTGGCATCATGGATTAAAGATCTGTAGATGAATAGATTAATTTTATATCTCTAATTAAAGAAGTAATGAATGCTAATCTTTTAAATAAAATTATAGCATCTGTTCAAATGAATTAAATCATTGCGTGGAATAAACTGGAATAAAACTACAAATATGTATCCAGGGCTTAAGAAATTACATTATGGATTATCAATGCTAAATATTTAAATAACATTCAATGGATAATGGATTAGGAAAGCTAAATATTTAAATGCCACTCCTGAATTGTGGATTATCAAAGTAAATATTAATTATGATAAATATCCCAAGTGATAAGCAATCTTAAAATGGATTAATGTGTTGAATGTAACTTACCATGAATCAACAAGTATGATAAATGGAATTTATTAATTCTTATGCTATGTCCACAAGTAAAATTACTTGTTCTTTACATCATCTGTGATACCATTATTTTAAAAGTGTTTGTAAATTCCCAATAAATTTGCAAGTATCAATATTTTATTAATAATATTGAATGGGATTAAATATGATTTACCTTAGGTTTAGGTTGCACAAGCATAAGTAACTATTAAACTTATATAAAACTGTGTTATATTGCAATTATTGTACTTATGGGTTCTTACGTTTAACCTCAGACTTAAAAAATATAGATGAGTAAATCTGTAAAGAATACTTTATGCTTCATTCTTACATGTCAGTGTTAGTTTTTCACTGTTATATAGTATTAACAAGACAGTCTAATGATCTAGTTATCTTTTGTTAGTAGAGTATCACTCCTAATATTTAGATTGCTAAAGAATCTTGGGGCAAAATAAATAAGCTCAATGTGGTAAAAAATCATCTAGGTATACTAATTAATGATTTGTACTTCTCTTAAAAGAGTGAAAACTTCTTCAGCATTATTAAGTGAGGTTAATTGATAATTGATTAATTAGTGAAACAAACTAATTAAGGATGATTATAATTTATTTATCTTTTATGATTATGATATTTAGTATCCTCTTGTATTAAATTGAAGATTACTATTAAATGTTGATGTCTTCACAACACTATCTGATAACACACTTTTCATATCTCAACTTCAAATTAGACTTAGGAAACAAATGGTAATATTTATTAAACATCTCTCTTTTGTTATAATTATTATTCATTTTATCATTTATTTTAAATGGTGTAATAAAGTAATTGTTAATTTTTTTAATATTTCTCTTTTGTCATTATTAAAGAAACATCGTTACTGCAAATTCATAATATTAAAAAAATGGTCATATTTGGGATATTAGCTTACACATAATGTCTATCTGGATTAAATGCATCATTACTGTAATAATTCTATCTGAAATATAAAAGTATTGGGTAAGGGCACTACTGTATGGAGAGTTTTGCTTGTTTTAATAATAGTTATGAGCAAGCATAAGAAATGATGATCATGTGATGAATATTGAGATTAATAAGGCAGACAAATTTGCTTATTTCTACTAATCCCCATCCCATAATTTTAACTGATGATTTCAACATGCTATATTCAACTTTTGTGAAGAAATACCTCTATTGGATTTATGTCAGACTCATGAGTGCAGAAGGATTCTTTTCCACACACTCCTTTTCTTTCTAATCAAAAAACACTTCACACTAATAGATCTTCTTTTCTACTCCTCTGACTTTCATTTTTTTATCTATCCAACATTAATACCTGTAAGCTTTTCAGACCTATCTAGCATTGGCAATTAAAATTGACTTAAATTTGCAAAGCCAACCAGTATTCAGACTTAACAACACTACTAGATTACTTCTAAAATCCATGATACCTGAAGCTGTTCTTTCAGAAATTTACATTTATTTTAATAAAATAAACATTATGGAATCAAACCCAATAGAAACATGCTTCACATTTATAAACATTATCAAATCTATCATAAATATTTATACTAAGAGAAATAAATCCCAACTAGATTGGTAAAAGAATTGGATACAATACACCTTCAACTAAAAAATATTTCTCTTTCAACTATATCTACTCCTTTAATCATAACTCTCAAACAAAAATTAAAACACACGAAACAAATCTTGGCTAATTATCTATCTATTACAAAGTCAAAAATATATATGGCAGAACCCATAATTGTTCAAATGATATATACAATGGGCCCTCAGTTATAAACCAAAAGCAACAATACTATCTTCCATTTTGAAAGATTAAATGTGATAATTGGAGAAACCATGCTTCTCCTTATATACTATCACTTTAAATCCAAATTTCAAACTTATTCCTATCCCACAATTGCCCCTTTTTTATTTGGACATTATGTTAAACATCATGAAATTACTAAATCTGACATTGCCCTAAAGTGAATTAGCATTGCTGATAATATGATCTCATGCAATACTCAAATTCCTGCTTAACCATCTCAACCACTTCACAATTTCAATAATTCACAATTTAATTAATCAGTTATCCAAACAAATCACATAATTCCAGAACTTTATTCTTTCTCTATAGTTCCCTTCCTTAAAAAATATTATTACTTCCCCTTGGGTAATCTTAGATTCATATCTATGATACCACTCTCTATTAAAATAGTTGAATCTCTTATTAAAGATAAAATCCAACTGCTCCTTCTCCCTTCATTATCAAAATTTCAGTTTCCAAAAGAAGATTTGACTACTTCATCAGTAGCTATTCTGTTTAAAATAATAATGGACCACATTAGGCAATATAGAAAAACAGGGCTCATTGGTGGGCAATTGGATATGAGGTCTGCATTTGACTCAGTTCCTATACCTAAACTACTACAACTACTTCAGAAATATAATATACCAATACCATACCTCTACATACTGGCAAATCTACTTATAAATAGAGAAGTTTGCATAACTCTCAATGAAAAAATACTCCCTGGATTTCATCCACATAATTCTATTCCTCAAGGCTCTCCTCTTAGCTCTCTTCTCTTCACAACTTATATCAACCCCCTTCTTTTGGAAATAGAAAGCAAAATTCCAGGAATACATATTCCTATAATTAACCAAACCATTAATCACATCTCCTATATGGATGATTTAGTTATTTTTCTCCCATCAAAAAAACTCCTTCTCTTACTTGACACTGTACTTAATAATTATACTAACAATTTTTCAATCCACTTTAATAAAAACAAATCTTCTACTTGGAATATTTTTACAGATAAGACCATTCCTTCCAATTTTTCCTCTATTCCTCATAAATTTTTAGGTTTCCCAATGCACCTCTCATATAATGCAATGAAAACTGCTATTCAAAATCAGCTTATTGTTTCAGTAGAAAGCACCATCAATGCATTATCCAAAGCATACCTTTCAATATATGCTAAGGCATCACTAATCAACATTTTAATATTTCCTAAAATTAATTATTTCTTACCCATTATTAAGTTTACTTCTTCATTCAAAAAAAATATATACTCTCTTATCATCAAACTAATCTGGAATAAAAAAGCAGTAGCTCTAAGCATAAGAAATATGCAAAAACATTTAAATTCAATGGTCTCTCATTACATGGCATTTCTACATTTTATCTTCAGAGAGCCATTAATGAAATGACTAAACTAATTAGTTTTTTCCCAAGTGTTAATAGTGTAATTCCTGTTAACCCTACTGACACTCCACCACCCATTAACAATAATTTTATCAAAACCTTAATAATTCTCATAAGTAAACACACTACTCTCTCACATAATCTATTTCTAAATAAAATTAACTATTGGCAAACATATGAAATTGAAAATAATAATAGTATATCAAATAATAGTCAATCTTTCTTGTTATGTAGTAACAAATACATTATAAAAAAGTTCAGATATTGGCACCTGGAATCCAAATATCTGGACTTCTTAATAAAAATAAATGTCAAAGCCCTTCCTACTAATTATTTTCTCTTCTACAAGTGACACTTCACAAATATAGATCCATTATGTGCCCTCTGTCATAGAAATGAAGAAACATTGGAACACTTTCTTATGGATTGTTCCTCACTTCTTCCTTGTCATACTCTTATCACTAACATGACTCATTCAAATTCACTAACAATCAACAACCTCATAAAAAATATACAAAGTGGTTCTTTTCCCAATATAAAACTTACTACATTCATTCTTTTCACACTCTGGTTTGTAAGATGCTATCTAAGATTTCATCCCCATTTCATAATACTAAATCACTCTTTCTAAAAAAATTAAATAACATTAAACCAGAGATCAAACCCATGCACCAGCTGATATTTTTGTAGCTACATGGAATCTAATCTCTTTAACAATAATCCAGTGACTTGGCTATTAAATATAGTAATTAATATGCATTAGATATATATTGATTATTACTCAATTATATGAGCATCTATCTTATTGCTTTTCTGCTTGAAATCTCTTTTGTTTTAATAAAACTTGTAAATAATCTCCAATATATATAGCAAATCTAATAAAGTTAATTTAAAACTAATTAGAGGGTAAACAAAAGAGGAAAACTGTTCAAACTTTTGTATTCAATAATTGGCAGATCTGATGAATATTGTTTTTTTCCTTATTGAAATAAGTTTTTGTTTTGTTTTGTTTTTTAAAAAAAGATTTTATAAACGTGAGTTGTGTGTTTGCTTTTTAAAAGTTAATAATTTCAAGTTTAGACAGACAGACAGACAGACAGACAGACAGATAGACAGATAGACAGACAGATAGACAGACAGACAGATAGATAGATAGATAGATAGATAGATAGATAGATAGATAGATAGATAGATAGATAGATAGATAGATAGATAGATAGATAGATAGATAGATAGATAGATAGATAGATAGATAGATAGATAGATAGATAGATAGATAGATTAAAATTATTGATAAATAAGTAGATTTACAAGGAAGAAGAGAGTGGTTTGGAGAATCAGTAGGCAAATAAATATAAATTAGTTTCCTTAAAAACGAAAATATTTGTTTCATTGATAATTACGAGGCAAAATTGTTATCGAAATATTTCTTGACTACGCTTTTTTTTTTTTTTTACAAAAGCAAAAATTTTCTTAGCATAAAAATATTATTCTCTTTGTTTAAAAAAAATAATAAAAGTAATAAAGAAAAAATTGAATATTTAATGAATCATCGAGAAAGTCAAAATCAAACTTCTTATGATATTTAATTCATGTTTAATGATCAGTCGTATCTACTTAGGTTCATAATATTTTATTAGTTTACCTGTTAGTTGTTTTTATCAATAAATGACTGGAATTGAAAAACAAACTTCAAAAAATCTTCAACTCTTGTTTTTTTTTATTTTTTCATAAGCTTATAAAAATAAAAACGAACATTTTCGTTTTATTTATGTGTTTATTAGATCTATACTGTATCTTCTATATATTCATTAGTGTTGTTTATTCATTCATTCACTAGCAGTAACACGTTAATGAGCATGGCCATTCTATTTCTAAAAGAAAAAGAAATTTTACGATAACTATAATATGTAGTCACAACAAAATTCACCTTCAAACTTTATTTATATGTGTGTGTGTGTGTGTGTGTGTTCGAGATATAATTCTAAACATCAAAAATGCTAGAATATATTGCATTACATTAAGAAGATAATAACTATTTTTAGATTCTATTTGCTATCCTGTGGTCTTTTAAGTAGATATGTGCGCGATTACTTATGATATAATCAAACATCAGAAATGGTAGAATAAATAGCATTGCATTAAGAGGATAACAAACAAGTGATTATTAGCGCTTTGCGATGCTGTATTTTAACGATATATATATATTGTGTATATGTATTTGTAATGTAGCTCTAAACATTAGACATGCGAGAATAAATTGCATTGCATTAAAAAGATGACAAAGAAATTAAATGGTAAGTTGCAAAATTATTGGTTGGTAAGTATTCACAGCTTTTGAGATTGCTATGTAAATTGAGCTTTTTGATATTTTTTCTTATGATGTTCTTAGACAGCTATTAATTGATGCCTACTTTTTCCTTAGAGATGTCTTGCCAGGATAAAAAAAAAATGTGTTGTTAATTATGGCAAATTGTTTTGAGGTAACTGCTGCAGACACCAAACTATTAAAAGATTTATTATGAAGTAAAGAATTTAAAACAGGCAAAAACTCACTACACGTATTGCCACACTGCAAGCTAAAGTAATCAATGGTGATCATGTGATGTTTATTGAAATAAAGAATTTATAGATACCCTAGATATATTTATTGAAAAATCCATTAGACTTGAAACAAATGTTTATAAATTGTTTATAATAAAACAATCGATTGTGATGTTCAGACACCAAATTGACAGTTGAACTTCAATGCCAAAATTTTTGACTCTGAAGGTCATCACACTGCTACTATGCTAAATCACATAGATAAAATTGTTTGTTTTTTTTTTGTTTTTTTTATGAGATTCATACATATATATATATATATGCATATTTTCAAGCAGCAAAATCTGACAGGGTAAGACAATCAGTTCAAAACTTTTCATCTGTTTTAAGCTTAATTAGTGTTTTATTTGAAATATTTTGATATTAGTATGTTAAGACCAACTGTGATCAAAAAAAAATATTGATATTACCCTTAGCTGTTTATAAATGCATTTGTCTCTTTTTAAAACTTATATTCTTTACAGTGCATTTTGACCAATAATTAAATTTCAATTACTTTCTGTATCTATTAGAAAGCCAAAAATATAAGATATTGAATTTTAAGTATTTGTTTATCTTGGAAAACTACTAATAACTAGACTACTGTTGATATAATTTTAATATTTAAAGTAATTCCATTTAATGTGCCAATATGATATTTGTATTTTGTTTTAAGTTACATGACCACTGACACACACTTAATCTTCCCTATACCAAGGTATTAAATATGAAATGAATAAAATATGGCATACAGATATTTCTGAAACTTTCAATTAATCTTAAAATCTTTGTATACTGTTGTCTTCTGAAAAAAAAAAAAAAAAAAAAAACATTAATGGTATCTTTTTCTTCATTCCAAGTGATTTTTATAAGTTAGAGCAATCAGTATTTACAAGAAAAAAAAGTATCAAACAAATCTCCATACTATTTTTAGATTATTGTTGACCTTCAGGAAGAATCATATTCTAAGATCCAGAAAACTAATGATCCAGTCCTTATAGAGGGTTTGCTGCTACCATCCAGTATTAAGAAATCTGTTCAGTGCTGCTATCTGGTGTCTACTTGTTATTTTTGCTTGATCAATACCTCTGGAGTAGATTAAAATATTACTGTTATCAAATACCTGTTTAATGTAACTTCTTCTAATGGTGTGAGGCTTTGTTTCTGTTTATAAAGTTTATTCAGTTTACACTAGATACTTTATTTTAATTTTTACATTTAGAAATCAACTACATGATGACATTATAAATCTATAACTTTATATTGAATCATAGTGAGAGGTGGTTATCTTGAATATTGAGCTTTAAAGTGTAAATCCATAATTCTAAAATAAAAGTAAATTATGGACTCAGAACTTATAGAAATGTGATATCTTTACCATGAAATGAAGATTGTAATATGTTACAGTTACAGTTTTCTATTTTAAAGTCAGCCTATTGATGCTTATCAAAACATCCCAGATTAATCTGTGACCTCCATCATCTAACTAGTAATAGCTAAATAGTCATCTATTAATATTGAAAGGTTAGGTTAATCAGTTATAAACCAGCTAACTGAAAAAAATCCTAAACTTGCTTATGACTTGAAAAAGATTTACAAGGTCATCTGAACATAAGTGAATCCAGATGAATATATGGTAAGTTAATATGATAACTACATGTCATGAACCTATTAAGATGGGCTGTTGTCATTTTAACTGTATATATAATAACAATCAGATTTGGATAGTGATCAAAACTAATCTTAAGAACCAAGCAATGGTCACTAACATGCATGTCTGTGTGTAACATCAATATAAACATTACTACAAACAATACAAAGACATCCTCATTACCTATGTCCCCAGGATAACTTCCACATGCCTAACACATCTGATGTTAGCACATATGTCCTTTTTTATATCCTGCTGAGGTCATGGAGATATAAGAGACTCTTAAAACTAAAAAAAATACTGATTGTGATAAACAAGACACAAATGTGAGCAGTAATGAGTATAAATAAAATTTATTAGTAATAATAAAAAATAAAAAAATTGACTCAAGTTCATATGACTAGATTTAAACCTATGATTATATTGAGTTTCTTACATGTTAAAAAAATTAATTAGCAACTAAACAGTGTAATTATGACTAACTTATACATTAGATAAACTATAGGCTTTACATAAATTAGCATATCTTAAACATCTCCAGGGTAGACATTCTTCAATGGTTTGATTATTAATTAATGAATAATAAAATAGAGTTAAGCTGGGAATATTTACTTAAATATACTAAAATAACACTTAATAAATGATCACCATGGACTTAGAATTATGACTGACTACATGCTTGCTTCATCAGACTTTAAAATTACATTAATAAAATACAGAATGCAGTGCCAGTATGTGCATAAACAGAACTAAATCTGAGGATGAAACAAAGATGGGATATGTTTGCCTTAGTGAGGCCATATCCAAGAATTTCATCAGATCAAGAGTCATATAAAGCAGGAATAAACATCTGTTCCTATAACTAGTAATGAACTTATTGCTATAAAACCTGGAAATTCATTTGCATGGATAATAAAATTAAGGACAACAGTAAAGATTATTCATGTATGTGTATGAGAGATACATCCACCTTGTCGTGACCATATCACAAAGTTCTCAGATTGCAGAACAAATATACAAAGTATTAATATAAAAACAACAAATAATCCAACAATGCAATTTAATTAAAAATGGAATGAGCAATAAATAATTATTAATTATTAAAGCCTGAAAATTACAATGATTACTAATTAAAAAAGCAAGCATGAATAGTCATATTATAAGTTTGAACAAGTGATCATATATTACTTTATGGCTAAATTAAGACCTAATAGGTTCATCCAATATAAATACTTAAAAACAATAAAGATTAATAATCCCTGCTTAATTGGAGGTCCATCCTAGAGATTGTAAGTCTATCCTAGAGATCACACTCACATATCAAGAAATACAATATATAGTATCTTGAGAGGTCTGTGATTTAGATATATAATTATAATGAAACATTTAGAAGGATAATATTTATTATTTTAACATTATTTTTTAAAACTAATTCAACTTATTTTTATATTTGTTTTTAAAAAATCTGCTTTTTTCTAATATTTGTAATTGCAAAAGTAAAGTTTTAATTGAAATGCATGACTGATTATTTTTGGGAAAAAACAAAATCTTTGAGTCAGGTGAGGAAAGAAGATTAAAAATGTCTCTATGCTTTTGATTACTTAGCTTTCTTTTAGGGGGGGGGGGATAATTTTCAGAATTTAAGAAATGAAAATATATTTACAAATTTACCTGATCACCCAAATATTAAATCTAGTACATGTATGTGATTTAAGAATCCCTGCATATAACAATATATTCAATCATTCTTAATAACTACAGGTTAGTTTAACATATATGTATAATATGAGAGAAAAATAATATTAAAAAAATATATAACAAAAAAATAATACAAACAAAATGGAAAGATCAAATACATATGAATTGTTTTATCAGTATCTGATTGCAAAGATCTCATGGTGAGATTCCAATGTTTCTGGAATTACCTTCATTAAGATTTTTAAAAAACATGGCAAGGTTTGAAGAGCAGCATATAGATATGCTGATGCATAGTGTCATGATGCAATTTACATTCACTTGGTCCTGGGTGGCCCTTTTTTCAGATATTAATTTAATTCTGGAGACAGGCTGGTTCTTTGAAACAGCACATGATTAAAGATGGTATAATTGAACAAGAAGTTTATTTATTGAATGGCAGCATGGCTGGTCAGCAGACTGAATTTATTTATGATGACAGTAACATCAGCATAGGTACATTGGTCAGCAGACTTCAAGTGGGCAGCAGTTCAGCAACTCCATTGAGATTCCAAATTCATATTTCTCTGAGAAATAAATATATGGCTTTGGGCAACCAAATGATTTATCAGCTTTTTAAAACTTGGTTGTTGCAGGTTTTGCAGACAAACTTGAAGAATTCTCTCATAAAAGACCAGCTTGAAGAATTTTTTTCTCAAAAGACCATTTTTACATTTACTTAGGTATTTATACTATTTTTCAACAAAAAGCATCCAGATTAGTTTTAATTAAAAAATATTTTTGCTGATAATTTTGTTCAGCTTGATTACAACTTAATCCTTTAATTTTTATTTTTTTAATTAGTAAATTTTTTTTTAATTCCAAATACCTTTTGTTACTTGCATTCCTTTCAGTGATTAAGCATCATTAAAACCTTTTTACTGCAAAACCAAACATTGTAACCATCATCCTTTAAGTAGATATTACCCAGACAATTATTCTACTCCTTATCAATTAGTTTTAATAAGAAAATTACCAGTGCCCTACTCTCAGCTATCCATTTCTAACCCATTCATTCTTATAAGCCTTTAATAAACTTTTTTAGAAAATAAAATTTTAAATTTCCTATAACAGAGTTTTAAAATATTGAGATACAAATTGACTTGAGCATATATATGTAAGTATATATATAGTTTCAACATATGGTTATGTAAATAACTGAAAGTACTTATGCGTTATATAATGCTTATTGGGAATATTAATTTATACTGTTAATACTTTGTTCTTGTTTTTTACAATAATCTATAAAAGATATTTTGTTTAATTGATATATATTTTAATTAAATGAATTTCAATAACATATGTATATTGTAATCTTACCAGTCAGGCCAGGATAGATCACACTGGAATCATATTGACTATGGATTTAAACACCACCATAGAATATGAGTCCTCTTACAGACAAAATAATATATAAATGCAAATATTAAAATCTCACTTTTTTATTATATTTAAATTTTATCTCAGGTTCTTCTTAAAATTTAAATCTATACATTGGGTCCATACTTTATCTACATCTCAGGGTTTATGCATATACTTAATACAAGAAAATAATTATTGTCATAAATACTTGAACACTACCATTTAAATTCTTATACATGAATTATTTTATTTTCTTCTCATAACTCTATCATCTTATATCTTTTTTTTTCATATGTCAAATGCGTTGAAATGGAAGTGAACCCGGGGCAGCTGCTTGGAAGGCAGCTATGCTAACCACTCGGCCACCAACGCTTATCATCTTATATCTTGTGTCTTAAATAAATAAAAAATACAAATATAAAATACTTAATATGTAAATATTTTAGATAATCATATGGCTAGCAAATAAAACACCCTTTAAATATTTTAAAATTCTTCTTATGTGAATATTTATTTTATACCATCTATAAGCACATCTTATCCTAATATATTCATGTATGAACTTGTACTAAGTAATAAATAGGATATATGAGCACAGACTTTCACACGACCCACCATTCTCCATACTATCTCATAACACTGATACACTTGAACACATCTACATATTTCATGCTAAACCAGCAATCATCAGTTGGTCCAGATTACCATTTCTACACATATAATGCAATAGAAAGAAAGGGTACTTTTATGCTACCCACTACATTACAAAGTGCACTTGAAATAAAGATAAATCAATATAATATTTATCTTATTACAATGCAGGTGTGAAATAAATGATAAATAAAATAAATGAATAAACTTTATCTGACTTCTGAAATGTATTCTTTTCAAAATAATGTATTATAAAACTTTATTAAATTAGATTTTTTGGATAAATGGTTGTTATAAAGGCAACGAAAATATAAACGTATTTAATGAATAATAAAATATTTATTTACAAGGTAATAATATTTAATACAATAAAAGATATTTACAAGATACAATATTTTTAATATGACAAATTCCATTAACATAACATTTGTTTAATTTAAAAATAAAATATCCTGTTTTTAATCATTCCTACAAAATTACAATAACAATAACTACATTATTTAAGAAATTCTCACACTTTTATTTAATATTATCCAACTAACAATTATGTACATGGAATGGAATAACACATATAAATGCCTATACACACATCACTAACATGATATTAAATACTCTACATCATCAACAATGTCTATAAATCAATGTAGAAACATGCATCTCGTGGAATTATAAAGATAGCTAAATATTATGCAAAAATAATTGCGTCAGTAGAATTCTATTAATACCTATAATGGGTGAGAAAACAGATAAACTCAATACTGACAATTAAACTAGCATACTTAAAATTAAATTGCAGTTATACTAATACTAAGTTATAGGCAAAGGGAATGGTGGAAAATTTATAACTGGGCACCTGGTAAATTGACCTGGCTATGTTGAAGCAAGTAAGCCTTGCTCACTTTCATGGAGGGGATAAATTGTACAATGGTAATTGAAAAACAACTACATAAAAATGCCAAAATTGATATTTGCTCCAAGAAGTGTACCAATTATAACTGAACAAGGCATGAATTTGATAATAATAAATAAATAGTCAACTTGCACACACATTCATAAGCATAATAACACATCTATTTAATCTATTAATATATGTAAACTGACACACCACAATTGCATAACAATATCAAATGTTAAATTTTAGAAGCTATCTAAACTTGCATACTGACTTCCAAACATTTCATTCACACATATGTCAAATATAAAAAAGATGTGTTTTACATTGGGTGTGGTAATATATTTTATTATACTGGAATAATAATTCCGAGAACTCTTCTTAATAATATCTGCACTTAAAATAAAAATCTTTTACAGAGATTTTTTCTTACAAAATTCATTTAAAGCATGTATATTATTATAACTATGTGACTTTTTTTCGCATTAAATAGTGAAGCTATAAATTTTACACTAATTTATAATAGGTTTGCTTAGCGCTTTCGAGATTTCATGTTCGAATCTCATACTCATAGCTTTGTAAATAAAGATTGTTATGATTTATGCAAATGCGTTTGAATTTGTAATTAGTCCATTGTTTAGAGAGAGCAAAACATACCTCTCTTCTATTAATGGCATTGAGTCATTTGCTATATATAAAGCTTCCTTAACTTTTCTTTTGGCGTCATTTTTTTCTGTACAAATTATTTGGGCAGAACTAGGTTCAAATACATGGCCTGTAGCTGCTTGGTGGTCCCAATATCACAGACAAAATAATTAAATATGCACAAAACTATAATTACACAATAATAAAAAGCATATATCAACTTCATAATAAAAAATAAATATACACTACACTTGTTTGCATTTAATTCATAGCAGGAATTACTTAACAAAAAAATAAAACATTGTCCACAATTTTAATTTCAAATAATGAGAAAGGAGCTAAAAACAAATACTGGTCACAAATAGTTCCATACTAAATTTTTAAATATTATTTTGTTAATATTAAAATCATGAAGCAAACTGAAATCTTTTTTTTTTCTTTTGTAGAGTAATGAAAGTATTTAATAAGTAGACAAATTATACATGAATAAATTATGATAATGCTAAAACATTATTTTATTTGTATTAGCAGTGATGCAAATATACAATATCTTTTCCAAATCTTTAAAAAGTCAATCCAAATGACATCTTTTTTTATCAGAATTATATAAAATTATTTAAAATGATCATATTTCATTTTTTTTTTGAGACAAGCAATAATTTTAAAATAATTTATTATTGCATTCCTTTGGTTATAAAGCTATAACACTTTTCAAAAGTGTTCCTGATAAGTGAATAGTAACTATTTCTCATTCATTAAATTGTCTGCATGAATTATTTATTCTAAGATAACAAATTTATCAAAATATAAAAGGTAATATTGTTAATAATGGTAATTATTATAAGTAAAAAATTTTAGATTTTATACAATGTAGTGTTAATTAAATGGTTTAATAACCAAAAGTTCAAATTAACTAAAACTTTATAAATAAGGTAAAAATAAACATACATAGTTTTATGTCTTAGCAGTGTTCAATAAATTTTCATATTCAAAATGCTCTGTGATTTCCTTCAGAAACATGTGTACATCAGAATAAATTTATCTGAATGACATTGAGTTTTAGACCCTGACATTTTAACTGATAAAAAAACAATAAGTAATTAAAAATGAGATGAACATAAAAACTTTTTTAAAAAAATAATGATAATGTGTCTTATTTTTTTGTTTTTTTCTTTTTAAACATGTGTGTCCATGTTTTTTTACAGCAACAATTGTCACATGGTATGATTCAAGATATCAAGTTTGAGCATTGGGGCAGAATTTTTAACATTAGTACAATTTTAACCTTTTAATTATAAGGTTGCATATTTATACACTTGACCTTGAATTATTTATTAAGATATTTAAACACATAATGTCTAGACAGAAAAATAATTAACTTTATCAACTCTATCTTAATTATTTAATAAAAATTATTTATTTAATTTTAATACAATATTTTTTTAAATAAACAAATTTACTGATTTAAGAATTCTTTAAGATTATCATTATTTTAAATACCTTTTATAAAATATATTATTTTTAAAGACAACTAATACTTTTAAACAATCCCTTTAAATTTTTTCAAACTTTCAACACTCATACAGAAACATTTGCACACATATATACTAGAAAATAATTAAGAAAACTAGAAAATTTACTGTAAATTCAAAATTATCATTTAAAAAATACAGCAAAACTAAACTAATTATTGAAACTTATTTTTAGTTTTCTTTAAGCTTAATCTTTTAAATTCTAAATTTAAACAGATATCTGAATTCCCTAATATTTTATTAATTATTATTTTAAATGCACTTTAATAAAAATTGATAACTCACATTAGTTGTTGTGACTTATGCCCAATGTGGCCACTTGATGATGTTGTTGCTTGAAAAAATAATAAAATGTAATGTTACCAAGCCAATAATTTTTTGCTTTTTGTTCTCTGACAATTTTTCAAAGTATTTTTTAAAAATTTACAAACCAATATTATTTTCTAAATTATATTATACATTTCAGCATGTAGTGCTAGCATGCAGGGGGACAGTCTGATGGTTTTGCCAATCCAAAGGATCAGCCAATAACACTAGTCTGAGCAAATTAAGATTATGATTTCCAAAACAACGTACAATGACAGCCATTTCATTACTCTCGTAGCTGTTCTCCCACAAACATGTCTTTTCATGGGACTTATGTGAAATGGTTCTGGGACATACCCTTTTGCAATTGTTTTCATCTTCCAAAGTGTGCAAGAAAACATGGTAGTGGGCTTACATGTATTAGTATATAATAGTACATCAGGTATGGTGTAAGATTGTTACTTTGAATGCATACAAAAACACTTATGACCAGTTGAATTCCATACACCTTTACATTATATGGTAGCAATCTGTGAAGTGTGAATGATTTCCATAGTGATGCAAAGCATAGTGTGCAATGCCATCTATGCCTGCTAACAGCTAATATGAACAGAACTGGTCTATAGGCTTTAATCTGGGCTACATAAACAGCATATTTCTGTGCTTTTGCAGAGAAACAACACCACCAAGTGGCCACATTGGTTGTAAGTCACAACTACCTTCAGACTTTATAAATAGCAACAAAACTTTATTTACTGCAATTAATTTAAAACATAGCATACTTTAATCTGACTTTTATTCAATTCTAGCTTTAAACAATTATTAAATCAGTTAATTAATATTCTTTAGAGCAGTTAATACTCAAACATGTTTAACAAAATGTTTTAGTAATAATTTAAGGTACAAATCTAAGATTTTGCACAACTTAAAATAGGTAAGTCTATTTATTACAAAGGGCTATACATATTTGAGTTTTTTTAAAGTATTAAAGAATATATTTAACTCCTATGGGATATATATATTGAAATATGGACTTTAATATATTTATATATTTATTTTACTAAGGGTGAAGCTAAATTTCATAGCCATGAGAGATGATTTAATATTTGATATATAATACAAATAAAATATATGTTAATTAAAACTATTGTAATAACAATAAAAATAATAAATATAATGGTAATTAACTATTATATACAGTCTTTCAATCCGCAGAAGTACTTCCGGTTAATTCCTTAATTCCTCAACTGCCATTAAATTTAACAGCAGTTGAGGAGAGTTAAGGAATTAATCGAAAATACTTCTGAGAATTGAAAGACGGTATATAATAGTTAATTACTGTTATATTTTTTATTTTTATATATATACACCCATCAGATCAATTACATTAAATTGGAATCAACAATATATTGACTTGTATAGTTGGAATTGCATCCACAAAATATTACCCTAACCTTTGATTACAAGATTTAAAAATTAATGTTTTATTTACAATCTAATTATTATAGTAAAAAAGGAGATGCAACAACATACATGTGTTTTTCTTTATATGTATGTGTGTTTTGTGAAATCGAATGAGAATGATTACGTAATTTGTTATTATACACTTGTGAGCATACTTATATATTGGACAAAACTGAATTTATCAAAACTTTTAATATGATGAGAGAGTTTTATAAAATTAAAGTTTTTTATTATTTTGTAGTGAGAGAATACATTTGGAAGCTGTGAATCAGTGAATCATAAATATTCTTAAAAAGAATTAAAAACTTTAGTCTATTCCAGTTTTTGTAGTATACTGCTGTTGTAAGCTTAGCTAGCACGTAAATCCCAGGATAACTTAACTTAAAATCATGAAGCCCCCAAACCAAATCATTTTGGACGATGGCAGTTATCAGTGTGGCTTAAACTTATATTGCTTCTACTGCCTGCCTATAAATAAAGCAAGATCATTTGAACCAAATAAAACAGTTTTGAGAAATTATATCCTTCAATTTTATCAAAATGAACTGCAATATAAAGTTTTTATGTAGTTATTTTTGATTTGTATAACTAAGAAACGAATTTAAAATCTTTAAAATCAAAAATATCAAATCCAACTTGGACTTTGAGCATTCCACTATTGGTTTTTCAATAAAATGGATGGCTGAATAGTTGAAAGGATGTCAAAATTGAAGTCTGTCCATTAAAGTTTAACGAATCGCTATCTTAATATAAACCAAGCACTGATTATATATATTTATGGAAGATTATGATCTGGTCCAACTGATGAGTTCTGTTTCTGTATGAAATACATATATATTGGAGATCATCCATCTTTTTTGCATGTATGTGGTCATATGTATCGGTTGCTTGAGATGAAGTGAAGGGCAAATGTAGACTGAAAAATCCTACGTTCAAATCTATCTACTTACATATATTTAAAAAAAAATGCTTTTTCTAAATATATTTCGTGTTATATGTGTTTTTATTTCCAAGCGTTCAGATACAGTTTTATGTATTTGCTTGATTTGTTTATATTTAAAAACTGTAAAAATCATTCTCATATTCATTGTTAATTTAAAGGACGATTTAAAGTAGATTTCTATCTTGATTTTCTGAAAATGTATCATCTGAGACAAATTAGGCTGAGAAAATGATTAGGGGAAATGCAATCCTTAGGCGTGAACTACGAAAGCTATTATTCAGTTTACAGACATATGATTATGGAAAAATAAAAAAATAACTTATATATAAATAATGCTCTGATTATATATAATAGATTGTTTGTCAATAGATGGAATAACGTTGTTACAGTAGTACTAAATGCTCAGTATCATAACAGTTTATTATTATTTGCTACAATAAGATTTTTTGTACCAACTTAGTATTTGAAGATGCATTGTGAATTTTAATAAATTATTTACATTATTAAGTTGCATTATATATAATATTATTTAAGAAAATAAAATCTTCAAACGTCATCTGTATTACATTTAATTAAACATCTCACATGATTGTTCAAACCCAAAACAGACACTAAGTATATATGTGCGTGTGTACAAGTATATATATGTGTATAATAATATAAATAAAACAGAATTTAAATAGCCCACAAAAGAAAAAGTTCTTTCTGACAGTTTTCATTAAAAAAAAAGAAAGGATATTAATAGCTTGGCTAACCATTACAGATGATGAAGATGTAAATGGTTTTTAACCCTAGGAAACCTTCAAGATAAGTGTAATTTTAATCTATTTACTCGTCAATACTGAATAGTTAACTGAATTAGTTATGAATGGTTACCGAAGTTAGTCTGATTGGATTGTTCAAGTTGGATCCGGTCCTGACTTAAATCCAGATCATAAATATGTCAGTTGGATGAATTTAATTCATTCAATATATATAATAAGCCCTAAAAATTAAAAAGAAAATCAGAGAAAAAAATAGAAATTCAACCTATTTAAAAAAGTGAAGATATTTCTATCATTGCTTTTGATGTTCTGCATATTATATAAGAGAGAAGGCACTTCTAAATAAAAATTTCCATATATAGGCAGTATGGTTAATAAAAAATGAACAATAGAGCTAGATTAGTTACGAGACATTTATTTTTAAAAATTCTAACCTGCTTAAAAGTTCTCAGCTGTCTGATACACTAACCTCTACATTACCATGCTTTCTTATGCATATGTGTATATTTTTATAAAAGATAATTCATTTTTAAATAGCCTGGTGTGGGCTGAAATTCTTTCAGAACTCTTCCACAGTGAATTAGCAATATTACTTATAGTATTAATGTTAGAAATTTATGGTCTATTATTATTTGTTTAGTCCCTCGATAAAAAATACTCACTCACCCATTTACTTTCCGATAACTGATTAACAAGTTTGATTACGATCACTTTACTGAAAACCAAAAAATCCTAAAATAATTTGAAATTTTTTAGCTAGAAAAATATTTCAAGTTCTATCTCTATTTGAACCCCAAAGAGTGGATATTGCAAGTAGATATACTAACCATTAGAGAGCAAGGATATATGTATAATATTCAAATATAAGTATATTGCCTATATTAAACTTGATGTAAGTAAAAGGGACTTGAACTCAAACTTTCAAACTCCCTACGGATATGCACTCTATTTTATACAACTGATACACATGACATGTGAAAAAAATGATCTCCAGTAAGTATTTGGTGCTGAATCAGCACTCAGCAGTTGATCCAGATCACCATCTCCTCCACACATATATACAATCAATGCTCAGTTTATATTAATATACACACACATACTCTACTTGATCTTTACTTGCATATTTATTTTCAAAATTCTATATTGATGAATTTTTGATAAAATAAACAAATACGCACATTGTTTTTTTACAAACAAAAAGCTAATGAATTTTTAATACTTGAAAAAATATTTACTTAGAGAATACGTTTTTTAAAAAAAAAACTTAAGCTGTAAACAGAAGTAAAAAAAAAAAAAAAGAATGTATATATTATATAATCATTTTATATGTTTTTTTATACGTAATAAATTGGATTTGTTGATATATAATTTAATATTGTCTAATATATAATTTAGTATCGTCTGGTGATGACTTTAATTTAGTTAACTATATATACCTGTAGATTCCTTTTATGCAAAAATGATTTGATGAATTGAAAGAATTGTAAAGTTAGATTTGAAAAGTGGAAACTAAATGGATTAAGATTTGTTATAAGTAAAAAGTAGATGACCATTTTACTGCTAGAACTGGAGAGCGAATATAAAATTAAAATGTTGTGTATAAATTTAGATTAAAAACATACAAATTAAAAATGACATGAACTTGTCAAGTTTGTAAAGAAAAATTTTAAATCGATGTCTTTTTTTAAAAAATGTAAAGAATGAAAGTATACAAATAAAGATATTGGTGGTCGAGAGGTTAGCGACAGCTGCTTTATAAGCAGTTGTCCCGGGTTAGCGGGTTCGCTTCCCAGCTGATGCTATGACACATAAGAAAAAAAAAAGTTGAATTATAACTAATAAAAAGTTAAGTTACTTAATAAAGTCAATATGAAAGTGATCAGATAGAGAGAGACAAAAGCCATTAAATTATACTATTATATATATATGTGGGGGGGGGTGTAATAATTAACTATTATCCAAATACTATTTATAACAATGCACTAACTAAAATCAAAACTCATCATTTTTTAATATTTTTTTAAATCATACTGTTACGGTAATTGGAAAAATGTAAATGAACTCTTAAGATAAACTTTGACTGAATTATTCTCTTCACTTAGCCCTATCAGCACACCCAGAGCCACCACATGTGGGTGTGTAGGTTATGTAGAGCACAAAGGTCTTCACTACTGAGGCACCAGGACACCAAGATAATTAATAAAATGTATATGTAAATAATTTTTTTTAGATTTTCAAATCATTTCATCATTAGAAATAAGTTTAGTGTAAATATATTTCATTTAAATATAAGAGGAATAACTTCTTTACTTAAACTTACTTATGACAACTACCTGGCTTTGAATTTCTAGGCACGAGTTCAAAATATACTACATATATACTCTTATCATTACACTAAACTGAATATAGACGCCATTTTGTCATGATAATTAATAAAAGATATGTAAATGTTTAGATTTCCAAATCATTTTATTCCTAGTAACTCATTCTCATTGTAATATTTATTATTCAAACATAAGAGGAATATTTCTTTCCTTAAGCTTATTGTGGCAGTTGCTCTAGCTTCAAAATACAATTTATATATATACTACCATGGCACAAAACTAAACAGGTCAATGCTTTTTCATCATTATAATTAATAACATTTATATGTAAATAAAAATATTTAGGTTTCCCAATCATTTTTATTTAAATATCCTAATTTATATAAAAAGTAACAAATTATTGTTAATAATTTATTTAAAAATAAAATTTATTTTAAAAATATTGCCTCATAATTACAGTAATTCTGCATGTGATTAAATTATCTTTGAACATTCCATCATCAGATTTTCAATGAAATGGATGGCTGAAGAGTTGTGGGTTGGAATAGTTTGAAGCCTGTCTATTAAAGTGTGAAGATTGGCTATCTTAATATAAAGGTGAGCACTGATTGACCAACTGATGATTGCTGGTTTATCATGAAATACGTCTATTGGTGATTATTTATCTTTTCAACATGTATGTAATCAGGTGGGTCAGCAATATGAGATGGTATGGAGAGTTGAGGATTATGTGAAAGTCTGAGTTTGAATCTCTTATATACTATATTAATAATGTTTTATGAGTTTTAAATGTGTTGTTCACTTGAGAATACTGGCAGAGTATTTATTCCAGAAATGTTAAGACTGGGTTCGATGCTGTTTTATGCCAACATTTTTAATAGTGTTATTTTTCTCTATTTTGTTATTATTGTCCCATATTATCTTTTTACATATTTTTCTGAATAGCTTTTTCTATTTTTAATAATAATAGTATATTTTTTATATATGCAGCATTATCCTCTTACTTGTTTTTTAGTTAAAACTCATAATTAATCCATAATTCCTACTACAATGCAAATCTAAATATAAAAAAAAAACACAAGAGGTTTTGATAGCTTCTAACAAATTATTGAATAAACAATCTAAATACGAAAATTTAAAATTATTCCCTTAAATAAATCTTGGCTAAATCTTTAATTGTCAAACAGTATAATAAAGTAATATATATAATACAACTTAGTTATTAATAGGCTTTAAAAAATTAAATAGTGTAAAGTAGTGCATTTTATTATTCATTGAAAATAAGAAAGGCTATTTTTATTAAAAGAAAAGATAAACAAGTTATTTGTGAGATGTTGGATTTTTAAAACATGTATTTTTATCAAATGGCTGCTAATGGAATTAGTTAAAAATAATTTTTTTAAAACGATATTGCCAGAGTTTCATTAATGCAGCATTATTGTAACACCTATACAACTTGTAACCGCTCTATTGGAAAACTGCTTATCCAATTCTTTATCTATACTAGTGGAAGAATTCAATTGTTTGATTTTTTTTCCTTTATTATAATTTATCATTAAACAAAAGAAACTGCAAGGCATAGTATCATCATCATCATCAACCATTATCAATCCACTAAAGGATGAAGGTCTCTCCAAGTTCAATTCATCTTCTCCAATTTCTATCCTCTCTTCTCCACATCACCCCTACATATTTTCTTATTTCATCCATCCATCTCACATGTGGGGTATTTTGGGGTCTTTTATATTACCTTAAAATCAAATTTAATATTTCAATTGTTCATCTATTATCATCTCTTCTAGCAATATGTCCAGACCAATTCCACTTCAATTATTTAATCCTTTCAATGATGTTAGTAACACCTGCTTGTTCTCTTACCCATGTATTGCCTTTTCAATCTCTTCTAGTTACTCCTAATATGTATCTTTATACTTTTTTGAGTGTTCCAAAGTGTCTTTATTATTCTTCTATTAAGTGTCTAAGTCTCAGATCCATAAGTAAGAACTGGTAAAACACATTTATTAAAAATCCTTCATTTGCAAACATACTATATTCTTTTTAATATTAAGTTATTTCTACAAAAAACACTCCAATCAAGTTTAATTCTATGATTAATTTCATCTATTATGTTTTCATCTGTAGCAATAATCTGACCAAGGTATTTGTAGTTCCTGAAACTCTAAAGTATTATTTGCAAAAACAATACATCATCTGCAAAATCTAAATGACTTAAATAATCTCCATTTACTTTTATTCCTTTAGCTTCCCATTTTAATCACAAAATATTCTGCAGCACTGCTATAAAAAGTTTTGGAGATATTGGAGTCACCCGTCTTACACCTTCTTAATGTTAACCTTCCTAGTACCATTATGTAATCTAATTGTTGCTGTAATTTTTATAAATATTTTTCAGAATATGACAATATATTCGGTCTACAGCTTGATGATTCAATGCTTTAATCACTGCTGAAATGCTTATCCAATCAAATGCCTTTTTATAATCTACAAATCCAAAGCACAATTGCAACCTCATACTCATTGATCTTTTATATAACTTCTCTCAATACTTGAAAATGATTCACTGTACTAAAACCACTTTTAAATCCAGTTTGTTCTGTTGGGTGGTTAAAATCCAAAGTTTTCAGTAGATGAGTTGTAATTATCTTGGTAAAAAATTTCTATAAAACTGATAAAAAGATAGATCTGTAATTTCTAATATATTTTTATCACCTTTTTTAAATATTAATATTGATACTACATTTTTCCAATCATCTGGTACATTTTTATCATTTAGACATTTGTTATATAACTATATCAATTATAATTCCATCATTACCTGGAGCTTTTCCTTTCTTCATAAATTTAATTGCATGTCTCATTTCTTCATTTAAAATCCTGGGCAATGCAAAAGATATAATAGTTGTAAGGGGGGGTTACTTATTTTTTATTATTCTATAATTATTGATAAAAACTCTCCTACCCATTTCATGATGTCATCTCTCTTTTTATTAATAGTTCCATTTTTTTCTTATTGTAGATATAAGTTTCCTAGCAATGTCAAAATGTTGATTTACACTCGAGATTTTTATTCTCTTCTATAGCTTTCCTTGCTAGTTCATAATTACACTTTATTATATCATTATGAACTCTTTTACACATCACATCATTTTAATTCAATCCTTCTTAATGCACCATTTTTATGTATTTTTATAGTCCTTCTTTTTTTCATAAATTCTTTAGTCTCAGTAGAAATTTTATTGGTCAATTGCTTTTTTCTATCAGTTATCTTTGTTGCAGTTTTTAAAGGTATATCAATTATTTTCCTATTAATTTCTTCAAATCTGAATTATGTTCAAAATCTGCTAATATTTGAAAATGATTTGCAAGTTCTAATTTAAATCCATTATGGTGTTTCTGAAGATTAGGAATATCAACTGTGAATATTGTTTGTTTTTTAATAATTTTTGTCTCTCTAGTTTGCATTAACATGTATCATACATCTTATTAATTTACGATCACTTCCTGTGTTTAATTTATTAAGAACATTGCAATCTTGAAACAAATATTTTCTATTAGTCATGTCCATTTCCTTTTAACATTTTTCTAAAAAAAAAAAGAATTCATAATATAAAGTTGTTGTTTTTTTCCTGCAAACTCCATAAGTCTATGTCCTCTCTCATTTCTATTACCATAACCAAATTTACCTGCAGCACTTTCATCTTTCAATTATTTACCCATTCTAGCATTAAAATCTCCCATAACAATTTTAAAATATTGTTTGGTTTGATCAAAAGCCTTTTAAATGTCAATATAAAATCCTCTACTACTTCATCACTACAAAAACGTGTTGGGACATAAACTTGAATCATCTGCATTTAGTATCTGCCATTAAGTTGAATAACTAATCTTGCCACTCTAGCCAATACACCATCAATCTCCACAATATTGTTCTTCCATTTTTTATTTATAATGAATCCTATTCCACTTCCAATATTTGTGCCTTTGTAGTAGAGTACATGTTTCATGTTTAAATCAATTGTCTGTTCACCTTTTCTTCTAACTTTACAAAGTCCAATAATGTTCCATTTAATATGAGACAGTCCTTCATCCAATTCTTGCAATCTTCCTACACTTGAAAGTAATCTGTAGTTGTAAGTACTTAAATAAAAAGTCATCAAATGGTAACTTGGTTCTATTCCGTTAAGATATAATATAATCTTTTAAAATCCCTAGATACCAGAGTATATCACGTGATTAAGTTTTAAAACTGATATAACAATTATTCCAAAAAAAATTCGAAACTGAGATTCCGAATGACACAAAGTAAAAAACAAAATGGTTAGAATCGATCTAATTAAAATTGATTGTTATTTATCATATTGCGGCCACCAAAGTCTGGAGAGTTAATATGTAAATAAAAATCTAAACAATTATAATTTTTTAATATCTATTGTTTCTTTAGTTAAACAAACTTATATGGAATTCATTATTTTAATCAACTAATTTTATTTCACGAGGGGGGGGGGGGAGTCTTTTTCATCTGATAAAAACATTTAAATATATAAAAAATAATAATTTTACTTGCAAATATAAATATATTAAAATTGCACAAACTAGTACTTCTTACATATAAATAATTGCTTGTTTATTATAAATAAGATTTTGTGCACTTTTATTGAATCAATATTTGAGAAAATAAAATACAATAAATATAATGCAACAAAAAAAAAATGTTTTATTGTGAATCCATTAATAATATCGTCCTAATTTTATTATTATTATTTTTTCGTATTCTAATTCAATACATAAAAATGCTAACAAAAATATGATTTCTCATTCACGTGACATAACTGAAAAATCTGCATTACTGCATAATATATGATCTACAATTGTATTATTTCCCATATGATATTCATTGTAGGACTTACAAATTAAAGAGGCAAAAAAAAGGAAACCTAATTAAATCTAGCATGTGATAAAATGTTTTAATTTTTGCAAAAGACATAGATCAAGCAGATCTGGGGCCTTGATAAATGAGAGGCCATGTGCTATCGCAATGCACTCTGGCCTGTTCTGTTCATGAGACTAGGGTGCCAAAATTTATCTTCACAAAGGCGTTTCACACTTACGCAGCAGATCTGATCATACCTACATTAAGGATCTTTTACATTTATTTAATATATATCGATTTATCTTATAAGCATCAATATTTATAACTCACACCTGTTGACCATTTACAGTTTTTTTATTAAATTCATAACAAATTACCAGCAATTTATTATTAGATCAAAAATTATTACATCTCTTTAACTTCAGATATAGACTTATGTGTCCTTGCTAAGATGTTTGACATTCAGAAACTAACACTAAGCATACACTACCACTTTCATATTTGAGTGCAATGCTTATTCTCTATTCTTTTGTTAATTTATAAATCATATTACACCAATTTTAAAAAAAATTAGCAAAATTATAAACCCTAAATAAAAAAGTACAATAGATGATATTATTGCAAATTATCTATGAGGTTGATTTCTGACACACTCTATACATAAATATGCAAATTCAAAATTGAGGGATGAGGCCAAATTTGTTTGACCATGTATTCCAAATTTCTTTCAGGATATTTAAATCTTAACCGTAGTAAAACAAATTTCATAATCATTATCACTTTGCAACAGTACCGATATGCCGCAGGATGGTCTATCTGAATTTAATTCAATTTCTCCATTTTACAGCTTCTTATCAGTAATGTAAATTGCATTATCCCATATCTCTTTCAAGATCTTTTGCAATCACTTGGAATTCAGCTTCAACTGTCTACTTTTTGTAAACTCTTCTTGTGATATCTATTCCAACTACTTAATTCTTCCAATGATTTCAGTGGTACTTGTTTATTTTTAATTCACATATTTCATATTTGATTCCTTCTTATTAATCCTACTTTCATATACTGCTATGCAATTCGAACACTTTGCATTATTTCTCTACTAATTATTCAAATCTCAGATCAATAAGTAAATTCTGTTTAAACACATTTAATAAAAACCTTTCTTTTAATCATATTGACATATTCTAAAATCATTCCATTCATCTTTAATTCTATGACTAATTTTATCTATTATGTTTTTTATCAATAATCTGATTAAAATATTTATATCACTAACTTTTCTATATACTAAATAATTTTTATTTTTTGCTTTCATAATTATAAATTCTTTCAAGTTTATTGTTTGTATCTAATTCAAAATAAAAGACAATTTTAAAATCATCAAATTGAATTTTAGACAATTAAAAAAAATGTTGCTTTAATTAGTAGATTTCTAAGATCATATTACAATTGAGGAAAAAATGTTAAGGAAGAAAATGGATTTTCACTATAGCATAATATCTGTAGCCATATGTATGAGTGAAAAGGATGAAAACTATTTTTAAATCAAACTGATTAAAATAAGCAAACATGTTAATTACATTCCTGTCTCTTTTAGATTAATCATTTCTAATTTAATTCTAAAAGCAGAGATTTAATTTTGTGTTGTTATTTTAGTTTAAAATAATTCCTGGTTGGAATTCCTAAATTAGATTGAGCAGGAGATTGAGATTTTCTCTGCCCTAAGGCATAGCATTTGATAACAAGGAAAGTTTTCATGGGAAATTGAGGGTGGGTATAAATAACCCCAAAAGTTTCATGGATTATTCTAGAAAGCCTTGACCAAGCAAATACTCTACCAAAGTGATTGGTTCAGCTTCTTATTTCTAATATTCAGTTTGATTAACCTGTTGAACTTCATACTGTTGGCAATTCGGACATTTAAGTTCTTTTTAAAATTTGTCTTCACGAAGTCAAAATACACTGCTATACATAGTGTAAACAACAATATGCATTGCTAATTTAAATAAGGATGAACCCCAGACTTTAAGCTGTTCTTTTATGATGCCATGAAACTCTAACATAAGCCGGATTCTCAATTTGCCTCGACACTTGCTGCCATCATAAAGAGAAATCACCTGAAATATAAAGTTTGCACTCTTCAGAAAGCTATGTGAACTCTGCTTTACCATAAGGTAAACTTTTTCTTATTCTTGCCAGAGCAAATAAATTGCTTTTAATTAAATCTCCACTCAATCTAAAATAAGTATGATATATAAAGTTTTATTAAGTTTGTTTTCAATTTGCCTTTATCAGAGGGTGGGTTGTGAGATTATATTTTATATTCCTAATATGTCTTCCATTTATTTCTCTAACTATTGCTAAGTGCTTTGGCAGTTTTTATAATTTTTATATGCTTACCTGCCCTTAGTTGTTATTGTAAAATAATTAATTTTAAATATGTTTAGTTTGCGTTTCTTGCAAACTCTAATCTTTTGGCTGGTGGTTTATCATCTTTATTGTTCTGATTTTCTGAAAGTAGAGATTCCTTTCTAGATTATGTAAGATCGTAATCATATATATTTTTTGTCTGGTATGTAAAATCAACCATGTCCTGTGGCATTATAACATCATTAGTTAGAAAACTACTGATCGATCGTCCACATTAGCTTCACTGATTTCCTACAAGACCATAATTGTTTTCATATCTCTGAATCAGGAAACTAGAGTTGTTGTTTTTTTGTAATTTTATAAATCGCCAGCAGGAAGATATATATATATATCTCACAGACCCCCATGTGCTGCTAAGTGTGAAGTTACCTTATGGGAAGAGATTCATCACCCATGGAGCTGTAAAACATTAAAACTGAATTTGACTCAATACAGCATCTGGTCATCTATGCTGAAGACACTACCACCTTTACTACTTGGATGTGAAGCTGCAAACTTAGCATCTCAAGGCATGCTATACAAAAGAGAGAAATTCTGATAACCATCATGTACATTTTAGAACATTTAAACTCCACCAATTGGATCAAGAATTGTATCAATAAGGACATATATAATATTTTTAGGATATTTTCCTTTATAAACTTGATTTATTTTATGTTGATGTAAAGCTCTTATTTTATGTATCTATAATTTTTGTTTATTTTTTTCCTTTACCATAGGTTGAGGGGGGGGGGGTATAAGTTCTTGATATGTTAGAAAAGAGAAAAACATTATTAACCTTATTTTAAATTGAAATAAAACATAGGGTCAAGTGTAAACTTGCTTGTAGATAAATATATTCATCGCGGTTAGAGGTAAAATTTTATATTTTTACACATTAAATACCAACACTTGTACAGTTACATTGTTACTTGTTGTTTATTTGTTGATACTAATTATTTCATTATTTATTTATTTTTTTTCAGTATATATGATTAATAATTTTTAGTGTGAACAGTCTTTCCTATCATTGTAGAAACAAATAATTATAGAAGGGGGATCGCAAACCAAAACCACATCATTAGTATGAATTAGTCAATAAAAATGTTGGAGGCAATGAATTACGGTTTTACTAAAGTCTGAATTAGCAAGCAAGTGTATATAAAAATAATAATGTTTCATTTTTTTGTTAATATTGATGAATGAATTTTCTTTGAGTGGAAGAGAGGAATTGGATAAATAAGTATTAATAGTACTAATCAAAGAATAGTCATAGATATTTAAGCAAATTAATTGCTTTTGTTATAATCTTTTGTTGACAAATTCTAATTATTGTGAATAAATTTGTTAAATATATGATTTCAAATTAAAAACTGTTGTTGCATTTTTTTTATTCATTTATCAATTTATCACATGCTTGCACAATAAAGATTGTAATATTAATATTCCCTGAAGGTGAATATTATGTGTATTCTCTCTAGGCTCAAATTCTGGGATAAGTTAAGGATGGTGCAAAGAGATTAGTATATATTTGATATATGTTCATATGATAAAATGTCATTTCATAAGAGTGGATATGAATCTGGACGTTTAGGAATCCTAGATACACTTTCTCATTCACTCTGATGCCCTATCAAATCTATCCTATTGCTTATTTTGTATAAAAACATTCACTCTGATGCCCTATCAAATCTACTGTTATGCAAGGCCAGAACCCATTCCATTATATTATATATATAATATTATAAATTGATGTCTGTATTTCTTCAAAATAATATATTTAATCTTATATTCAATATCAGCAAATACAATAATAAAAAAAAAATGTTTTTTTTTTTTTGAAAAGGACAAAAAAGAAATATAATTTTCACTCAAGAGTGCTTTTGATTCTCCTCATACTTTTTGTCAACTAGTTCTTTGAAAGGTCAACTGTCCCATAGTTCTGTGATCTTAATGTTAGCTGCCTGCATATATTAGCATAGCTTCCTTTATTTTCCTTTTATTGTTATTTTTTTCAGTTTGCAATATTTTTACATTATTATAATTGAAATTAAAACTGTATATACATAATTTATTATGGTTATAAAAAACGGAAGCTGATATATTATTATTAACTTTGCAATTTTGTTTTCCAATATACACCTCAATTTTTCTATATAACCACTACGATACCTACATATCCATTTATAAATGATACACTTTTTATTTATAAATGAGGTTTTATCTTTAGAGTTATTTATTAACTTATTTAATGTAGGTGCATAAAATGCAATGTCACATATTCCATTATAAATTTTCCTTATGAAATTTGCTTGTTGATTCAAAATATATAGTATTGGTATCCAAATTTTATTAATAGAAGAATCAATGCTATTATTTATATTTTTATATTTATATTTCGTATTTATCTTTACTACATTAAATAAGTTAATAAATAACTCTAAAGATGAAACCTCATCTGCAAATAAAAATTGTATCATTTATAAATGGATATGTAGGTGTGGTAGAAGATATATAGGAGAATCAAGGTGTACATTAGAGAAAAGAATAAAAGAACACTTGTTGTTATTAAAAAGATCCCAAAATACAAAACAAAATTGCAAAGATAATAATAATGTATCAGCTTCCATTTTTTATGACCATAATAAATTATGTATATATGGTTTTAATTTTAATTATAATAATGTAAAAATATTGCAAACTGAAAGAAATAACAATAAAAGAAAAATAAAGGAAGCTATGCTAATATATAAATACAGGCAAGACTTAATCAATAGGCAGATAGGCCGGAATTATGACAAGCTTGATCTTTTAATGAACTAGTTGACAAAGACTATGAGGATAGTTGAAAGTGCTCCTCAGTGAAGATTTTTTTTGTCCTTTTCAAAAAATTTTTTTTTATTATTATTGTTGTATTTACTAATATTTAATTATAAGATTACATACATATATATAATTAAAATTACCCCAAATTCACAACTTAACAAAACTATCCATAGAAATTAAACTCTATAACACACTCAATGGTTTCACTGCTACAAGAAGACTTCTCAAATGCTTGTAGCAATAAAACTATTGGTTGTCTTTTAGAATTTAGTTTCTTTTGGTAGACTTGTTGGCTAGTTTGAATTGAGGCTTTAATATATATGATATATATATATATAGATAGATATATATATATATATAGGCTATATATATATATATATATATATATATATATATATATATATGGGATCTCTGAATTTAGTTCAGGCTCATATAATTTCTTTGGTTAAAGAGCTGAGTTTGAAGACATGTAGGTGTTTGAAGATTTGGATCTTTTTCTTAATATTTAAGAATTAGATAAATGCTTGGCTTGAGTTAATATTTTGAATCTTATGTCCTAGCTCCTCACTGATGAGAGTCATAGCTCGAAACCGGTCTGGGGATGGGACCATCATAGATAAAAGCTTCATGTATTTTCTCTTGTAGCATTTCTCTTGTAGCATTTATCATAAAAAATAAAATAATTAAGCTTGTTTAGAGCTAGTAGCAGGCTCTTTATATATATATATATATACTGCAAATCTATAAACAGTATCTTATTAAAAGCATCACTTACAATTTTATAATATTAGTATCCTCAATTGTTAGGTGTTTTTTCAGACACTCCCCATTTTTCTTCTTTTCTTTTTATTTTTATTGACATGAGTTTCTCATGCCATCAGACATCATTATGACTTAATATGATTGTATGTTTGTATAATCACATGTCCATCTTTTAATTGCATGCACAAAAATTCTGATTCCAAAATTTTCTTTTTTAAGTGATGTTGAAGTTTTTATTTTCTGATTTTCCATTTGTTTTTCTTGAATTATAATGACTATATTTGATTAGGCTGCTATTGATGATAATAAATTTTAATGATATCAGTTTTTAAAATAATTTCCAGAACGATAAAAATAACTATTTTCATTTATCTGACAGTAATATCTCTTGTAGTAAAAAAAACAGTGCAAATTTTCCTTCAGAAAAAATACTCAGTCAGTCTTTTAATATATAGTTTAATGTTTGGTATGCAGTAGTATTTTTATTAGGTAGTTTTATCATAAGGTACTGGTAGTTTGTATTTTCTGAAACTTATGTGTAAATCTGTAATGTGGCATATACTATAATGTACATCTTCAACATTCACTATATTTATGTGTCATATTTGAATAATATGCTAAAAATCCATGCTATAAAAGGGGTTGAAAGGGGGTAGTATAAATAAAATGTTTTATTTCATGATTCAAGATAAGAGATTTTTATAATTTTATACATAGGCAATTTTTTTCTTTTCCTACTTATAAGACAGATTCCTGTAAACCCAATGTAGAAACTAGATGTGTGTGTACTATTTGTATATCAGAGCATACTCAGAATTATTGAAGTAAAGTATTCATAAAATATATATAATGCAATATATGATAAAGAAATATTTAACCATTAAAGCAAAATATTTTCTTTCTAATTATTAAATATTCATCTAAATTATGTGCATGCTTTTTTTGTTTTACTTTGTATGAAATAATCTTTTTTTTTATGTCACAGCTAATTTAAAATAAAGAGTTAAAAAATGAAAACTGCAAAGGTTTTACAAGAATACTAAATTATTTATTTAAGTGAAACTGAATAATTTATCATTTTCCAAACACATAGTTGATAGACTGTTCAAAGGTAGATTTAATACACTGAATATCGCTATATACAGAACTTTTTTGCTATTTGGAGTTAATTAATTAAAATTAAAAAAAGGTTACAGACAATGAATCTAATTACAGCTGACCAAAATGCCCATAAGAAGAGTATTAATAAGCTTTAAGTGAATGCATTGCAATAAAAAAGTAATTAACTTTTATATATTGATAAATAATATACTATATATATAAAGTGCATATATTTTAAAGCAATATATATATATATATATATTATAAAAACAAACAAAAGATGTGCATTAAATAAATTTAAAAGGTCATAGAGTTGAAAAGTTAATTTAATTGTTTGAAGCATAACAACAAAATTTTCATTTTTGTCATAAGTGAATTTTTTAGTTTCAGATCATGAATGAGTTACTGCTATTTCAAAATAAATGTAAAATCGTCAATTCTTTAGAAGATAAAATGGTCTGAGCATCTGAGTAAAAGTTGAGTGCAAAACTTTTATTAAATTTTCAAACTGATGTTTCATTCTCTTTTCACTTTTACTAATTAAAAATTGATCCTGGAACTTTTCTGGTTTCAGATCTACAACTCTAACCACTCTCCTAATCCTTTGTTAATTACTTCTAAGAAGTTCTTACTTTAATCATATCAGTGTTTTAGTAGCAAGGTTTTTTTTTCCCAGTTTTATAATTATCACATCTGTTTTAATAATTTAAGAACATTTGCAATTTTTGTAACTTTGTTTTAAATATATTCAATCATACTTCAAACTTATTTTTTAATGACATTAACTATCATTTTATAACACTAATGCCCAAACAGTTTCTCCCCCCCCCTTCTCTCTCTTTTTTCTTTATTCTCTTCCATTTTTTCTCCGTCTCTCTTCCCCTTTCATTTTTTCTTTTTTGCTTTTCCTCCATTAATCTTTCTAAGTATCTCCCTTTCTGTTTTTACACTCTTTCCTCAGTCAGAAAAGCAATATATATTGTGCCTACACCAACTGCTCTGCATTAACTCTGCATTAACAAATGCAATCTTAAAAAACATAATTCTAACATTACAAAGCTTATAAACCCAAAGATCGTATTTGTTTCAGATGAAATGAAATCCAGATTACATTTACAAAATATTAATTCCTGACTTTGTCAGACATGCTTAATAATGATAGTTCAATATTTACTAGACTAATTTTTTATAGAAAAGAATAATTTTGAAGATTATTAAGCTGATAGTGTGTTATGTTAGGATAATAAGAAATAGTAAATTACTACTAGAAATAATCAAGTGTTACTGTCTGATGCTGTACTTTATTATGAAGCTAAAGTACTTGACTTTAAGCCCATTGTTGTATATATGATATCATTATTGAAGACAAACTGATAAAGGCAAGAGGTGTGTTTTAATTAATGCAACTTTATAATAACTTTAATTATTTAGATTAAGCAAATATAATTTTCAAAAATATTGACAATAATTTTATTAATTTATATTATTTACTGAATGTATATATATATATACACCTGGGTCTCATTTTATGCGGTAGATACGTTCCTCAGAAAACACGCAGAAAAGAAATCACACAAAAATAGACTTAACTTACCTTGAAAAATGGGGATAGGGGTTGTAATTTTCAGAAATCGCATAAAAGCAAAGCAAGAAGAAAAAATTACTTTAAAATTCGCATTAAAAAAATAAGGAAATAAAGTATGACTAATAAAAAATTTCAAATATTTGAAAAAAAATAATACAAAACAAACTTTTTTTATTAACTACAGTATTTAATTTTACATTTTTTCAAACATATTTTAATCATTAGTGGTTATTTGGCTATTTGACAATATGCGTTTGTTTGTGAAATGTTAAGAAATCAGATTCATCATGTGACATACAATTTGCTCCACTGCCAGTCTTGAGCTGTGTTAATAGTTTTTTGTTTCTATATTAAAAAAATGAGATCGTAATCAAAACAAAAAGATTATAGATTATCATTAGAAAGATTATTTTCAGTTTATAAAATCAATAAAATCTTCGTTATTATTTATTTTAAAAATCTAAAAAATTATTTATTTCTGTTATAATTAACAAAATACGTTTTAAAAGTTTAAAATTTTTGAATATTTATTGCAATATTTTTATATGTAAATATAAATCTATTATTATTATTTACTCATTAGTATAAGTAGGTTATTTACATAGAAGCTAATATTCTAAATACAGCTTCAGGCCATATTCACGTTAGCTGCTAATATAATGTTATATTTTTGAAGAAAAAAAAAGTATTTCAAGTCAAAATAAGTTATTAATAATTTAAATTTCTTGATATCTAATAAATATAGTGAAATATGAAAGATATTAAGCAGAAACATGAATCGCATAACTTTAAAATCACATTAAAATAATCCACATAAAACGAGACCCAGGTGTATATATATATAATATTCAAATCAACCCTCAAATGTTATGTTTTTTCAGCAACATTCTGTGAAAAAATATATAGTCTGAACTTTATATTAATGTAAAATCATACTCATTCAGAGTTTAAATATAAAATTTTCACAATACTTATTGTACTAAGTGTACTTTTAACATCATATTCATGGCAGATTGACTATGAATATGAGTGTGAAAACATCGAAAATATACTTGGTATAATAAATGTTGTTAAAATTTTATACTTAAACTCTATATGAGTATTATTTTATATTTAGAATGATAGAGTATAGAAATGTTATTTATATATTCATACACAATTTAATAAGAAATTGATATATTTACTTCATATTTAATTATTTTTGAAACAAATCTTGCAGCTTGAAAAATTACATTTTTAAATTATTTCCTGTCTAAATATGAAACTTTACCAATATTATTGTTGTTTGAAAAGTTAATAATTTTTGGAGAAAGCTTAGGATTATATATTTGTTTTGTTAAAATTTGTACTCATATAACTGCATTGATAAAACTTAAATTTGTATTGCTTTACTTCAATTTGATTTTCTCTTGAATTTGTTCTAAAAAACTATATTAAAAATGTGTGTGTCTGTAGTTGTATAATATCAAGTATTTGAAAACATTTAAAAAAACTGGACTTTAAAAAATTTTGAATGTTACAAATATGGGATTGGGAATAAACTCGACTTACTCATTCTTGCATTCTTGTTGATTATAAGAAATTCAAACAATGCTACGATCTAATTTACAGTTAAAACTTTTAAGAAAAAAGGATTTGGAAAATAGAAATATATTAATAATATATTCTCTGATTTACAGATAAGAGTTTCAGATTTTTCTAAATATGTGTAATATATATATATTAGGCACTATTATGTAAAACTTGTTGTAGCAAGTGAAATAAAAACATTATAAAAAAGAAGTGTGCTTCCGTTCCTAAAAAAAGTCATGCTTCAACTCTGATATATATATATATTAAATGCTACGCAACAATATAATTCCAGCCATACTCCCCTTTAAGTAAAGAAAAGCTTGAATTTTGAAGATTTCAGATAGCTTTATGCATTGTTTTTCTTTATTTATATATATATATATTGTAACAGGAACTGGGTTCTGGGTTCAAGCCCTGTTACAAAAAGGGAATGAAAATGTAGTTTGTAGATAATTTTTTTATTTATTTATATATTATTAGTATTATATAATTATTTGTAAAAGTCGCACATACTAAGCGCATGTGCATTTGCTGGAATGAGAGATGTGGGCATATATTATGAGTGGCATACGTATATGTAGGTAAATATTATTGTTGAGGACACGAAAGTAGAAATTTAGAAGACTTTAAAGCAGGTAAAAGAAAAATTTCTTTTGTAAATATAAACTTCCTGAATGAATTGGCCAAACGGATCGCATTGTTCAATAAAAAGAAAGAAAAATAAAGAAAGCAAAATCCACTGCTTGAATGGATATTTTTTTTTTTGTGTGTTTGTTTTAATTAAATGGATTTTTCAGAAATAATTTTGATTAAAAAAAAAGAAAGAAATATGAACATGGAATGCCATTAGTTATTGAACTATTTTCGATCTCTTTTGTTTGGTTAAAGTTGACAAAAGGATTTGTAATTAAAAGTTCAGGAATTTAAAAGAAAAAAGAGAGATAAGTAAAAGTCAAGATCGCTAAGTGGTTTTCCTTTTGTTTGACATTTTTATAAGAAAATCTATTTTTGAAACAAAGGAATACCAGCGATCAGGAGGGAGACAACTGGGATTGATTAATTAATTAATTTGAAAGAAACGGACAGTTGAGCTCTGCTAGTCTGACGTGTAAGAAGTGCAGATATTCTAAATTTTTATTGAAGAAAATTTATTAGGAAAAGCTATTACACTAACTGAAAAGTAGAATGTTGGAGAAGTAAATAGTGCGAACTGAACTACATATATGAGTGACCTCATGGATCGTATGGGGTAGAATCACCATCATGCCTGGTCAGTGTTCGGACTCCAGCCATTTTAATATGCCACGTCAATATATTCCACAGTCAACATCTCCAACTGCCCTACATAACTAAAGCTATTTGAATCTAGTGTAAATCATCTGCCATTCCGGAATTAAGCCGAAAGAATAAGGAACTGAAGATTGAAGACGCCACTTTAGAGGGACTGAAGGAATGAAATGTTAAGTGGAAGCATTGGACACCATATTTGCCTAGGTAGGATCCCCGGAATCGTTTTGCGAGTGCACTCGGAAACACATACGCCAGTCATTCAAATTATACTATACCGGTAAATATACACTTATTATGCCATTTAAAATTTTTAAAATTAATCCAACCTAATTGCGAGAATATTTCATAATATACCTGTATTATTAATTTTTTTTATTGTCTTCTCCTTAATAATAATTCATTAAAAATATTTATTATATGTATATGTGTGCCATTTATTGATTATGTTTTTTGAATAAGTATTAGTAGATCTGTAATTAAATTATTGATTTAGTGCGATACACGTTATAGAATTTATAAGTTCCAAAATCTTATACACGTGCGTGCTGGTGTGAATTTAACGATAATTTATAACGAGACAGATTAGATAGAAAGGTATATGAGGATTGTAAAAGGTTTAGTTTAAATTTTAATGAGGAATGAAAGAGAATAGAAAGATATAGAGAGAATTGATTTGAAATTTCGTTCACCTTCGTTTCTTCTCCGGTGCAAGGCACTACCACCCCTGAGCATTAAGATGGAAAACTAATTAAAAGGCTGAATCAAATAAATATTTAATAGGCCCTACAATTCTTCTATATAATGAGATTGGCACTTAGCCATGAACAAAAAAAAATATGTTATCCATAAACATAGAGTCTAATTAAAAGTTATGTTAAAGCTGGGAGGGTTCAATTTCATTACCTGATATGTATGTGTTCTGCTGTGGGTTGCTTCACTTACCCCTTTGAATGATCCAAAGTTTGGGAAAACTTCTTATAAGGGGTGAATGACTCTATTTGTTTTCGGGAAAACTTCGTATGGGAAGGGCCATTAGTAATACATGCATCTCTGTAACAATTCACCCTCAGAAAGAATAACTGTAGAAAAGTTGGTTTGATAAGGATAAAGGTTTGAATTCAGCTGAGTTAAAATTTTAAAAGCGTAAATGTACACTGACGATGGTGTAAATTGTTTCAATATATATATATAACTTGTTTTGTTTATCATATATATATATATATATATTGAATCCATATTCATATTAAGTTCTTAATAAATAAAATATATAATTAAATGGTTTATTGCTCAGGAATTCACAGAAAATTTGAGTAATGAATGTAACAACTGGACCTATGATTTGTGTCCTTTTAAGCTCCACTGTTTATCAATTCTATCACTACATTGAATGACTAATGGCACATTAAGACTATGTAAGAAAATAATAGCTGATTGACCAAAATTAATAATTACTTTCTTTAACCTTCTTAAACTTTAGCTGTCTAACTTTATAAAAGCCATTGGCATATGTGAGGTGCACAAGAGATTGGGATTCATATATGCATGCAGATAAAATTTAAGATCAATTATTAATAATTCTCCAATTATTTTATCATACAAAATGAAATAAGATTAATTTTATCTGCAGTAGATTGTGCAAAATAAGTTATTATAAAAAATTGTTTAGTTATTTTATTTTATTTTATTGTGACAAATTACACAATATACTATTAAGAGAAATAATGTGCAAAAGAAACTAACTTTCTTGGGAGGAAGAAAAGTTCAATATCATCACTTTAGAAAAGTAAGACATAAAATTTTCATATATGTTGGAATAAATATTTTTCAAAAAATTACTAAAAAGGAAGATTATATATTGTAAAAATTCTTAGATTTGATATATTGAGCCTAAAGTTCTAGGGTTAATTTATTAATCTGACACCACTTTTAAAAATGTGATAGGTTCCTGTTTAACATTTTCATTGACGTTGAAATGACTAACCTTGTTTAACAGGCTAAATCTTACTTTTGAATAAACTATCAATTCAATTACTTAGACACAACAGTCAAATTCTGTATCTATAAAATAGCAAGTGTGGTATTGATTCTAAAGTCTTTGTTAAATTTTTTTAGAAAAATATTAATTGAAGATGGCCTGGTTGAATGAAATTCCATTTTGAGGGCATTTTCAAAAATGTTATTCTTAAAAGATACCACTGATAGAACTATCCAATTCTATACATAACCTCTGTGGGGCTGATAAAAGAAGTATCAGATATGGTTGATCAATTAATATTAATGTAGACCCCATTTCTTCCAACCAAACTTAAACCAAATCATTTTTTTTAAGAATTCCAATAAAAAAAAGTTAAGAGCAGTTTTAACCTTTTTAAAATCTATTTTCTTGGTGAACTATGAAGTCACTTTCCAAAATAAACATACATCCTATCTTAATGTATTTTTGAATTACAGGCAAAATGTTATTAACAGGAATTATTACCCTTCTCTTATTTACAATAGCTTTGGCTTCAGGAAGATTTTGTTCTTGGCAGTAGCTGAAAGGTTTTGTCAATATGGCTTTACATCTCACATTTAATAGAATTATTTGATGGCTGAAAAAATTGTCTATTATATTTACATTCTATTCCTTTAGACTAAATAAATATTAACTATGCTCACTATAACAGTACATGCCAATACTAAAATAATAAAGATGTTATTTAAATCAGTACAAGTATTATGCCTAAGAATTTTTTTTCTAAATCTGAATTTAGGTACAACAACATTTAGCCAGTTTTATTAACAAAACATAAATATTTTTTGACTTCTGTAAACTCACAGTTTTAAATCTAGTACAATCTCTTTTTTTCTGATCTACAACATATCATATTGTTTCATTATCATAATTCAACTATCTTTTATTATCATCATTTACTTTCTATCTATTGAACAATCAAGTTTTCAAGGTGACATATATAATTATACAGTTTTCACTCTAAACCACTAACAATATTTTATCTAAAAAAATATCCATAAAATATCTTTTCCACTTCCCAAATAATATTTATTTTTCTTTAGGTTTGTTTTTATTACCATATTAATGAATTTATATACACTTTTTTGATCTTCATCACACTTTTTTTATGATAGTTTATATAATTAATTTAGTTGAATGCAAATTTATTGACTTTAATTAGTGACAATTTGCCATTGGTTTTGTTATCATTAAGGATCATATGGCCAGTTATTCAGAAGTCAAGGCTTACTTGGACTATAGAATGATAGGCTGAACTTAACAGTTTCTACTTATTTTAATTTTTTTCTGGAAATTAGTCTTAGAATCTTTAGCTCTTAAAACTATCACTTTCATCACTGAACTAAATACTCGGGCAGTTGTTTGTATTTAAATCTTAATAAATATTTAAATAGAAGCTCTTTAATTTCAAGTTAATATTAACAATTAATATTTAATAATAATTAACATTATTATTAGTTTTTTAAAAAAATACATAAAGAGATATATCAATGTCAAAGTAAATTTTCAATTTAATATTAGTAATTAATATTTAACAATAATATTTAACATTATAACAAAGTAAATTGATATTATATTTATTTTAATTTGTTTCAAAATATTTTGGTTCGATATGAAATTAATTCAGAAAAGTAACAGTTTTATGTCGAAAGAGTTGTTAAGATTTATAAAATCTGCAAATGTGATCAATATATCTGTTAGTGAAGTCAAAGAAAATAAGTTATCAAGGTCATTTATTCTTCTAAGTTTCAATTAAAACATTATGGCAGAATCTTTAACGACAGAAAATATAGTAGGTTAAGACCTGTAATTTAATTGTCATAAAAAGTTTTACAATCTTGTAATTTTTATATGTATGTATGTCTGTGCGTGTTTGAATGTGTATAAAGATTAATTGAGACTGGCAAAATGTTCATTATAAAAAAAAAAATTTCTTCAGTAGTTTAATCTAATATTATTTTAATATGTCTTTAATTTTCTACCTTCTGTCTAATATTTCCTTTTTTTTTAATCATTTTTACATTTTTAATCACGTTTGTATTAAATAAATTTGTGTATGATCTAATGGTTGAGTTTGATATTGTTTTTATATTTTCTCCTTTCTTTAGCGCATTTTTTCTTTCATTTTTTTTTTAAATTTTTATTTGCTCTTTGTATATACATTTCAAGTTTTTAAATGATTTCTTTTTCTTTAAATTTTTAATTTTTTTTTATTCTCTATCTTTTTTTAAAAGCAAATCTAACTTCATACAAATTTATCGAACAAATCATCTCCCACCGACCCCTCTCCTTAAAATAATTTTAGCATGTTATGGAAAGTCGAACATTTTGATTGTTCAATAATCTTCTTCAAAGACTTTCTTTTACCTATTATTTAATAAAAAAGAAAAGAAAATAGATGGATAAAAAAGTATTAAAAGATTGTTGGACAATTAAAATGTCCTTTATATAATAAAATTTACGCATTGCTAAAAATTAAGTATGAGGGAAAGCAAAATATAAAACAGCATATTTCTACAGAAGAAAGATCAAGAGAATATATTATTTACCAGGATAGTCAAATGTTGATGTTTTTATATTTTTACAATTTATTTTATTTTGTAGCTAAAAATAGCTGGATAACTCTTTACTAACTAATTAGAAATTAAATAAGTAACCACATTGAACGTAGACTGATTCTGAAAACATCTGCAACCTACTTGTAAACTTTTGAAGTTGATCATTTAATCATGGATTTGCAAGTCGGTTACATACGTGCATATATATAATCATAAATAACCATGAAGAGACTTATTTATATATATTTAATATGTTTATTATATATTGTAACACTAGATTCAAATAATATGTGTGATGTGAAGAAGTTTATGAAAAAAATATAATAATAATAATAATAATAATGAAAATAATATAATTACCAGAAGTGAAATCAGGGATTATAAATAGATAAATAAGATAGTAAGCAACAATAACTCATAAAGATAATAAATGGGAGTTAATAAATAAACTGTGTATAAAGAATCAATTATTAAATGTATGAGATTAAAGTACAAAATATAATTAAACTATAATAAAATAAAATAATGATGAATTTTTTAAAAAAAACTTATTTGGCAAACTTTGTTTTTATTTGGTTATTGTTGTTGTTTTGTTTTTTTTAAATATATATATATATACTTAATGAATGTGTAAAAACATAGTGAAAATAGAAGATTAAGTATGTTTGAATTAATTAATTACTTTCCAATAGGAGACAAACAATAAGGAGAAATATAAGAGGTAGGAGTTGCATGGCAGATTTATTTCATTTATAATGGTTTATTGGCGGCATAAAAAAAAAGGAAAAGTACAGGACTAGGGAGCCAGCCTATGTAATCTTAAAAATAGCTAATCATCATCTCATTACAATCCGTCTGCATTTATTTAAGATTTTTTAAAAAGCTGAAGCTGTTTTTAACCAATGTTGCCTATCAAAACTCATTTTCATACTGGAAGGAAAACTGAAAATCAATTTTATTAATGGACATATATGTGTCAACCTAGTAAAAATCTATTTAGACTTTAAGAATGAGCAATTTCAATAATCAATAAAATCTGCCAATATTATATTTAAATAGAAGTTTATTTTGGAGGAAATTTAATTCCATAACTATTATTTATATTGAATAAATTTTATAATGGTAATATTTTGGATATATATGAAATAATCCCAGTCCATTAACTGAAATTAATTATGAAATCACTCTCCCAAATGTTAAGTAATTTCAACTGCATCTCTTATTTGCTTGAGATTCAGACTTTTATACATTTATTCATGGGGGAGGGGGGCTTAGCTGAAATTATATAATGTTTGGGAGAGTGATATATATTATATATGTAATATTGATTTTTCCCTTTGTTTATATTTGTAATTCAAGAAAGCTATGATTATGGTGAACTTCACCAAAAGAAAGAAACCACTTTGTTTTTCAAATGAACAAACATGTGCAAATTTGAATTATATATATATGGTGGAAATTTAATGAGAATTCTCTAACTATTTTTATATATAATTTTCAAACTATGATGTATTTACTAAGGCTTTAACCTCAAGCATATGCATGTAAAATGGCGATATCAGGGACCTCTACAGGTCTTAACCACAAGCTTACACCTTGGAAGAAAAGAGGGAACCCAGGATTCCCTCTTTTCTTCCAAGGCATAAACTTGTGGTTAAGACCTGTAGAGGTCCCTAATATAGCATTTTTACATGCATATGCTTGAGGTTAAAGCCTTAGTAAATATTACTTATGTAATCAATGTGCATTTAAATAAATTTATAATTAAAACTATGATGTAATAAATTAAAATACCAATGATAATTGTCATTGCAAACTGAAATTACATCATTTAGTAAAGTGTCTTTGTCTTACACAATATTTTAGATTTGCTTTTGATGTAAAATATTTTGGACAATTATACTTTACCCAATGTAAATAATTTTACATCTACGATGTAAAATTATTTCCCAAAAAAATACACTGAGAATAAATTTTCATTAAATTTTTATTGTTTGCATCTGAAAACCTGTGAAAATCAATTGTTTAATACATATATACTATAACAGATCTGTTATATGGCACACAATAATATAGTGCATGTGCACAAATATATATATATATAAAGTTGAAAAGAAAAGTAGAAATAAGCACAGACAAATTTTTGTAGATATTTTTTATATTGCCTGGAATAAAAATAACAACTATTAAAGAGTTAAATAATTCTGAATTTAAAATAAAATTTTGTTATAAATTAAACATTTAAAAATGTCTAATAAATATTTTAAAATTGAATTCTGATTTTGAAATTTAAAAATAAGCATGTTTTCTGATTATTGTAAAAATGGCTATTATCTATTTTGAAAGTGTTAATTAATTAATTGGTAACAGAAAAAACTGTTTTCAATTAAGGCATTTTATCACCTCAGATGATTCTTATAAAAAGGGCTAATAAAAATATCAGTTCAGTTTGGCTTTAATATTTTTGAAAAGCAGTAGGCCAAATTGGCCAACTGCAAAAGTCTGGTTTTTAATTTTTGAGAAGCAGCTGGCTAATAGTTTGCTGTAGTTGGAAGTAAATATCTGGCCAGAAAGAATTTGTTAGCAGAGATGGTTTCCGGAGCTATACAGATAACTTCCATGAAGATGTAGTGGAAGTCAAGACAGAAGGAGGAAGCTGCTGCTGATTCAATATATTGGAGTTTGGAACATAGAAAGAAGGCCCACTTCTCTGTTGCTAAACCCTTAAATGTGGACAAAACAGTTTGCTGCTCTAAAGCTCATCAAATCCTAGACAGTAGGAAACTGACTGAATGCCAACATACCTGATTATGCCTTTCTGATGCAAACAATTTCCTGGACTATGCCTGTCCTTATGACAATGATATTTACCCATCAGCTTGCCAAAGAATTGGTAGACATATGCTGCTATGTATACATGCAAGGAACCACAGACAAATGCCTCACATCACATATATATATAACATGAATTGTTTTAAATAATTTATTTTTGAAATGATATTTTAACAGTTAGAGATATATAAAATGATTTTAATTTTTGTTTATTAAAAAAAATAAAAAGAGACATTCTAAAACTAAATCAAACACAAATATATGTGTTTGGATTAAAAATTAAGAGTCAACAGTAATTTATTGACCTTCCTATTTTAAAAAGAAAAAAAATATTTTAGACTAATGGAGAAAAAAAAATATAATATTATTGTTGTGACAAATTAAAATATGTGATACAGATCTCAGTGTGTACCTGAAATTCAACATGCACACACATATGTGTAAACTCGTAATCATTTATAGTATTTTTTATACAACTGAAAAGTTTAATCATGTATTTATTATTTATGACAATTGCAATAGTCATCAAATGTACTGCACTCTGTGTATATATATATATCAATGCATGATAGATAAACACATTTAGGTAAAAGTTAATGTAATTCTATTATTTTGATAATTTCACATATGTTATGTAAATAAATTAATATATTCCATTGATATGCAGATATATATATATATATATATATATATATATATATATCAATGGAATATATATAATATTTATATATATATATATATATATATATAAAATTAAGAGTGTGCTAATAACTCTAAACAAGCTTTTTTTTTTTTTTTATTTATGATAAATGCTACTACAAGAGAAGGCATTCAAATCATTTTTATCTTGGATTGTCCCCATCCCCAGACCGGTTTCGACCTATGGGTCTCTTCAGTGAGGAGTTGGGACATTAGATCTAAAAAACCAACTCAAGCAAAGCATTTATCTAAAAGATAATTGTTAGAAGAAGATCTGAAACTTTTAGACATCTACATGTCTTTAAAGTCAGCTCTCCAACTGAAAAAATCATATGGGCCTGAACTTAATTCAGATGCTCCATATATTAGTAGGCTAAGCTCTTTAATTTAGCTAAAGCCACAACAGCAAAATAATAATAGTAATAATAACAAGTCAGATGTCACATGACTTATATATAGCTTGCACTTACAAATATGTAAAATTAAGAGTGTGCTAATAACTCTAAACAAGCTTTTTTTTTATATTTATGATAAATGCTACTACAAGAGAAGGCATTCAAATCATTTTTATCTTGGATTGTCCCCATCCCCAGACCGGTTTCGACCTATGGGTCTCTTCAGTGAGGAGTTGGGACATTAGATCTAAAAAACCAACTCAAGCAAAGCATTTATCTAAAAGATAAATATATATATGCTATTTAAGTAAACCTAGCATTAAGTATTTGTATTATTCAAAATATAACTCAAAAATTTTAATCATTTGTTATATTTATATGATGATTGAAATATAAATCAATTGTACTGCATATGTCTGTGCATATATCAATGAGTGTCAAATAGACACATGTAAAATTTAATAATTTTTTTATTATTAAATGTCAATTCAAATATGTTCAGTCACATGTTTATGTGCTGATTGTGTTTTAAATAAACCTATATGAACGTATATGTAAACTATAATGTAATTTTTTTTTTAATTTGTATATTAATCAAAATCAAAAGACTTAATTTATATGTATAGCTATAGTCTAGAGACTTTATTTCAATTTTTTATTATTATTATTAATAAATGTATACTTAATTCTTAAAATTATTCCAATGACTTACTTTTAAATGGTTTTTAGATCATATTATGTATTGCATCATCTCTTGGTCACCATAACAGTACATGAGCTTGTGTTTTTAGCTAGATTCATGTATAATGGTTTGATTATATGAATGAGGATATATTTTAATGCTTTTGGGCATCCAGTAATGATAAATCATCATTATCCTGGTTGGAATTTAAGATTACATTCTTTAAAGCCCATGAATTACATTTTATTTAGTTTAGTCTATTAGAAATTAATTTTATAGTTGGTCAGCACATTAATGGTACTAAGTTACCAGAGCAATGATGATGATCAGCATGTATTAATATTCCAGCATTATTATTTGATTATTATGTATTCTGATGGGGAGCACTTAAGATAGTGCATCCAAATTAATGGTTAAATAATTTCCCAATTCTGGCAAAGGCTCACTAGTTCATGATGATGGATGATTATTTCTTTTGAGTATTACTTATACTGATTTTTACTTTTATATTGATAATACTGTTTGATGTATGGTTAATTATACTTTTAGTTGCTCTAAGCAGTTAACTGGCTGATCTCTTGGAGATCTCAGGATCTATAGTTCTCTTTTATGTAAAATATAACATTTCTTATATATTTTTGGATATAAAATTACTTTAATATATAACATTGCTTATATATTTTCCTTTACTATCATTCTTTAATCTAATAATTTCATTTAATATTATATCTTATATCCTAAATATTATACTTCTTTGTAATCTTGATATTTACCATCATCATTATGTCATTTTAAATTGACTGGTAACATTTTTAACAGATCTGAAATTTGTAATATCTTCTTTATCACTTGAGTAACAATGTTATTATCAAATTCTCCCAATTATATGGCACATCTTTATCATTTAGATATTTAGCATAGAGTTTTTTCAACAATTTTTCTATTTCTTAATCTGCTGTTTTTAAGATATTAGTAATAATTCCATCACTTTCTGAATTATTTTAATTCTTCACAAATTTAATTGTATGTCTCACATCTCCATTTCAAATTATTGAAAGTTAAGTTCATGTTATAATTGTAGAAATTACTTTCTTTTATTTTTTATTGCTATATACTTTTCTCATGTGTCATAGCATCAGACAGGAAGTGAACCTGCAACCCGGGATAAGTGCTTGTAAAGCAGCTGTCACTGACCTCTTGACCATCATAGAATTTTTCCACACATTTCATAGTATTATCTTTTTTTAATAATAATGTTACATTTATTATTATTATTATTATTATTATTATTATTATTATTATTATTATTATTATTATTATTATTATTATTATTATTATTATTATTATTATTATTATTATTATTATTATTATTATTATTATTATTATTATTATTATTATTATTATTATTATTATTATTATTATTATTATTATTATTATTATTATTATTATTATTATTATTATTATTATTGTTGTTGTTGTTGTTGTTGTTGTTGTTGTTGTTGTTGTTGTTGTTGCAAAAACAACATTCTATATCAAAATGTCATAGATAAGAACAGAAGTCTCAAAAGTATAAAACAAGAATGGACATACTTTTTCAGGGCAAGGATTACTTGTAATTTTTTTCATGTGTTACAAGGTAACATTTATATATTATATGCTGTTCCAGATCTATCCACAGAAGGAACTTACTTACACGAATATATGTTTTGGCTGGTTTCATAGTTCTTCATAATAAATTTATAATCTTATTTAATTATAAATGTTACGTGAACGAACCGGCACGTTCGAGCAAAATGGGAGATATTATTGATAGCTTTAACTATCAACAATGGCCCACCTTGGCTACTAGATTCAAACCCCTACTATCCAAACACTTTATTTGTTTTGGAGTAAACCCTGGGGCGCCAGCTAGTCAAAGACTAACGTATCCAGACAGTAGGCTCATAATCCAGCGCTCGAAACAATCCCAAAACTAGCCCAGTCTAATTTTAATCAATAATAAAATATAGAAAAAAGAATTGGTAAAAAGAGATTGGTAAAAAGAGATTGATAAAAAAAAATTGATAAAAAAAATTGACCGACAAATAAAGTTTAAGTTTAAAGACCATTTATTTTAATTAACATTTACTAATTTTAAACATTTTCTAAATCTAATATAATACACGCACATTTTAATTTAACACACTATAATATGTCTTATGAGAAACCAAAATAATAGTTGACATTGATAAATTATCTAAAATTCACAAATACACACATCAATAGTTCATTTTATGCATGCTTATAGAGTTCGAATTACTTGTCTCTGTAGGATTTACGAATTACAGTGGTGGCTACTATATATAAATGAGAATACAAAAATGTTTTACCTAGGATTTTTGGAACATGGACGTAGAACTTCATTTTCTTTAATTGCTGCTTTAGGTGAGAATATTTCCAGCTGACTGGGACGTTTTCTTGAGGAGTTTTATTATTCTTCATGATTATTATTTCTGGAGACAGTTGAATATTGATGGAGGATTTCTGAGCTGTTAAGTAGACATTATTTCACGGGCAGGTCTTGCTGATCTTGTTGGACTAAGGGCTGAAATAAGAGCATATATTCCCAAAAGCTGCTCAGCACTGCATTTCTGTTTCTGGATACGTAATATAAATTGCACTGTTATCTGAACTGAAACAAGACTGACACTAGAGAAAACTGAAACTAGGCTGAAAACTCTACGTCTGATAAAAATCTAGCTATTTATGTATGCGAAGTGTTTTTGTTTTAATATTCTCTGGCAATAGGTGTTGTTGAAATTCCTTTAGTAACTAATCCTATGACAATGTGTTTTTGAAGATTGTTTAATTAGTAGTAGCATTACAAACATGTTGTTTTTATATCTTTAATTAGTAGCTCACTGCTGTGTTTTTAAATACATTTCATTTCAATATTTATTTTCATGTGTTTTTCAATATGATTTTAACACGCATTTATTATATATCTTATTAACAAGCTAACATTTATTTTTATTTATCATCGCACATATATATGCATTTATTCTAATAAACTGGAATGAAAAGATATTTATATTTTAACTTTTAATTTATAATAATAACACTATTTAACTTTTATGAACTCTTAGTTTTTTCTATAGGAAAACTCCCCCTCCCCTCTTTTAATTAATCAATTGTAAGTTTTATTTCAAGAACTCTCTGATTTTTAAATCTTATTTTCACAAAAACAAACTGCATTTACATTTAATAAAGAAACTTTTAAACTTTTACCTATTAGTTCTCTTTTAACAAAGGATTTTTATTTCTAATAATTTTTTTTAACAAATTGTTATGTGCCAATTTCAATATTGGTACAATGCATGGTTTTAGCCTTTAATACTTCTACTATCAATTATGAGGAGGGGGTGGGAGTTGAGCAAAAGGCTTTCATTATGCAATGGATTATTTAAATAATATTTTATTAACTACTTATTTACCTGCTTCAATTCATAGCTTTTGGAGGTATAGTTTACTTCCATTTAATTTGTATTATATTAAAACTATGCTTATCTAATATATAAATCCTTCATCAATATCTGTAAAGCATACTATGAGATAATTCTTTAATGTCAATCGCATTAATCTTAAGTGTGCCCAGAAAGGTCTTTTTTTATAGATGCCACTTAGATAGTATCTCATGTTTAAACAATTTTCTTGGCATTAATTAAAAAGAAGTTAATTTATATATAAAAAAAAAAATTTGGAAAAAATTATAATGAGTAAGTATTGATGTACATCAGTAATATTTGTGGTAAGATAAGTTATTTTTATGACAGGTGTGATTGACATTGACCGTTAGATGATTAGCCAATGATATTGAACTATTACACTATTTTTATCTCTCAGCTTTATACTGTTAATGCCATTTTTATAATATTTTTTCTGGTAAAATACGCATCTCATTTGTGAGGAAAAAATTTAAAAATATATAGAATTAATCAATATGTATGTGTAAACGGAAGTGGGAGGGGGGCGGATGCAGAAAAGTTTGAAGTAGTAAGATAAATTATAGATCTTTGTTTTATCTCATTAAAAGAAAATGTAAAAATAAAAAAAAAGGTGAATAAAATTTTTTATACTGTAATGTACAATTACTTGGATAAAAAAATCAATAAAAATAGTTTTAAACAAAAAAAAAATTAAATATTCTTTTTTTCTCTTTTTATATAACAATTATAAAAATACAGATTCTACATAACTAAGAAATATTGAAAGGATAAGAATATTTGGTTTTGACTTTTTTTATTTTGCATTCTGATTTGAAATCGCTAGATACTTATTCAATAACCAAACTTAGTGGATAACTGGACTGGACATGCATAAGTTACTTAATATTTCAGTATCCATTGATGTTTTGAGGTCTTTTAATGAAAGACAGCCATGCTAATTATTACTTTATAAAGTTTTTGGCTACTTTAAAATAACAAATGAGTAATAAAATATGTAGTGGTTATTAGATTAACTATTTTAAGTTTTAAAGTTTGAAATAATAAACATTTAACACGTACACTTAATGATACATAAAGAAATGCAAAAACAAACCATAATATTAGAATCTGCAAATGTCATATATTAGCATATTCTTAACAAAGGTTGCTTCATATTATAATCGGTTTCTGATTAAAATAAGTGCATGTATACTTACCTTCCTAATCTGGATTGATTTAGAATCATTTCTTCCTGATAAAAATCCAGCACTCATTTGTCAAATCATTAATTAGATAGATAATAGGATCATCTATGGACAAAAAAATCCAAGCTTGCTCAGAAATCTCCAATTACCTTTTAAAATATCAATTTAACTCCTAATGTGTTAGCCCAACAGGCAGATTAGCTAACCAATTTGCATAGAAGCCTTTCCACTTAAATAGAATATTTCTTTATATTTGTAGTTATAAGTTGAACGATTTCCATCATTTTGTTGAATTATTAAATATTTTTTTAAGATTCAAATTTTATATTTTTTCAAAAAAATTGGAAACAATTGAAAATCATATCATTATAATATATTGTAAAGATACGAGTTTGGCTAGCTCTGGTGTAATCATATATTACTATTCTCCTCTATCAAACTTAGAAACACAAACCAAGCATTTTTGAATAAAATGAAAGCAAATTAATAGAGGTGGGTGGGGGAGTTTCTCGATTGATAATTATATTCATCTAAATATATAATTTATATTATATTTCATGATTATATAATAACAAACATATTTATAAAAAGATATTCGTAAAAATTGTAAAACTTTGCTTATGGATGTATTAAAAGTAATATGTTAAATTATAAAATATATATATATATGTTAATGACATTGCTTAATAATTTAATTAAAGTTAAAATCTATAATAAAAAAAACAAGAACTAATTAATGACAATTTGGGGGAGGGGGACAATAGATAAGTGATAAATCACTAGAACAACAAACATAGGATTAAAGATAAAAAAGAAAATGAGATGAAGTTTTGGAAAAAAGTTATTCTTTGAGAGTCTACTAGAGGGAGCCAATGACTCCAGTTAACACTGTTTCTGGCTCCCTGTTTCGTTCCCTTTTTCCTAGTTTAGGGAATTAAATTTCTCTAAAACTATCCCTATTAAAAAGGGGAGTTTCTTAGCTCTCTTTTCATATACAAGTTATGTCAACAATGTAATCACAAGTAATAATAATTTCAACTTTTATAAAAACGCTATGTAAATATATGGCAGCCATTGAAATTACAAAAGATTTCTACAGAAATTTTACCTTTTAATGAAAATTTTCATTTCACTTAATTTTGCTGAATGAATGATAGAGTCCAGTTGTTGGGAGGATCCCCAGGGGCCTAAATCCTAGTTCTTTTGAGGGAGATGGCTGGGATGAGGGTGCTGTGGTGATCATTACCAATGTTGGTTTTTCTCATTCACAAGATAGAAAAAATAATGTTATTTATGGCAATTCTTTAATGTTATCATCATAAATGATTTTATCCAAGTATTATTGCAAAATAAGTTGTAGTTTGGCCTCATGATTCTAATTGCAAGTGATTCACATTTGATTTTATTACTTCCAATGTTGTTATTGATAGGGCTGGCTTTTTGTTGTTCATGTGATTTTCATGATGGATTAGAATGGTTTTCAGTAGAAACATTTTGAAACTTGGATTTTTTTTCTTGTTCTCCATAGTTTTTCCATAATTTTTTCAAAGTATTTGGCATTGCTCTCTTATGAAGATATTTGAGGCTATTTGGAAGAACTGAACTGTAGATTGATTTAGTCCATATTTTATGTTATCTCCAAGTTTTTTTTTTGCTATTTCTCAACTTATCTACCACAAATTGGATTTCCCAATATTGTACTCCTAAAACACTATTCTTATTTGAATTCTAGACTTTACAAATAATTCTTAATTGTATCTTTTAATTAAAATGTTCATTACACTCAACTTTTCTGATTGAATGAGAGAGTCTGGTTATTGGAGGGGGGGCAGAGACCTAAGTCCTGGTTCTTTTGAGGTGGAGAGCTAGGATGAGGGTGCTGTGGGGATTGTTGTCAACATTGATTCTCTCATTCACAAGAAGAAGAAAAATTTTATTCATAGCAGTTTTAGCATTATTGTTATAAACAATTTTATCCAAGTATTATTGCAAAGTAAACTACAGTTTGACCTAATGATTTTAATTGCAAATGATTCACCCTATTTAAATATATTATTTCCAATGTTGTTATCTCCAAGTGTTTTCCTATTCTCAACTTATCCATCGCAAATTGGATTTCTCAATATTGTACTCTTAAAATGCTACTCATATATAAACTCTAGACTTTACAAATAATTCCTAATTGTAACATTCATTTGTCTTTAATGGTTAATACACACCCTTTCCATATCCCTTTTCCTTTTCATATGTATCATTCCCCTTTCACCATGTTGTTCCTGAATTTCATTTTTACCATTCTTTGTAAATTTTTTATTTAACTATATTTGTACCCTTTTTGCTGAATAAATTTTCATCACTGAGAAAAAAAGTTATTCTTTGAGTAAAATAAAGAAGAGGAGAAATAATATCACCCATGGACAGCCAAATTGCATCTTGCCAGCATCATATAGCTTGGAAATATTTCGATTCTAGCTTGGAAAGAATATACATCATCTTAGAAGACAGCTGCTATACTACCTTTCAGTAGTTACTCAAACACAGCTAAAATATCAAAATTCTGTACAGTAAAAATAATAACAATGATTGGCTAAGTCTACCTCCCATACATTAGGCTAGTGCCTGAACAAGTAGCTTGACCATCTTTGAAAAATGTCTATAAGAAATCCATATGGAAAAGCTATAAAATACAGTTTGCTCCAGGAGAACTATTTCTCATCACCAGCACTTGTTATAAGCCACATATTTAAGCAACACACTACTAAAAGACAAGAAGATCTAGTCATAATCAAAAAACAAGTTGAATTAACTATGACATTGTAGACATGGACTTATGTATTTTGTATAATAAGCTTTCTGAACTATTTAAAGACCTCATAGTAAGACTTTTTATATTTATATGAATATGGATAAGAGACTTTCATAATTTATAAGTTTCATACATATAATTTATTACAAAGGTATAAACATTGTTTAAATTTATGATTGATGAATATTACTAGTTTAGCATAAATTGATAAATATGTTTAAATATGAATGTTAATCTTAATATTTTTTCATACTTGTTAGTTTTCAAGTAAACCAAGATGGCCCCTGCCTTTTTTATAAATGAACAGTTTTGAAGACCTAAAATATGCCGAAGGTGTGTTAGTTGCTAAATTAAAACAAAATTAATAGATTAATTATTAAATTTTAAAAAAGCCATAAATTCTGATAAATTTCAATAAGAAGCTTTATTTCAATTTTTTAACATATTATAACATGGAAAGTGACAAGACACTCTTAACATTGTCCTACTGAAGTTTATCAGCAGTGTTTTTTTTTTTTGGTAAATTGTCATAAAATATAAAAATTGGGGATCTTCCTGTCATAGAACATGATGCAGTGGACTACTTCCAAAGGTACAGGATCTTGCCCTCCCAAAAAGTCTGCATTAATGATCATGATTGCACACCATGATATGAATAAAGTGCAAATAGTGTATTTATTTATTTTTTTCTGTTAATAAGTTAATCAAAAAATAATAATAAACTATAAATATTGTAATTAATTTTTCCACAATGTTTCTTTTTAAAAAATAATAGTAATAAAAAATAAAATTTAAATGTTTCCTAGCAGTCATTTTTTAGTAAACATTTTTTGGGGGTCCCCAAAACTGTAGAAATATCAAAAATATGGACCACCATCTTGATTTACTTGAAAACTCACAAATACCTATTTTTTATTATGCTTAATAAATTGATACTTTATTCATAAAATAATAATGTTTAGTGGTAAATTCATTATATCAATTAAGATTATCTAAAACAAATTTTGTAGTTATTTAAACTATTTAGTTGTCTGTGCACTTTCCTACCACTAATCTCATCTCCGATGCAGACAATAGTCCTTCACTTATCCTGAGCATTCACTTTCTGATCTCACCTAAGTGGGATTGTTACCATGAGAATTGCAATGATATTCATAGATAATCTTTTTTAGAAAAGTGATGCCTTAGGGTTATTGGAGTTCAAACCTCATGTATTCAAATAAACACTTATGAATAAATGTTAAGTGTGACTCTCTGATATAGGTTTGATGTATGATGGCCAGGAAATATAACCAGAATACCTTATATAAGCAGTTATGTAAAAGTCAGATGGTTTAATCATTATAACCAATATTCATTTTAATTAAATTTGATTAATTAAAATTCAAATTTCAATTAATCTTTGATAAACTGATGAAATGCATATTGATTTAAAGTAGTTCGTTTATATGCCACAAGTGTTAATGTATGTGTGTACATATATGTGAGTTGTCAGTTTAAGCACCTTTAGGGTAAGTTCCTGATATAATATATATTACTTTTATAAATAAGACTATATAATTCAGTATAAGCATATTAGTTTTTAGCATATAAAAATAATTCGATTTTCTTTGCTTTGCTTTAGGACCAATAATTTACTCTATTTATTCTACTTCAAAGCAATCTACTGGTGTCTTAAATATTCAATAAATACAGTATCTGAAAGTAAGCAAAAAAAAATCATGGATTCTTTGTTTAGTATTTATCATCCTTACTTAAAAGACACAATGATCCTTATAATTAAAATAAAACAGGTCATTGCGGTATATCATTTTTAGCTTGATATCAAATTAAATATCTGTGCAAGCAAATTATATTAGTTCATAATTAGACAATGAGTTAGAATCTCATGTTCTTAGTTTTGATATTATAAAAATAAGTGTGGCTGCTGGATAGATAAGTACAAAATCTTACATTCCTCGTTGGAAAAACCCAATAGTCAGAAACAGATATAGCAATGCTATTCATTGACCATTACTCAAGATTATCAGAGATGACCCTAATATAGAAAAAATATAATAATGACATCTAATAAAAGATATTAGTTTCAATATTTCTTTTTTATATATAAATTGGAAACATGTAGTCTGCATTTGGGACATTTCTTTTATGAATGAAATTGTGCAGATCGAACTATTTTATTTATGCAGCATGAAATTAAAAACAAACTAAAAAAGAAGAAAAATTTTAGGGAATTTACTATCCTTTTATAATATTTCTGAAGACTAAAACAATCTAATTTTAAGTATTTATCTAAATCTATGTCATATGATTATATATATATATACAAATAAAATGTCTGTTGATTAATAAATATTGTAATAACAATAAAAAATAATAAGTATAAGGGTGATTAACTATTATGCACAGTCTTTTAATTCACAAAAGTACTTTTAGTTAATTACTTAATCCTCTTCAACCACTGTTTAAATTCAAATAGAAAAAAATATCATCAATTCAAGTCCCAGGATTCCCAAATTTTAATATTAGCAGTGTAAAGGCTTATCCAACAGTCTTTTATAGAATAACACTGAAGAATATTTTACTTCTTAGGCTTTAATATTTTGATATGGCATGATTTTGAATATATTCTCAGTCTTTGATAGTTTACTACTAAAAATATCTAGACACTCATTTACTGATCAATATTCAGATGGTTAATTGGGTTGACTATAAGACCAACTACCTAAAAAAGACAAAATCCAAGTCTTTTGTAAATATTACATGTTTATAAAACATGGATTTGAAACCCAATTTTTGATGTGACAGGCAGATGGTATCTAGCTGCTAAAAACTAAAAGATAAAACAAAAATAACTTACAAACTATCACTACGTGGCAGTTAACTAGATTGGATAATAATATTGTCTTTCTCATTATGTTTTTGTGACCCTGAAACAATGATTTAAGGCTGATCTTTCAGGCACACTTTCTCTTTAAATATAAAAAAAACTTGATGTTTGGGCTGCAAAATTCAAGCTTTTCTTTATTTAAAGGGGGAGTGTGGTTGAAAGAATATAACTATGGAGCATTTCAAATATTTTATATAGATTTCAGCTAGCATTATGTATTGTTTCTATTCCATATATATATATATATATATATATATATATATAATAGAAACAATATATATATATATACATATATATATATTGTAACATTCAGTTCTTACTGTAGAACTTCATGTTAAGTTTTGTGATAGTATATTTTAAAATAATTAAATAGTTTAATATTTATTAAATAAATGATATTAAAGTGCATCTGTAATTCATTTAATTAAGTCATAGTTGCTATTATAAGCTACTACTAATTTAAAAAACAATCTTATATAAGTGTATTTTCATAATTTTTAAGCTTATTAATTTAACTTCTTTGAAATCAAAGATGTAATCATAAATTATTATTTATTTAAACTTTACATGGGTCTTTAAAAATAGTAAAAAAGTTAAAATATTCTTAAACTTAATTCTTGTACCTTTTTATTAAATTAAATCATTATAAATGAAATAAATTAATCTAAAATGCCTAAATTATTGTAGTTAAAAGTACAGTTAATAAATGCTAATTAATAATATTCAAATCTTTTAGAAATCGTAGAGAGTAATTAATAATTTTAAATTACTTTTTGAAAGTTATCCTGTTCTGTGTGTGAACATGCATGGAACTAATTTTATTTTAAAAGCACTTCCTTGTTCAAAAAGTTAATATTGTTCAAAGTTAATATACTGCTTTATTTTATAATATTTTTTGTTGAAAATATAAACATTTTGAAACAACTGAAACAATATTCTGAAAAATTTATAGAAGGAAATGTATATAAACAATGTATTTTTTATTATTATTATGGCTTTTATTTTTATTAAATCATTTCAAATATTAAAAAATATTCTAAAAGAATATAACAATGATATAATGTTCAATTATTCTGTCTGGATAATTTAATATGGAATTTTCTAGAATATTTAATTAGATCTATTTTTAGAATTTCAACCTAGTAACTAAAAAATTGTGACCTCTCAGTTTAACTTGATCCCATAAATTAATTAGAGACTGTCAATCATCTGGATGATTATCTGTCACATAACATACAATATATAAGTCTTGACCAGTACACACATACCACATTCTAATCATCATTATTTCTTAGTTTCTTAAAATTATGCATTGCTAAAATAGTCATCAGTTCAGGTTTATAATCTACTATCTTCAACACTTCAATCTTCTCTAGGTTCACTATGGGAATTTCTATAAATCAACACATGTATATTGCAGGATGTGACATGTTGTCCCATTGTTTTACACCAACAGTACTTTTGTACTGAAGGTATTATTGTGTTGTTAGAACATTCATTAATTTGCATTTTTTTTATTAAATTTAAGCTTCATTTTAAAAAATGATAACTTGTTTATTAAACTCAAGAACTTTTAAATTATTTTTTCACTAACATTAAAAGGAATTTATATGCTTATTCTATAAGAACTTTTAAATATTATACTTTTTTTTTAAATGTTGAAAATTGCTATCATTTTTATAGAGCATTCTCTTTTGGCTTAATTTAATTTATTATTAAATTAGAATTGTCAGCCAAAATTGTAAAATCTGTAAATAATAAAAAGTCATAAAAAGTAATTAGTGAATTATATGTTCATGTATTTAAAATATCTTTATAATAGAGTACATGTCCACTTTTTAAATCAATTGTTTCTTCACCTTTTCTTCTAACTTCACAAAATCCAATAATGTCCCATTTAATATGACAGTTCTTCTAATTCTTGCAACCTTCCTTCACTTGAAAGTGATCTGCAGTTGTAAGTACCTAAATAAAAAGTCATCATCAAATGGCAGCCTGGGTCTGCAATCAAGGTATTCTTAGCACCCTCTGCCTTCGGCCACCAACTGCTGCCTTGGTTGGTGACTTTACAGGCTCCTGGGAATAAGGGCCATGATTTATTTTTGTCTGTCATAATTGTATATATGTATTGGAAAAATATTTATCATTTACACAAACATTCATTCTGCCTTATCAGACAACTGAGAAAAAAGACCATGGTGTTTCTTGATCTTAAACTCAGAGGTAAAAAGCCAATAAACTCATCACACTGGCTAATACAAGTGGAGTAGGATTCATTATAATAAAAAGTGGAACAACAACATTGTGGAGATTGATGGTGTATCGGACAGAGTGGCAAGATTAGTTATACAACTTAATAGCAGATATCAAATGCAGATAATTCAGGTTTATGCCCCAACAAGTTCTTATAGTGATGAAGTAGTAAAAGATTTTTATATGGATGTACAAAAGGCCTTTGATCAGAGTAAACAACATTTAAAAATTGTTATGGGAGACTTTAATAGTAGAATTGGTAAACAAATGAAAGATGAAAGTGCTGTAGGTAATTTTGGTTATGGTAATAGAAATGAGAGAGGTCATAGACTTGTGGAGTTTGCAGAAAAAGAAAAACTTTATATTATGAATTTTTTTTTTGAGAAAAATGTTAAAAGGAAATGGACATGAAAGCATCCAAATGAAGGTACAGCAGAATTGGATTATATTTTGACTAACAGAAAATACATATTTCAAGATCGTAATGTTCTTAATAAATTTAACACAGGAAGTGATCATCGATTAGTAAGATGTAAGATACGTGTTAATGCAAAACTAGAAAGACAAAAATTATTAAGAAAAACTATATTTATAGTTGATATTTCTAATCTTCAGAAACATTCTAATGAATTTAAATTAGAACTTACAAATCAGTTTTAATTATTAGTAGATTTTGAACATGATTCACATTTGAATGAAATTAATATGAAAATAATTGATACACTTTTAAAAACTACAACAAATATAGCTGGTAGAAAAAAGTAGCAATTGACCAATAAAATTTCTACTGAGACTAGAGAATTTATGAAGAAAAGAAGAAATATGAAAATATACAAAAATGATGCATTAAAAAGAATTGAATATCTCGAATTTTGTAAAATGGTGTGGAAAAGAGTTGAAAATGATATAAGAAAGTATAACTGTGAACTAGCAAAGAACGCTGTAGAAGAAAATAAAAGACTCAAGAATGTAAAACAACATTTTGGTATTGGTAGGAAATTTATATCTGCAATAAGAAAAAAAGATGGAATTATTACTAAAAAGAGAGATGACATCATGAAATGGGTAGAAGACTTTTATCAAGAATTATATAGTAATAAAAAACAAGTACCTCCTATATCTATTACATCTTCTGAATTGCCCAGAATTTTAAATGAAAAAGTGAGATATGCAATTAAATGTATGAAGAAAGGAAAGGCTCCAGGTAATGATGGAATTATAATTGATATATTAAATGAAGCAGGTGAAGAAATAGAAAATTTTTTAGCAAAGTTATATATCAAATGTCTAAATGATAAAGATGTACCAGATGATTGGAATGCAGTAATAATATTAATATTTAAAAAAGGTGATAAAGAAGATGTTAGAAATTACAGACCTATCAGCCTTTTATCAGTTTGATACAAAATTTTTACCAAGATAATTACAACTCGTCTATAGAGAACATTGGATTTCCACCAACCAAGAAAACAAGCTGGATTTAAAAGTGGTTTTAGTACAGTAGATCATATCCAGATATTGAGAGAAGTTATAGAGGACAAATGAATATGAGTTGCCATTATGTTTTGGATTTGTAGATTATGAAAAGGCATTTGATTCTATAAACATTTCTTCAGTGATTAAAGCATTGGTTCATCAAGGTATAGATCCAGGATATTGTCATATTTTAAAGAATATTTATAAAAATGCAACAGCAACAATTAGATTACATAATGATACTGGGAAGGTCAACATTGAGAGGGTGTAAGACAAGGTGATTCCATATCTCCAAAACTTTTTACAGCAGTGCTGCAAGAAGTATTTTGTGGATTAAAATGGGAAACTAAATGAGTGAAAGTAAATGGAGATTATTTAAGTCATTTAGATTTTGCAGATGATGTAGTTGTTTTTGCGAATAATGCTTCAGAGCTGCAGTAAATGTTGCAGGAGTTATCAGATGAAAGTAGGAAAGTAGAACTAAAGATAAATGTTAAAAAGACTAAAGTAATGTTTAATCGATTTGCTCAAAATATGAAAATAAAGATTGATTATGATGAAATAGAAGAAGTTAACAGTTACAAATACCTTGGTCAGATTATTAATACAGATGGAAACATAATGGATGAAATTAATCATAGAATTAAACTTGGTTGAAGTGCTTTTGGTAGAAATAACTTGATACTAAAAGGAAATATGCCTATGTCTTTGAAAAGGAAGGTTTTTAACAAATGTGTTTTGCCAGTTCTTACTTATGGATCTGAGACATGGACACTTAAAAGAAGAGCAATACAGAGACTCTTTACTGTATCCTGTTTAACAGTATGGAAAAACACAACCAAGGACTGTTAATTTTATTTGGTAAAATGGGTATAAATATTTAGTTTAAGGTTTATTTATACAGGTATTATGATCATTATTTTCCTGTATATTATTTTATATATAATTTTAATATTCATCTCATGCCAAGTTCTCAGAATATTGTTAGTATTGTTTAGAGTTATTTAGAATGTGAATAAATGTATGGAATAGTACATGATGCTGATATATAATTTTATTATTAAATTTTTGCCACAAATTTATATGCCAAGTTATATTTGCGATATAATATCAGTTTTACACATAATTTGTACTGTCATCTCTCTTCTATAGAATGTTTTATTATGCCAGTGAGTTTTACTATGCCTTTAGTGATATCTAGAATATAATGCTATATTTAAGCAACCTTTCTCTTATTGATGGTTTATTCACATATTTTAAGATTAGAGACAATGTCCTAGTGCTTCCTTCACCTATTATATAGGTGCTTATCTAAGTGTATGTCATCATTGTATTTTGCCTTATTTTTCAATCCCTTTATGTGTATCTAGATGATACATTTATTCAAAGTCATGTGTAATGCCCAATCATGTCTCTATCCTGGCTTTTGATGTCCTGAAGGTGATACATGATGCCAACTATGGATTTATTTTGTACTCTTGATAAATCAGAGTGTTTTTGATGTGTAGATATCATTGATATGCCCATCATATTTTGTTATTAAATTTATAATGTTTATGTGGCTTTAAAAATTTATACATCTTCAACATTCTTCCGCATCAAAGGATGGCAAGATTTATCTTATTTCGAATTATTAAATATTTCTGACAGTGATTTATATAATTGAAATTGAGTCTATTAATTGTGAGAACTTTTGATAAGCATTATATTAACTTTTGATTTACTTATTATTTTATTATTTCAACTGTAATTTGCAATTTTAATTTTTTGGGGGGGAATTTTATAGATTATAATTTTATTAAAATAATTTGACGTTTGTTTTTCCATGTTCATTATTGTCAATAAATATTATTTTTATTATTAATTTTGCTTTCATATTCCTCCACGTCATCTGCATTTTTCAGAAATCTAACAAAACCACACATATTTACTTTATCATTAAGAGTATAAGAGTACAAGAAAATATGATATGTCACGTTATTAAGTTATGTTGCTGATGTTAAGATAACATCCATGGATAGGATTAGTTTCTTTATCTATTATAAGATTATTTTATAAAATGATAAGATTATTTTATTCATCTATTATAAAATCATTTTATTTATTTTGAATTAAAATTATAAGTTCACGTTATTCAACTAGAATTAAGATCATAAGATTGCTGTGATATTTGGGTACCAACAAAATCCCTACTCATATAGCATGAATGCAATCCCAGTGTGTTATGGTTGTTGCTAATATAAGAGATTTCATGTTTAATTTTAAATTAAATAATTATTTGATGTACTAAAATATCATCTTAAGAATAAGATCGTATCTTATTGTTATTTGTTACTAAGAATCACATTCTTTGTTAATTTAAGAAATCAAAAGAAGAATAAGATTGATTATTAAAAAAATTCATTATGGCAAGAAATCCTGAGATTTGATTATCATAAATATTTTAAGAAAGATTATATGGCATAGAAGATCTGAATTATTTCAAGAAAGTATTACTATACCTGAAATCTGATTATTTAGTAAGAATTATTGTGATGATAAGATATAATTTATTTTAGAAGATTGGTTTGATGAAGAATATTGGAAGTAACCTAACCTCCTGATTGCATTTGTCTGATGCATTTATTTTGTCTTTAGCAGCATAAGAGCTAGCCTCACTCTGAGTTTACTTTATGATAGTGATGGCTTATTTATTATTTGGATACAGCATAAACCCTAAACTATTATCATTATATTAACTTAATTCTTTGAGCTTATTATTAGTGCTATAATTAACCTACTATTATCTCTCCCCAGCTTGCAATTTTAGCATTTTTTGTTTATTATCTCATCACATCAACTTTTAAAGTTACAATATATACACAAAGACACATTCATTTAAGTTAAAAGCAGAGATTCTTTAAAATCAATGCATCTACTATGAGATAATTAAAAAAATGTAACTCAGTGTATCCAAAAAATTGATAGGATGGTTTATACAATGCTAATAGTGTAAGAGAAATTTATGAAATTATATGTGTTCAATTATTCATATAAGATATGTGTTATAAAAATTAGCTGCTGTCACTGTGCAAAAGATCTGTGATTAAAGTCTAACTGGATTTTGAAACAGACCAAATACATTTATGATAAAAATATGAAAATATTACCACATTTCTCTAGCTATGTAATATATAAAGAAACTCAACTATCTCACACAACTATGTGCATGCACATACTCTAACATACATACATACGTAACATGTATCAGATTATTTTGATTTGAACAATCCTATTGTACAATCTAGTAGTCATTCTGGATTTATTGTTTGATTTGCTTCTGGAAATGTTTCCCTATAATACTGAAGCCAACTCAGTGGTATGGTATATTATTGTGAACAGTTCTCTTTGTTCTACGTCAGAGTCATCTATCGTAAGCTTTAGATATATAAAAATTATCTATTCAAGTTTTAGGTTTAAAATCTTTACTGAATTTGAGAATGTAAATATAATAGAACTTATGTTCATTGATTATTCAGTCTTACAATATGTTGCTTAGGGAAGTTATTGCTAATTTGCTAAAAACCTTACCATATATACACTATATATATATAAAATTAAGTTCCAACCAGTAATTTATATATATATATACACTATATATATATAAAATTAAGTTCCAACCAGTAACCACCTAAACATTCACAGTAACCTTCACACCTTTTAATAGCAAGAAAGGTGTGAAGGTTGCCTTGACAGCAGTGAGAAATATTGATTACTATATTTTACTGTGAATGTTTAGGTGGTTACTGGTTGGAAATTAATTATATCATTATCCCAGATTAGCTTTAGGCACTATTTCGCTTATTATATATATATATATACATACACATAATAGATAGAACTATGTCATTATTATAAATAATATTAAAACACTGTAATTGAGAATACTTGGTTTATTTAATTAAATTTTATTTTTCATTCTCTGCTGCGATGTTTTAATATTATATATTATTTATTTTTTTCTAAAATTAGATAACCTTGGATCACTTATTAATCCCAAAACTGCATTTCTACTTATAGTTTGTCATATGAATATATACAGTATCTTTTAATGTTTGGTAAATTAATTTCTTAGGAAGTCTAAAGAGACATATGGTATTTTTTCAATAACTATAATATATATATTAAAAAGGATTTTAAAGATTTTTGTTCTATTTGTAAAATTCCAATAATGATGAATTCCAAACAAGTATAAACCAGATGTTCATTTCTATTCAATTTTATTTTCTGTCAACCTCCACAAATACGACAAGTTTTGATTTTTATATTATCACTTTGATCACAATGATAAATAAAATATGAATTCATATATATATCCCATCTCCCTTTGATCATCTTTGGTTTAAAACCAAATAAAAGTTTTAACATTTTTCGGTTACAAGCGGGCTTAGAATTTATATTTTAGGTAGCTACTATATAGCTAATTTACGTGGCCATTTTATTAGTAGTAGATAAATGGATAAAACAATATAACTTTAAATCCTTATAACTTGTCAGGGTGGTGGGAGTTTCTATCAAAAAATTGTAATCTAATTATTATTCTGGGTTTACATTTTATAGTCCATATTTTTTAATTATATATAGGAAATATGTCTGTTGTCATTATTATCGTGCATTACTTTTAATTGTTAGAAATCCAGCAAGTATAAAATGATTGTTTATATTTGCTACGGTAAAACTTAGAGAGATGAAAAATCTAACAACTAATATTTATAAGGGTCAAATTTAAATCTATACTTAATGTAAACAAAACTGCATTCTCTACGATGCTGTATTGTATACAGTTAATAAATACAATCACACACATAATTTATAATATTAAGAAGTAAAAACACTGTGAGATAATTTAATTAATTAGAATAAAAGAAAATCACACCTTCACCTTTATAAAGTGATAAACTTTAAGTAAAGTATTTAACAATACTAAAAGAACAAAATGTTTTTTTTATTTTAAAGATTAGACACTACAGAGATTATTAAGGGCATCTCAGTTATTTATTACAAATATTCTTAAAATGTTATATATTGTACCCAGTCAATGATATTGATGATCCAAATCTAATCACTTTATATTTTACAAAACCCTATTTGGCTAAATTGGGTCTTATTGATATTGATGATGGTGATCAAACCATTAGATTTCCTAACCATCTTACATCAAAACAATTTGCAGAGAATGAATATAAAAACTCTTGTATCTCAAAAGCATTTTTATGGAGTATAGATCCTGCCGAAAGAATGTTTTAAAGTAACCTCCCTTCTCTCAATATTATCCTGAGATGTAGCTTTCTTGAGATATGACCAAATCTTTATATCTAGGTTCATAATGAACATGAGAAAAGAAGACAACTAGGTTAAAAATAATACATATAAAAAAACAAAAAAAAATATTTATTATAATTAAAGTATGTACAATTATTACAACCTATCCTTATACCTTCATACAGGAGAAAGGTCAGTATAAATGTGACTGAATTTAATTCCAGGTCTGATATGCTTACATGAGTGTTTCACATTATTATTATTATTATTATTATTATTATTATTATTATTATTATTATTATTATTATTATTATTATTATTATTATTATTATTATTATTATTATTATTATTATTATTATTATTATTATTATTATTATTATTATTATTATTATTATTATTATTATTATTATTATTATTATTATTATTATTATTAAATATTAATAATCAAACAAAAAAATTAAAATATGTTGAAATAATAACATTTGTTTAAAGATCTTTTATCTAGGTTAAATTAAAACATACCAAATATATTCAGAATTATGATTTTGTTTTTCCTATCAATTATTCAAAATAGATTTGAATCTTTGCTCTAATTTTACATATAATAGTCACTAATTAATTATACAAAGTGCAATTTATCACCTTCTTTATTTTTTTCTACTATTCATTGTAAAAAGGACCTATAGATTCAATGTCCATACTGCATAGGTCTGTAAAAATTGGCTAAAGATGATAGGCAATTGTTTTTCTTACATTAATTGAGGTATTATCAGAAACAAATCATTTTTTAAGCTGGAAGAAAGTTATATGGCTTCAGGTTTTAATTAGCATACTCTTAAGTATTTTATCCCATCATAGGGAAATCTTTGCCATGGTAATTTAATGAAAATTCTCCATAGTCAGGCCTTTTGAACAGATGGGAGATACTGTTCAGATTAGCTAATTACTCTTTAATATAGTTAATAAAGTCTTTTAAATTATTAAATATACCAGTGTTCATTTTTCTCACTTATTTTTATTTCTTTTTGCCCCAATGCACTTTTCTTTTTAATTCTCTTCTCAGCTTTTATCTGCTTCAGTTTTCAAAACTTCTTCCGATATTATTCAACCAATTACATACACACTATGCACAAATATACAATACAATTATGGCATCTTTGCTATTATCCCATTTTAGTCTTTTAATTATTTTTAAACCAATTATACTTTTTTAACAACTAAATGACATTTTATTATTTTATAATATATATATAATTTCCCTTTCCTTACATTAATTTTCATTAAACTTTACTTCATAACGTATATAAATTGAAATAATCATAAATTCTAAATTCAATATATAATAATATTAACACTAATTAAGACTGTACATATGTTATGTTTTTTGGCCAAAGACAGGTTGGATTGTTTAAGTAATATAGTCCTACACCAATTGTTAGAGCTTGATTATTGTCGCGATAGTTTACCATTTTTGTCTTTCATCTTCTTAATCTAATTTTTTTTTAAGTGTCATAGCATCGGCCGGGACACGAACCCGCAACCCGGGCAACTGCCTGCAAGTGCAAGGCAGTCGCGCTGACCTCTCGACTATCTATGCAAGACAAATCATTCTCATATTTCAAAAAATTGCAAAAGCAAATATTAAAAAATATAATATTCTTGGGGATAATATTGCAAGAAATGACAGCTATATTAAAGATTTAAACAGATGTATGATTTTTTTTAATATAAATGTTTTAAAAACACTTAATATTTTTGTAACCATAAAGTCTTGTATCATTCAAGCACAATAATTTCATTTTTCAATTGGACAGACCAAGATCGAACTAGAAACTTTATCTCATCTGGAAAATTATTCATATATCGGAGTTAAAAGTCCAGGTATATAAGTTGGATAAAGTTTGATTGTGTGAAAAAATCCTATAATCAACATAAAGTCTATATATATATATAATATTTGGCAATATATTAAATTAAATGTTAGTTATTTTAATAGCTAAAGTTAATAACACAACCATTTATTAACTTAACTCAAGCACTTATTAACTTAACCCAAATATACTTATTGCCTTACTTGAATAATTTTTTCGATCAAATATTTTAAAATTAAGACATTTATTTTTAACTTTCTATTATTTTTTAACATTTCTTTCTAAAATAATTTATTTTCAGAAGCAACTAAAAATACAATCTATGACTAAAAATAATTATTAATTTATTATTTTTTTAAATGGATCTGATTAGTTTATGTTCGATATAATTTAAATTCCATTTATCTAATACAATTCAATTTAGAATTCGGTCTTTTTTTTTTTTTTTTTTGTTAAATACTTAATGGTTCTAATATTAATTTTTTATGTACCTGTCATGCTTTCTGATTGAAAGATCGCTTTTAATTTTAACAAACGAAACGTCTATTTTATGTTATATTTGATAAACGATTCCTAATACTATTATTATTAGAGTAAAAAAAAAAAGAGAGAGAGACTAATAGAGAAAGAAAGGTATTATAGATTTGGGTTCAAATCTTTCAAGAAAAACTTTTTGTTATAGTAATTATAGAATTACCCACATATTGACCCTCAAAGTAACTGTCAGAAACAAGCAATCTTTTTCTTTTTTTAACCACAGCAAAACAAAAAGAAGCACAAATAGTTAAGAACAAATGCAAGCATATCTTGACGGTCTTGGCAACTACATAGTCTCATATTTTCCCTGCCAACAGTATTGCTTCACACTTTAATGTTTTAGGTACGCTTTAAAAAAAAGGAAATTTGTTATGTTACATTCTTTATTCAAGTGTTCGTGGAAGTAACTAGGCAACAAGGTTGGTTTTTTTTGACAAGGAAATAAAACTCCATTCTAATTGTTGATAGTTTAACTCTGAAGACAATTTATTATAAAATCTAAACATTTTGAGTTACGTCATGAAACGTAATGAGATGTCATTAAAGTGTATGCGATTACACCTGTTTATTAACAAATCTGATTTTTTTTTAATATTTTCGTTAGTGCCCCCTTTTACTTTGCACTTTTCTTTGCATTTTATTATATCTTCATTATGTGCTCTTAATATTGTATGACATAAGTCATCCTCCAAGGTAGGATTTTTTTAATCATCTGTGACTATTATTATCATTTATTTTTATAAAGAGTCATGCCCATGACCTAAAATATGAATTTAAGTTAAGAGATTCTTAATGTTTTATTTTCTAAATCAATAACAAGTTATGATTTTTTTCTTTACGTTTCCACTCTATATTCAATCCAGATGTCTGTCTAGTATCTTGCTAATGGTTGATGAATAACATGAACTAACTGTAAAAATAAGATATAATATGACATGAGCTTTACCACTGTTGAACATGATGTTACATTTCTAGGAGCTCTAAGTTCATGGTCGATCATAAAAAATAATTTTACTAATTTTTTTTATAAAATATAGGAAATTTTGTTCTGTAATTTTGTTACAACTCATATGATAAGATTTAAAATAGGATACATTAAATGGTATTCAAAGAAGAAAAAAGTTCAATGATGACATATCCTGCATTACATAATCTAAGAGGACTACAGTGATCCATAGGAGCAATGAAAAGGGCCCGGGGTTTGATATCTTGGAGATAGGTGACTAAGCTTGCATGTCTCGAAATGTACAAAGATGACATCAAAGTTTTGTCCATGCAAAAATCACAGCATTACATAGGTAAATCAGACCCTTCTTAATGGATGTCAATGTCCTCATATCCAGTGTCGAAGATATAGGCTTGAGAAGGGGGGCAATTAATAGTCAATCCTGAATGAACGCACTTAAACCTGGTAAGATAATTTCCACCGATATTTTAACATTTTACAAAAAGGAAAATGTCACATTGCATATCAAATATATATATATATTCCAACACATTACTTATCAATCGTATGTCATACAAGAAGGCAAGGCGAGCAAATATTGTTGATAAAATGCATATATAATGAAAGGAGATCATTTGAAGCTTTTATATTAGGGAATAGTTATGATATAAATTTAATATTGTTTGGTTATATATATTTTTACAATGCAATCATTCATATTTATATATACAACCAGATCTGTGTGTGCGCGCGCGTGTGTATGTTATATCACACCAGTTCTCATGGTTACACTCTATCAATAAATATTTTAGAAAGCTAATGTCAAGATAACACTACAAATAGTCAAAATTGAAATCCATTTTTATTTTACTCCAAAAACTTAAATAAACTGTAGATATAAGCAATGACAGTTAATGGAATGCAATATAGATTAATCAAAAGATACATAAACTTTATTCAAATCAGCAAAGATGAACTGTTTGAAAGAAGTTTATTTAAATTGAAATTTATAATTTTATTCCATAGAGGCAAGGGTAGGAAATCGATTTTAGCCTTGGTGATGGATCATTGAAATATTTATAGGTGACGTTGTTGTCACGTAATCTACATATGATAACTATTTAGCTACTGGCACTTATGGTTTATATATATATATAGTCTATTGTAAACAACTAAAATGGATTTACTACTGTATTCATCTATTCTCTTTCAGCTAAATGCAATGCAATATAGTAAAATTTTGAATCATAAAGCAAAATCCAACTAGATAAAGAAAGCAGACATTATATTCCAAGCAGCATATTTTGTTTCAAAATTTACTTAATTTTTGACTTTTAAAAAATGAATTATAGAATACATTTAACAATCTGTAAAGGTGAGAGAAAAAATAAAATGTATCTTTGGAAATTCTGCCTATTATAACCTAAAACAATCACACAACTAATAAGGATGAGAGCTTGTAAAATTATAATGGCTTATATATATGTGTGTGCGTGTGTTTATAGTGATATATAAAATTATAATGGCTTATATATATGTGTGTGCGTGTGTTTAAGTGATCCTATAGTGTGGATATTAGCACATTTTTACATACCTTTAGATTTGAATCTGAGCTTGATAACCTTAAACTTTTTCAGTTTCCAAATAGAATGCAATTTCACATATTTTCTTCACCATTAACAACTATGAATCCCTGAAAGTGCTTAGTCTTGAGAAATAATTATTCCAACTAAGAATTTAATTTCACTATATACGTCAAGAGTATTAGCTCTTACAAATAGAATGTAGAATTTTTATTCAGACAGTCAGATCAAAACTAATTCAGCCAACTATCTAATTATTGATCAGTAACTAGATAATTAGATATTTCTTAATAAGAGGTGAAATACAAGTATTGAAAATTGCTAGAAATCCTTTTCCAAACCAGCCAGTGGAAAACCTAATAAGCAAAGTCTTTTTCTTCATTGTTGTTCTTCAAAAAGATGTTGGGAAGGCTTTTCTGCAGTGGATTAATTAAAGACTGTTTTATTATGATCCGATATGCAACATGGACTTTTTGCTCATTTGTAACCATCCGTTGTCTTAAAAATATTTTTATATTTACCATTTTTATTATACATTATTATTTACTTTATTCATATGATTATCTACTAAGATTGGCTTTCTTATTTAATATCTCTGACATCAGATCACACATTCAAGTAGAGAGGTAGAATATTATTGATGGATTAACCATCAATGATACCTATATCCACATCGAAGCTACACAAATAGACAACCTCAATCATCTTTCCTGAGCATAGCACCCCTCCATACTGTTGGAATAATCTACCATTCAAGGCACTTTGTTTGTTTTGACAACACATCTCAGGCACCATCTGGTCATATATATTATATATAGCCAGCATGCCTGGATGACAGACTTACAAACCTAGCACTTGAAATATACCCAGGCTAAATCATACTCTTGATCAGATGACATAGCACATCACTAATCAATACATGGAAATATTTCTAATCTTTAAACTACTGGTGTTGCAGTTAAAAGAGAGAGAGAGTATAGACCAAGCAACATTTTAAGCAAACATTTATTTATTTACACACATATTTAAATAAATATAACTGTATAATTTAACACAAAAGAATAAATATGTATACATTAATTGTTAAGAGATTCAATATTACTGATCATCCTTCATTATAGTTCATTTTATTAAAAAAATATCTAGACAATTTATGATTAAAAAGTATATTTACCTAGGTCTTTTATTATGTTGAAATGATGTCATCTTTCTGCAGTTGACACTTTCCTTTAGTTTTGATTTCTGACTGGCTGACCTTTTGATCTCCAACAATGGCTTTGTGTGTTTCCTTTCATAATTCTGATGGCCAATAGGGAGAGAGTATGTGGCAGCATTTATATTGTGATTGAGGCATTGATTCTAAGTGAGAGCAATTGATGGAGCTGAGGACCTGGGGCATGAAGCCTAGCTGAATACTCCAAAAGTTCTCTAGCAACACATGTTGCTATTCCTGTGGCTTCTATATTTATATTTTCTGCAGCAGTAAGAACTGGCTCTCTGAGGTTCATGTTAATTATGCCCTCAGTACTAGCATCATTGACAAATGGATCAATGAACTCATGAACTAGAAAAAACTGCAATTATTGACACTCTGTTGCAACTAAATTTTTGCTAACTTTTGCTGAAAAAACTGCAAACTGAAACTGGAAAACAATGGACAAACTGCCACTTTTGTACTTAACTCTCACATTGTCTAATTTTTATCATAATTCTAATTTGGTTTTAATTAATTTTAATCTAATCTTTTTTTCTTAGATTTATATATCTTATCAGCCAGGAATCTTTCAAATTTTAAAATGCATTCCTGCTGATGAGATAGTTTATAAGATTTTCTAATTAATCTTATTGACAATTTTATTTTTAAATCCTTTACATTTATTTATTTTTAAACATTTATTTTTCTTTCAATTATAAAAGGAAGAGAGTGGGTTGTAAATCCCTATTTGTCATGATTTTCTTTCCCCAGCCTTATTTTTAATAAAACAATTTTGGTCTTTAAAAAAAATGATGCAAGCTTACTTTTTATTAACTTCATTTTTAAAAATCTGCTTTAAAACTATTTTTGTTTCTCTTTTTCTTCATAATTTATTTATTTATTTTAAATTATTAACATGTGTAATGCAAATATATATGTGTTTACAACATATATGTTGTGAGTGTTACAATATACAGACATATAATGAAGATTTTCAGTTATATGATGAAAACAAAATTATTTTTGTTTGATATCATATATTAGGTTTTGTGTAAATTGCCAACATTTGATGAAATCACATTCATTTTTGTCAAGGCTAAGACTGAAATGAAGAACTGTTTTGTCTCAAATGATAATGAGATTGTGGACCACATATGAATTAAAGAATCATTCATACATATATTAGATGGTTGTTCAATCAGAATAGAAGGTGGATTAAATTTTTGTATTTCCTTTTGTTTTATAATCAACTGATTTATTAAGATTGATTTAGAAGAAAGAGATAAAATAATAGTCTTCCATAAGACTGGAATATGCTATATTTCATTACATTTATTTAAACTGTTTGGCCTGTTTAAAATTTCAATAGATTAAAAAAAAGTTTTTTTTTATATAGATGAGTATTCATTAAAAACCAGTCAACACTTAGACAATATCAATAGCAATCAACAATTTTAAACTGTTGTCAAGACAACCTCCTTTTAATAATAAAGTTGGACTCCATATTAATGGTCCAATATACTTATATAGACACTATATATATATATATAAATAATAAATATACTGATAATTAACTATTATATACAGTCTTTTAATCTACAGATGTACTTTCAGTTAATTTTTTAACCCTCTTCAACTGCTATTAGATTTGAAAAAACATAACAGAAGCAAATGCTATCAACTCAAATCCCTTGAATCCTGAATTTTAATATTAGCAACTTGTCAATTATATTCATTTTATTTCTACTTATTAAAATTGCCTCCTTAATTTTTTTATGCTATGGTTTTTCTCTACATGAAGAATCTTAACATTTTCAAACTTAAATTTATATTTACAAGTCCTTTCATAATCCAAGACAGGTATGACACTTTTAGAATTATTTACTAATTTATTAATATTATTTGTAACATAAAATGAAATATTAAATACATCTTTATATATATTATCCTTAAAAAATTTTACTTCAGCAATTGAAATATATGTGATAGATATCTATTTTTATTATCAATCTTCAACTCCTTTAAATTATTATAATTCTTTTTAAATGGACATAAAATATTATTAATGTGTTACCTTAAAACCACTTCAAGAAATTCCTTTGCAAAAATCTCAATATTTTCTAATTTTTTACATTGGTAATGACATAATCTTTATTAAGAAACAAAAAAGATCCAAAATTGTTATCTTAAGCATAATTGGTACTCTTGATTTATAGTTTATATATCCCCATTTTTGCAATATATGAATATGATGAAAGAGATAATTAAGCAATTATTTTGCTATAACTATCTTTGTAATTATAAATTTTATTAAACGCTCACTATTATTTCAGTAATAGTTTTAACAAGGCTGTAAACCTTAGCAATGAGCGTCTGAAAAAATCGTCACTAGGGACCTCTGTAGGTCTTTAAAACACATGCTTACGCTTTTCTTCATAGCGTAAGCATGTGTTTTAAAGACCTACAGAGGTCCCTAGTGACAATTTTTTCAGACGCTCATTGCTAAGGTTTACAGCCTTGTTAAAACTATAACTATTTTTTTTAAAATTTCTGTGACTTTTTTTTAAAAATGACTGCCATTTCTTTTTTTTGTGGTGTCAATAGAAAGCTGATTTAAAATCAATGATATCCTCCCTAGAAAGAAGGGCAAAATTGATACCAAGATAAAAAGTATTGTAAAACATTATTCAATGTGATTATATATATATATAAATAAAACACATTACAATTTGATTTATATATATAATTATTATTTAGTATTCTTTTTGTAATAGTCTGTAATAAATTTTTTTCACAAGTGTAAACAATAAAAAAAAATGGTGGAGGAAAGAGAGAAAAAATAGAGAATAAGATTTGATGAAGACTGCTAGGAACAGTCGAAACTGTAAAGAATAAGTAAATATATTTTGCTTTAAAGTGTAAGAAGAATGAGATGTTGTTATTATATGTTGTTATTGAGTGTAAACAATCTAGTCAAAAAGTATTAGTTTTATTCAGAACATAATTAATAATAAATTTTGATCATATATCATAATAATTGCGTGCATTAAAAATAGATTAAAAATAAGTAAAATGTAATTTTTATTCAATATCTTTATAGTAAAGTCTGTAATATCTTAACACTATCAAGGCAAACAAGGTTTTCCTCACAAATATAAACAATCACTGCAAAAATGTAATAAAAACTATACATTCATCATATACAGTAATAAAGATGCTCCAAAAATAAATTGGAACATATGTGTATTATTTAAAATACAATTTTGTTAATTAATTTTTATTTAAAATTTTCATAATAATAAAAATTATTATTTTCCCAAAGCAAAAGTGCTGATCATTTCAAGTGAAAACAATATTGTAAAAAAAAAATTTTTTTACAATAAATTAAAAATAAGTAAAATGTAATTTTTATTCAATATGTTCAGTGAACCATATTAGCTGAACACACCATCACAAGGTTAATTAATAAATACTAATTTTTCCCTCTTTTTTCTAATTACAGTATTTTTTGTTATTGGATTTTTATTTACAGAGATTTAATAAATATATTATGTGCATTAGCATTTATACATGGGAAAAGTTAAACAATGAAGATTTCTGAATTTAAATTAACACATAGATTTAATAAAAAAAAATAAGTACATATTATAAAAACAAAATTTATTTATTAATATTACCCTATTGAATATTATTAAACATTAACATATAGATACAACATTACATAGGATAGATATACAACATATTCTTAATTACAAATTTAATTAGATATTCTGTTTGCAGTAAAGTTTAGTTCATCTGTCTTATTAGTTTGTTAAAAGTTTATACTATTAGTTCAGATAACCATTAAAGTTAGGTATAGAGCTCTCATTCATCTTACCTATTATTTCTTCGATCGGATTTAATGATTGGTATAATAGGTGCTAACCATTGCCACGACTTTATTATTTCTACTAACTATGGGATCCATTAGGTCTGGATAAAGTGTTTCCTTATTAGTTTGCTACAGTCCTGATATTGGGTAGACATGGTATTTTGAATCAAGGCATCCTCTCAACTTTAGGCTAGGAAGAAGGCATTTGTGACTGCACATGGTTTGAATTATCACCATAGGTAAAAAAAAAACACATGGCAAAACATTTTCCTACAACTTTCTGGATATTTCTCAATGAAGAATATAGTACTCTAATTTGCAGAATTCGTGAACAATATTAATAAAGCAAAAAAGGAATGAATCAAAGTTTTCAGGATCACCTTTTTAACCACTGGTCTGATTCCATCACACAAATACCTATTTACACTTTTTTTTATCTCTTCAGGAATTTAATTTCCCCACAAAGCTTTATTTTTATTATAATTAATGTACAATATTAATCATAACTTAATGCAATACATGGTTTTATATTTTCTTTAATGTAGCATTTGTGGTTGGTTTCTGGACTAACATAATTTCATCAACAATAATAAATAAATACTTTACAAAATTTAAACAAGGTTTGATTTTATACAATCTCTAACTTTTTTTCCTTTTTTCATTTACTAAGTTTATCTTGGTGATCAACATTCTGATTGGCCATATTTAATGAGGGAGAAGAAATATCACACCTCAAACTTCTCCTCTAAATACAGTTAATTGCATTTTTTATTCTTTAAAAAAAATATGCATGTACATTTTCTTTGAATATTAGAGTAGTTACAATAGAAATAATAAATCTTGTTTCTTAAATAAAAATCTACATTTTTTATATATTATTCTTATATATACTTTTCTCTCAGTAATCTTCTTTCATGGTAGAATACCAATCACACGTTGTACCAAAAATAATTATACAATATTCTTATAATCTTGTATATACACAAATGTATATTAATATCTTATAATTTTATGGTGAATAATTAATGTATGCTATTACACAATACATGTACTAATTCATAGATGGCACTTTAGGAAGCTTAGAGAGAATACCAGTCACATTTTTACTTGGGCATACATATTACAATTATTGCCATTCTCAATAACAATATTTGTTAATAAGTTTACTAATTAAACTAAACCATATGCAAGTGTAAAAATGAATAAATAGTTAGGCACTTATGTCAATGCATAAAGAAAGCCAACATAAATATACAATATTTTAGCTAAGAACAAGGACATTATCAAGTAACCATGGAGATTAAACCAGTCTTATTTCTGCTTTCAATATGTCAACATGATGATATTTATTAGTTCAATTTAAAATGAACAATTCTAATTCAAGATAGATATATAAATAATAAATATAATGGTAATTAACTATTATATACAGTCTTTCAAACTGCAGAAGTATTTTCAGTAGTTGAGGAAGGTTAAGGAATTAACCAAAAATACTTCTGCAGATTGAAAAACTGTATATAGTAGTTCATTACCATTTCATTTATTATTTTTATTGTTATTACAATAGTTTCTAATTAATAGACATTTTATTTGCATTACATATGTATATAACTGTAAATACATATGTAATGCAAGGAACTGCATCTCTTCAAAGCATGCCAGGAACGATTTTACAAATGATTATTATTTGTACTTAACTAACTTTGTTACATATTTTTGTGTTTTGATAAGTCTTAGATATATTAGATGTATCAGAGTGTACGCTTAAAAATTAATAATATTAATTAGTTTATCATGTGAGAAATATATTTCAATTAAAATCCTAAAAGTTGATTATTCAGTAGTATAATCATGGTTAATTGTTTTGTTGTTGTTGATAACTTATGTATTATTATATCATTTAAATTCTACATAAAAAAGCTGTGGGGATAGCTACATATTGTGTTGTATTGTTTTATTCTATTAACACATGTGAAGCTGAGGTTGCATCTAGTTATATATGTATTAAATACTTCCTTACACTATACTAGCAATTAAAAATAAAACAGAAATTTATATAGCATTACAATATTAGCCAAAACAACTAAATTTTGCTAAAATTCTATTTTATTTTATTTTTAATTGTTAGTATAGCATTCGGCAACGTTTAATTTTTAATTTGTTTGGCTATTTATATTGTTAAATAGGGTTAAGATAGTTTTTGATGATTTTCAATTATTTATGTTTTAGAGTGTATTGTATATAATTGTTTTATTTAGAGTATTTTGTTTTGTATATATATGTTGTATGTTTAGTTGAAGTTCACTTGAGAAGTTCCATTTGTTAATAGAAGAAACCATGGTTGTGTAAGAATTTTAGTAAAATTTTGTTGTTTTGTCTAGAATTGTAGTCTTATATGAATTTCTATTTTATTTTTAATTGCTAGTATAGTGTTAGGCAGTATTTAATTTTTAATTTGATTGGCTTTATATTGTTAAACAGAGATTTATATGTTTTTTTATGGTTTTCAATTATTTATGTTTTAGAGGGTATTGTATATAATTATTTTATTTAGAGTATTTTGTTTTGTATATGTATATTTTGGCTGCAGAAAGGAGTTTGCTATTAACTGAAGGGAGACCCTTCGATTCCGCTTGGAGGCCTTAAAGGAACCGAGCAGGGCAAATTCCTAATGTTCCACTCCATACGTTCTTGTTGCAGCTGCTATTACTATGTGATTATTCATATAGTATACAAACAAGTATGGGCTCACCAACACACATTAGCCAGCATGGTGAGTTTATTGGCTTTTTACCTCTGAGTTTAAGATCAAGAAACACCATGATCTTTCTTCTCATTTGCCTGATAAGGCAGAATGAATGTATGTGTAAATGATAAATATTTTCTAATAATTATAAAATTATGATAGACAAAAATAAATCATGGCCCTTATTACGAGGAGACTGTAAAGTCACCAACCAAGGCAGCAGTTGGAGGCCGAAGCCAAGCTGTCATTTGTTGACAACTTTTTATTTAGATACTTACAACTGTAGATCACTTTCAAGTGAAGGAAGATTGCAAGAATTAGAAGAAGAACTGTCTTATATTAAATGGGACATTATTGGACTTTGTGAAGTTAGAAGAAAAGGTGAAGAGACAATTGATTTAAAAAGTGGACATGTACTCTATTATAAAGGCACAAATATTGGAAATACAAGTGGAGTAGGATTCATTATAAATAAAAAGTGGAAGAACAACATTGTTGAGATTGATGGTGTATCGGACAGAGTGGCAAGATTAGTTATACAACTTAATAGCAGATACCAAATGCAGATAATTCAGGTTTATGCTCCAACAAGTTCTCATAGTGATGAAGTAGTAGAAGATTTTTATATGGATGTACAAAAGGCTTTTGATCAGAGTAAACAACATTTTAAAATTGTTATGGGAGACTTTAATGCTAGAATTGGTAAACAAATGAAAGATGAAAGTGCTGTAGGTAATTTTGGTTATGGTAATAGAAATGAGAGAGGACATAGACTTGTGGAGTTTGCAGAAAAAGAAAAACTTTATATTATGAATTCTTTTTTTGAGAAAAATGTTAAAAGGAAATGGACATGGAAGCATCCAAATGAAGGTACAGCAGAATTGGATTATATTTTGACTAACAGAAAATACATAATTCAAGATTACAATGTTCTTAATAACTTTAACACAGGACGTGATCATCGATTAGTAAGATGTAAGATACATGTTAATGCAAAGCTATAGAGACAAAAATTATTACGAAAAACCAATATTTACAGTTGATATTCCTAATCTTCAGAAGCATTCTAATGAGTTTAAATTAGAACTTACAACTCGGTTTCAAGCATTAGTAGATTTTGAACGTGATTCAGATTTATATGAAATTAATATGAAAATAACTGATACACTTTTGAAAACGGCAACAAAGATAGCTAGTAAAAAAAACTGCAATTGACCAATAAAATTTCTACTGAGATTAGAGAATTTATGAAGAAAAGAAGAAATATGAAGATATATAAAAATGATGCATTAAAAAGGATTGAATATCTCGAATTTTGTAAAATGGTGCGGAAACAAGTTGAAAATGATATAAGAAAATATAATTGTGAAATAGCAAGGAAAGCTGTAGAAGAGAATAAAAGTCTCAAGTGTGTAAAACAACATTTTGGTATTGGTAGAAAATTTATATCTGCAATAAGAAAAAAAGATGGAATTATTACTAAAAAGAGAGATGACATCATGAAATGGGTAGAAGACTTTTATCAAGAATTATATAGTAATAAAGAACAAGTACCTCCTATATCTATTACATCTTCGAATTGCCCAGAATTTTAAATGAAGAAGTGAGACATGCAATTAAATGTATGAAGAAAGGAAAGGCTCCAGGTAATGATGGAATTATAATTGATATATTAAAAGAAGCAGGTGAAGAAATAGAAAATTTTTTAGCAAAGTTATATACCAAATGTCTAAATGATAAAGATGTACCAGATGATTGGAAGAATGCAGTATTAATATTAATATTTAAAAAAGGTGATAAAGAAGATATTAGAAATTACAGACCTATCAGCCTTTTATCAGTTTTATACAAATTTTTTACCAAGATAATTACAACTTGTCTACAAAGAACATTGGATTTCCACCAACCAAGAGAACAAGCTGGATTTAAAAGTGGTTTTAGTACAGTAGATCATATCCAGGTATTGAGAGAAGTTATAGAAAGGACAAATGAATATGAGTTGCCATTATGCTTTGGATTTGTAGATTATGAAAAGGCATTTGATTCTATAAACATTTCTTCAGTGATTAAAGCATTGGATCATCAAGGTATAGATCCAGGATATTGTCATATTTTAAAGAATATTTATAAAAATGCAACAGCAACAATTAGATTACATAATGCTACTGGGAAAGTCAACATTGAGAAGGGTGTAAGACAGGGTGACTCTATATCTCCAAAACTTTTTACAGCAGTGCTGCAAGAAGTATTTTGTGGATTAAAATGGAAAGCTAAAGGAGTGAAAGTAAATGGAGATTATTTAAGTCATTTAGATTTTGCAGATGATGTAGTTGTTTTTGCAAATAATGCTTTAGAGCTGCAGGAAATGTTGCAGGAGTTATCAGATGAAAGTAGGAAAGTAGGACTAAAGATAAATGTTAAAAAGACTAAAGTAATGTTTAATGGATTTTCTCAAAGTATGAAAATAAAGATTGATTATGATGAGTTAGAAGAAGTTAACAGTTACAAATACCTTGGTCAGATTATTAATACAGATGGAAACATAATGGATGAAATTAATCATAGAATTAAACTTGGTTGGAGTGCTTTTGGTAGAAATAACTTGATACTAAAAGGAAATATGCCTATGTGTTTGAAAAGGAAAGTTTTTAATAAATGTGTTTTACCAGTTCTTACTTATGGATCTGAGACTTGGACACTTAATAGAAGAGCAATACAGAGACTTCAGACCACTCAAAGAAGTATGGAGAGATGCATGTTGGAAGTAACAAGAAGAGATCGAAAAGCAATATATGGGTAAGAGAACAAACAGGTCTTACTGACCTCTTTGAAAAAATTAAAAGACTGAAGTGGAGTTGGGCTGGACATATTGCTAGAAGAGATGATAATAGATGGACAATTGAAATCTTAAACGGGATTCCAGGAGATTGTAAAAGATCCAGAAAGAGACCAAATGTGAGATGGATGGATGAAATAAGAAGGTGTGCAGGGGTGATGTGGAGAAGAAAAGCTAAAGATCGGAGAAGATGGATTGAATTTGGAGAGACCTTCATCCTGCAGTGGATTGATAATGGTTGAGGATGATGATGATGATGTATATGTTGAATGTTTAGTTGAATTTCACGTGTAAGGTTTATTTGTTAATAGATGAAACTATGATTGTGTGAGAATTTTAGTAAAATTTTGTTGTTTTGGCTAGTGTTGTAGTGTTGGATGAATTTCTATTTTACATATATATAAATGATATAGTACTCAAGTTCATCAATGTATAATTTATACTATAGGTCATTCCAGGCATCAACAGAATAATGATTATTATAATCAAATGTATAGAAGCATTATAAGTATTGATGTATAAAAAATTGGAGTTCCACCGAAGAAAACAGGTACAGAAAATTTAAAAACTAAAAAGATGAGGGTGGAATAATAGGATTTTAAAAAAAGCTATTCTGACTAATGGATTTTTAAAAAAAGATTTCCAAATAGAAGAATATGTATAAATATAATGCCATGTGGTAATTACATATTTTGTTTCTTAATTAATATTTGAATGTCTTTAGTTGCTTTGTTCAATAACTTTTTACACTAATTTTTGCAAGAAGTATTTTGTGGATTAAAATAGAAAGTAAAGGATAAAATGGGAATGGAAATTATTTATGTCAATCAAATTTATCAGATTATAATATAAAAGTGGGACTGCAAATAAATATTATAAGAGACTAAATTAATGGTAAGTGGATTTCCCCAGAAAAAAATAAAGTATGATAATCATGAATTCGAAGAAATTAACGACTGCAAATACTTTAATAAGTTTATTAATATTTAAGAAACTCTAAAAGATGAAATTAATCATAGAATTAAACTTGGATGGTATGCTTATGTAGTTGAAAAGAAATGTTTTCAAGATATGTCTTTTACCAAATTATACTTATAGATATGAGATTTGGAGACCTAATAGAAGAGCAATAAAGTTATCTCATATCACTCAGTAAAGGGTGGAAAGATATATTGTGTGTAATGAGAGTAAAAAAAAAAGAAGGAATGAAAAGCAAAATGTTTGTGATGAGAGAACAAACAGGTATCGCTGACATCATTAAAAGAATTAAGGGACTGAAATTGAACTGGGTTGAATATATCTAAAAAGGAATATAATGGATGGTCAGTTGAAGTTTTTTAAATTGAATTACAAGAGATTGTAAAAGATCAAGAAGCAGACCATGAGTTAAATGAATGGATGAAAGGAATAAAATTTGCTAGTGCAATACGAAGAGAGGCTATGAATTATAGAAAGCGGACCAAATTTGGAGAGGTCTTCGTCTTGCAGTGGATCAATAAATTGCTGAAAATAATGATAATGATGAGGACCAGACTTTGTAAGTAAATGTTATCTTTCATTGTTATAAAAGGTTTCAACATAAGCCATAGAAGTTTAGTTTATTAGTGATAAAAACATGTTCAAAATCTAAAGATGTCTGGATGATTCCAACTGAAATATTAAAAAAAAAAAAACGATTATATTTAGCCTAACATTTTGATGCTGGCATATCATACGATTTCCTTCCTGAACAACATATCAATAATTTAATTGTTCTAGTCAATATAGCATAGTGGATAAATAACAGACTTGAAGTCTAGCTGAAGAACTGGAAGAAGGGAATCTCCACTTGGTCAACTGAATAGAGCTGTTGCGCTCAACAATATATCACATGATCTCTTGAACAACTGATTACATACATATAACTCGGACAAATGATTATATAATATTAATTTAAGTACACCAAAAATTATTTTGCATAAAATTCTATCATTATGCAGACTACTTATAATAATATTTTAAAACTATTTATAATGCAATAGCAACTTCTACATTTTTGTAACATGTTGACTATGATGCCATCTGGTGTAAACTCATTTATATGAGTTTTTTTGCTACGGTAATGTGTGCAGCTTTAAAAATAATGGAACAAAACTATTTTGTACAACTTATTACTATTATTTATTATTTGTTTACAAATGATTTGCTAGGTTATGACTTTAGTTTGATTTACAATGTTTTGAAGTATTTACACATACTTTTGAAAAGAATTTTATCTTATTGTTTCAAATACAATAATTTATTGAATCATCTTTTTTTAAATACTGCAAAGGCATGAACAAGAAATAAAAGTTTTAATAAATGTCTCCCCTCTTCTCGATAATATTATTCCAAATTTCTGTATGAATAAAATAAAAGATTACTTTTTATTTATCAGCATCTGTAGGGAAATAAAAATCTGTTATATAAAAATTGTTTGCTATTATTTGTAAAGTATAATATAATTGCTATTACGTTTGGTTTCAAGAAGAATTCTCGCCGTCCTATTATAATATCACAGATACTAAATGGTAGTTTATTATATCTAAATTCCTAAATTAATTTCTCCTTTACACTGCCAAGCTAATACTGGAAATTATGACAAATCCCCTATGATTTAAAGCCCAATTCAATTCATCTCCACAGTTATATATATATGACATCGTTTGTTTGATTACAACTGCACAATCACAGAAGTTTTAATGTTCAATCATTCACCTATAAATAAATCATTTACCAATAATTATATTAATTACATATAATAAATTTCGTCTAAGTTTATTTATAGTTTTCGCTCGTTTATTAAAATGTCCATAAATCTCGTAATGAAAAATGGAAGAAAATGTATTGGCTATTATTTATAGGTTGTAACACTCTGTCGTTTGAGAGTGACCGTACGACTGTTATAAAAGACGTTTGTTAATTATAATAGAAACTGATAATAAATTATTAAATTTATGATTATTTATTCCTGATATTACTATTTAAACATTATTCACATATATTCATTTAGCTATTTTCTGTAGCTTTTTATCTTTTCCACACATAATTTCTTATTGTCTGGAAAACTGTATTATTTTGCATAACATAAATAAATAGTTATATATATATTAATGCCCTTCATTTTTAACCTGCGCCGTCCTTTAGATTTTGAGGACCTGTGCACAAATATGGAGTGGGTACCCAGTAAATAAAAAAAAGTAATAAATAAATAAAATCTTTAATTTTTAATGCCAAAAAGTAACATGTACAATGTTTATTCTTATCTAAATAGTAATACTTAATTTATAGCACATTAATGTAAAAGAAAAACAAAAATTATTAGTACTTTATTTTTCTTGCTTTAATTTCAGCAAATATATCTTATTATCACTTAATTTAAGTCTTCGCATAATTTATTTTCTATGGAAAGCAACGTTAGTTTGGATAGTCTTTCTTGTGCCGTTGTGAATCTTCAATAGTTTTTTTATTATTTTAAGCTTTGACAAACCACGTTCAGATTTAGCAGTGGTTATAGGAATTGTTGATAAAATTCTTAAGATTATACTTAAATTGGAAAATACATTTCCTGTTTGGTGATTTTTTTTTAAGGCATTCTCATAGAGACCAATCACATATGACTTCACAGAAAATGTTACAGAACACTTTTATTTCTTTATAGAGATCATTTCCCTTAATGTCTCCATTGTTGTCATCATATTTTATTGCTAGATGCAAATCCATACAATTTTTTTTTACTTTATCATTTTCTTCATATTTTAAATTTGGTATATTACATAGGAAGCCAAATAAGTTATCATGTTTCTCTAGTTGTCTGAATCTCTCCTGAATTGAAATTATATCTTGGTCTACTATTTGAAAAAAGCATTCTCGAGAGAAAAGATCATTTCAAGATTATTAACTCGAGAATCTTCTCCTTCATAATCAAAATGGCACTTCCTTTTTATAATTGTATTTTTCTTAAATTCTGGAAGAATATTAAATTTTTCACATAATTTTTCAGCTTCAACTTCTGATTCCGAAAAACCAACTTTTCAAAAGTGTTTCAAAAAGTTTACCAAGCCCTTCAAAAGAGAAACTGCTAATGAGAGATTGATACATTAAGTTTACCAAGGTTAGGGATGCTATGATGCTAACAGTAGATCTCTTCCATTCTTTTTACATACATAAGTGCATTAATTTTGGCTCTCAATTTTAAGTTTTCATAAATGAAGGCAAACCCAAAACCTGGTTTGAGAATGTAGATATAAACTACTACGCTATAGTGGCCAATGAATATTCTAGCTTATAATGGATATATCTGAAGCAGAGCAAAGAAGCTATTGCAAGAAAATGTTAAATGTAAGTTGAGAATGTCATATGAGGTTTTATAATGCTTGTAATCTTGAACTATTGAAATTGTCTATGGCAGAACTCAGAATTTATATCTTTTTAAAGAGGCAATTCTGCACTTTTTTGTGATCTCAGACATCCACTATGTTTATCATCATTATAGTTTTACATTTTTTAAATAATGGGTAGATACTTATAACTCTGCATTTTATGAAGCTTTGAAATCCTATCACACTTAGTAGGCATGCTTATTGTGACTTATTAATAGTCTTTGATATCCTTATGCAATATTGAAACTATTACAAACAATAGTTAAACTATTAGAAGCTATCAACTAATTGTTTGGATCTTTCATTGTTGAATCCAGCTTTTGATACAATATATGTATACACCTGGGTCTCGTTTTATGCGGATTTCTTTAATGTGATTTTGAAGTTATGCATTTCATGTTTCTTCTTAATATTGCGGGGTTTTTTTATGTGATAAAAATTATTAGATCAGAAGTCAAGCTCTGATAATGCACTATTACCTTAAATATTATAAATTTTGTGCACTCACAGGTCATATTTAAAGTAATAGTGCATTATCAGAGTTTGACTTCCATCTAATAATTTCAATATTTTCAGCACTTTATAATAGTACTGTAATAGATTTTATGCAATAAAGAAGATCATAATTCACTTAAAATCAGGATTTCCCCATTTTATATACACAGATTAAATTTTACAAGATTATAATGTAAATCTGTTCAAACGTTATAGTTGCCTATACTATGCATGTTGTGGTTTTTGCATTTTAAATCACATTCTATTTTTGCTTTTTAAAAAAAGAGTACGTAAACAATTAATCATTTAGTATCCACAAGTTTATTTTTAAAAGGTGAGTAACAGTGGTGGGCACAATTAAATTTGACAATTAAAAATTAAAATCTGATTTTTAATTGTAATTAACAATTTAAAAATTACGTAATGTGATCTGAAAATTGATTTTTAAACGGAATTGAAAATTAAAAAATTAAAGACAAAAATAAGAATTTAATTTTTAATTGTTAGTTTTAATTAAATTTTGCTCAATAGTGGTGAGTAGGTGTTTTTTTATTATCACAAGTCTAAGTTCTTATTTTTATTTTAAACTTATAGTTTACCCTAATGGAGAGGAAAAACACCCAAGAAAATGAATTTCTTTGGAAATAAAAATTTCAATTTTAGATCGCTTAGCAAAATGGGAAGGATCAACGGCGATTGGAAAACATTTTAGTTTGGGCAAGTTCACTATAAGAGCAATTAAAGAAATGAAGTTGGTGCTAGTTGTATTTCATTTTGTGATGAATCTGATTACCAATTCACAAATGAACCTGCATATCATCAAATAGCGATAATAATTAAAATATTGTACATGTATGGAAAAAATGTAAAATACTGTAAATTACGCATAAAAATATATTGTTTTGAATAAAATTAAATATTGTAGTTAATAAAAAAAAGTAAAAAAAGTTTGTTTTGTATCAATTTTTTTCAAATTCAAAATTTTTTATTATCATATTTTATTTCCTTATTTTTTTTATGTGAATTTTAAAGTAATTTTACGTTGTTGCTTTGCTTTTATACAATTTTTGAAAATTACAGTACATATCCCCCATTTTTCAAGGTAAATGAAGTCTATTTTTGTGTGATTTTTTTTTGTGCACATTTTTTGAGGAATCTATTTACCGCATAAAATGAGACCCAGGTGTATATCTTAAAAAGTTATGATTTCTTTTTCTCTCTCAGAAATTTAATTAGAATTTTAATCAAAAGTCCATTCACAATTTTTTCTTCAAAACCTCTTTCCAAGTAACAATCCCACAAAGAGAAATGTAATATTAAACCATTGTTCTGTGTGATTTAAAAAAATTAGTATAGTGACTAAGCCTGGAAGTGTTGTTATATTACTTGTGGGAATTATTTAGAATGTTAAAAAAGCAATGTTTATAACAACTCATTTAATTAACCATTAAAACTTATGATTTATCATTAGTCTAAGTATATATTACCAAAACTTAATCATAGTTAACTTCAAAAACAAATCTGATATATTAAAAAATAAAAAAAAATGTACCTGATGCATTCTGTATTTGCATATGGTAATCAATATTTAAGGCTTTATTTACTTTATATACAATATGCTTGCTAGGGCATTATTTTGGCATATGACACATTTTTTACATGTGGTAGCCATTTTAATATAATTGAGAAATTTTTAAAATAGTGCAGTATGTTATGACAGTAGATATATGGACTATTTAAGTAAAGATTAAAGACATGAATCTTCTTGAATTTATTTGTATTGCATTTTCATCATACAAAATTTATTACTAATTGCATAACACATGAAATCATCCTCACATTTTTCTACTGAAAATATATTTACAATAAGAGTTTTGATTTGACTGAAATTTGCATTGATAGAGATTTTAATCCAAAATACATTGATTGAATCTTTTAGCTAATATTTATATTGTACACCATTTAAAATTAAATATTAATAGTATATGAAAAAAATTGTTTTTAGTTTTATGCTGAATGAAATTTGCATTTCTTTTGATACTATATCTTTTTCACTTTTGCAATAGTATCCACCATTGCCTAGGATATCTGAAACAAATTACAAAATAATTTAAAATTGAGCAAGAAGAGTATTGATTATTAAATACATAAATCAGATTAATAATCAACTTTATATGTCTATGCAATTGTATGTTTAATATCTATCCAAATCAAAGCATTTGGGCTGAGCCATAATTTGAGGTTGTACTAGTATGGAATCAGAGCATCTTTTTTGTTAAGTCTGGATGCTTATAGTCGCACTATTATTTATATTTATCAATGTATGTGAAATATCTTTACTTTAGAAGTTTTACATTTTTTAAATGTTTGCAACTGCATGAGCAAGCTACTATAATAAAAAATATGGAATACATTAAAACATGGAGATTATATTCCAATGTGTGATCCATTAATTTATAGTGTGAGATTATCATGAAACTTTTCTAAATTTTTCATTTTTTTATGTAAATTTTAGTTTTGACTTTGGTTTATTCATATTTTTCAATAAATGTACTAAATACAGTGATAAGAAGAATTTTTAGACTACAATAAATTTTTAATAAGCTAATTATAAATGCTAAAATAAACTATGGTTAGGTTTATATAGGCAAGAGTGCTTGAATTCAGTAATTTTGAAAATTTAAAATTTTAAGACAACTGGCTTTAATATGATAGGAGAAAAATCATCAGGCTGTTTCCCCTTTTTATGAGTATCTGGAAATGGACAATTTTATATGTTATTGACTATAGGAGGGGGACCTAAAAATAATTGGAATTTTGTAATAAAAAGTTGGGTTTTTTTAGGTGTTACAAATCACTAGTCTAATGATGTTTTTCACTTTTAAATAATCTGGAAACTCTTGAAAAGTGATATCTTTTCATGTCTGCATTGTTTTTTCTTTACCGCTTATATGTTTGCAAAAAATAAAAAGGAAGTCTCACAGCATAAGATCAAGTAAATATGGCTGACAGATAAAATGGACCATGGTGAATTTATTTTAAAATTATTTCCCACTCAAGGCTTTGATAGATTGTCATGATGAAACTTGCACTCTTCACTTTACTATAAAATGGGACATTTATGTTTTACTACATCATGCAAATTTTTCATAACTTGAAACTTTTAAATGTCTGGTCATTATTGACAAATTTTGAGCAAACAATGGCATTTGCAAACAAAAAAAATCAGCAGCATCTTGATCTTAGACTTCACTCATCATCCTTTTTGGGATTAATTTGATACATCTATCAAACCACTTGTAAACTTGAATTTTTCCCAGGTCAGCTTGCTTGCAATCTGTTTTAAGCATTACAACTATTTTCCCTGCCATTTTCCTTTAAAAAACAGAATTTCACATTATTCCAACTTTACAATCACTATAAAAATTGACAATTACATGAAATGCACTTTACAAAAAATGTGCTATGTAATACCATGATTTCACACAGGGATGTCATTTGGAAGATTGATGCAGTTTCCTGCAAGAGATGTCTTGTGGCAGATGTACTACAGCAGACATACCTACCAAAGAACAATTCTGGTTACTTTTGGGTCCCTTCTTGTACATACCCTTCTTGTACATATTCTTGTCGTTAATAACTTGGTTGAAACATTTCTAACATTAGCAAAAGAAAAGGTTTTTTTATGTTTATTTTTATTATTATTAAGTGTTGCTGAATGTGCTTTCGATGTGGAATATCAGATTCATAACACTCATGTGTATCCTAGGTATACTGGGGGTATTGGTCCTATTAATTTATTGAAATAAGAGAATATTTGATTTTGAAATTATATACTTAATTAAAAACTATATGATTAAATGTAACATGAAAGAAAGTAACCTTTTTAAAAATACAATTCACTTATAATTATTATTAACATATATAACAAAATTAATTCTCTTTTTTTTTTCTAATTAATTCTCCACATTCATTTTCCTTATTGCATCCAATCATTTATATTTGTACAGGGCCTAATAGTTATCAGTCTTTTGTACCAGTAATCATTTCTCAGCACTAAGTATGCAGTTGAAAAGTGTGTTTTGTGATCTTGCAATGGTGTCCATACTTTGATTTTTCGGAATGTGATTTTTTCCTAACAGTAGGAAATGTTAAATAATACTATGATACATTTTTAGAATATGTCATTGTATGCAATCGATGCACATTAAAGGTAGCAGTGGTGGCAATGTAGAATAGAGTAGTTATCATAGATACCCATTAGAATAACTATGAAGGCTCTAAGCTTAGTGAAATATAGAAAGAGTTAGTGCTAAGTAAATTTAAATCTTAATTATCAGATTGATCATCTGAAGATATTTAAAGATAAGTGTGAGAAAGATGTTACTACATATATAAAGTTTTTAACAATTCAGTTTATGTTATCTATTGTTGCATTATGTATAGAACTACAATAATTTTAAGCACAGCAGTTCTGACATCATATTCTATTAAATTTTTTTATTATTTTTATTTTATTCTTCTTCTGGATTTAAAATTACTATACTGTACTTCAGTGGTTTATGATTAGTCATTGTATTGTTCATTCTGAAAGTCATAAAACTGTTGCTACATTACTGAATTGTGTGACATTACTAAGTTCTGTTTACAATATTGCTTTGTATGGTGTAATTCAGTGGTAATACTTTAGGCACTATTTTAGTTTCTAGATAGCAGATACAATTAAAGTTAACAACATCTCCTAAACACAGGTGCTTATGAGTACCACTTTTAAGTTCTCTTTTGAATGGATGCATTTAATAAATAATAATTTAATACCTGTTTTGATTCCTAGATAGCAGATAAAATTAAGAGATAATAATACATCTAAAGCACAGGTATTTATTTTACAATTAGCAGTTGTTTCAGTTATATTAGTAAAGATGAGAGGTAAGATTTTTTTATTTCTATTTTTTGTGTGTCAAATATATTTTCATTTGATATTTTAATAATAAATGCAAAATATATTTTATATTTATAATTTAATGTTTTCTGAAACATTAAAAATTTACATGATGATATAAAAATATAACACTTTTAAATGCTTTATCTCGGGCTACTTAATATACCCTCATGTGTCTGCTACATTCTTTGCTACGTCTATGAATGAATCCAGTTGAAAGCATGTTCAGCACTTCATAATTGTCTTTACTAATAAAGCTTTGGTCTCAATATGCTGTTTGTATCTTTTTTATATATGGTGATATAAAGTACATTTTTTTAAACTTCTTTATATTAGTAAAAATACTAATGCATTTTTTTCCCTCAAGATAATTAATAAAAAAAACAGGATTCATTAAAATATTGGACTTTATTAGTTTTAAAAATATTTTAAACAATTATTATATAAAATAATTTAATTTTATTACAAATTCTATTTAACACCAAATCTTTCCATACAGTAGCACCACTTAATGCAAGCCAGAATAATGAATGGATGCAGGAAGGTTTGTGCATAAAATTCCTATCTAGTGACTACTTATCCAATATTTCCAGACTAGCTTCTAGCTTGTGGCTTTCATCAGTAAGGAGCTTTGGATCGGAGAGGCACTAGATATGGATATTTTGCACAAATCTTCCTGCATTCATTCATTACTCTGGCTTGCATTAAGTAGCTCTATTTTATGGAGAGTTTTGCCTCTATGAAAAACAGCATGTGTAAACATAAAGAATGTGATCATGTGATGTCTGATGGTTAAATTCTATTTAAACTAGAGGCTTCATATCTGAAATATTAATCATACATTTTAAGACTTAGTTAATGTTTAAGACAAAGATTAATAGTCATTATGATTTTAGTGAAATATTATTGTTATGGATAAGTATTTTTGAAAAATACTTAATTCTAAAAACAAACTTGTGTAATGTGTTACTAACATGAACTAAGTTTTTAAAATTTGCAGACTTTATATATTTACTTCATATATATTTTTGACCTGTATGGTTTAGTGCAGTGGTAGTGTCATAAACTCTGGAACTCAAGGTTAATGGATTGCAACTTTGCTACATTACATTCAGTGCTCAAACTTCTTATGATCTACACATTTAATGTTTTACTTATTTTAAATAAGTCTTTTTAAAATAAGAATCACTATATACTAATGTTAAATACTTGTTATAACTATTCAAGACATATTAAAAATCCACTCATTTTTCAAATAAACTTACAGTAGAGTAGTATATCATTAAGATAACATTATCTTTGTATAAGTCAGGGGTCAACAACCTTGTAGTATTGTTGTGCTGAACCTATGTTACAATGTTATTCCATGTTGCAACATGATTCTACCAATCTCAATTGGAAGGACAGTTAAAGAAGTTGAAGTGTAAAGTGGATTGAAGCCTGTCCATTAAAGTATGAAGATTTGCTATCCTAATATATATATATATCTGAGCACTTATTGCGTATATGTGTAGAGATGATAATCTGAACCAACTGATGATTGCTGGTTTAGCATGAAATACATATATTGGTGATTAGTTATCTATTTGACATATATGTGTTTAAGTGTATCAGTGTTATGAGATAGAGTGGAGAGTGGTGGGTCGTGTGAAAGTTTGTGCTTATATACCCTATATATAGTATCAAAATTGCTATATATTATATACTTTTGAAACCCATTACCTTATATTATTGGTCATTCAATATTCTAAAATACATAGAATCTTATGTGAAAAGTATGCTTTGTTAAATTATATTGCATTCAAAAGACCTGCTTAAAATTTCTTTTGGCATGGAGAAAATTCATTTCATTGGCGCTTGAAAAAATGTGTATTGTTTACAAAATCGCCGATTAATGTAGAGTGATTCAGAATAGATAACACGCATTTAGTTTTCAAGGGTTTAATTTAAAAAGTTGATTAATGAATTAATGAATTCTAAAAAAATAAAAGCAAGTATTTTTCTAGCATAGATCAAAAATGTTTCAGAGAAATCCATTTTTGTGATATAAAAAATCAACTAAAAATTTGAAGTTTTTCATATATTTTTCGTTTCTTTAGAATTATGGACATTTGGAAATTTTTCTCTATGAGAAATTCGTTTTAATTGCACAATAAATATTTAAAACAAAAAAACAATGATTTTTAACTTTTTCGAGAACCAAATAATAATAATTATCAAGTCTCATATATTTGCGGACTTTGTTCACGCATTAATCCGACCATCACTAATTATAAACTTTTTTTCAAGTAAATGCACCAAAACTTAAAATGTATTATTATATAATTACAAATAGAAGTTTTTCAAATGAATTAATCGATATAATATTCTGTTTAAATTTATTCTAAACACGCAGTAGTGTCAAAAGTATCAAAAGTCAATTGACCGTCAAAAAAAAAATCCAGGCAAAATTAATCCTCCCTGGGAAAAAAAAATCACTCCCACTTAGTTCTTATCTTTATTAAAAATGGCAAAGATCGAATGTATGTTCATTGACAAAATAATTAATGAATTAAACTGAAATCATGGTTTCCATTTACATATGAGTCATATATGTGAAATATAGAAGATGGTGCAAATGCTTGCGCTGTAATTAAAATATATTTTTTTATTATTTCAATTCAACCAGAGTACCATTGATAATCGTTCTGTGTGCCATGCTTGGCATGCATGCCCTAGGTTGTTAACCTCTAGTATATCATTAAATATCAGAATTCTTTTGTAATTGAGTTAATTTTACTTTCTTTAGTCAAGTTACAATCTTTAGTGTCTATATAAATATCTTGGACCATAGATAAAGGTGGGTCCACCTTTATTGTAAAAAGGAGATTGCCTTGACTATAGATTGAAATTGTTGATTGTCATTGATATTGTTTAAGTGTTGACTGCTTTCATGTGTTTACATTTGTAAACCTATATAGCCGTAAACATTATTAGCTTTATTATCTAAGTAATACATAGTTTTAGTGGAATTTGAGAGTTATAATTGACTATTTATTAGTCTGCTTTCAGAATAGATTATATTTGCTTGTTTGAAACTTCTTTGTATAATCTCATTCTCTTTAGCCAAGTTGCAATTTTTACTGTATATACTGTATAAACATATTTGACCATAGATAAAGGTAGTTATCCATCTTTATTATAAAAAGGAGATTACCTTGACTTCAGATTAAGATTGTTGATCGTTATTGATATTGGTATTGTTTTAAGTGTTGATTTCATGTATTTAATATATATATAATTAATTTTAAATAACACGTGATTCTAGTATTTAACATATTTGTGCCACGAAATATATACATATGTACACACACCTACTGTTTATGCATATTGTATTGCAATAAGATGAATTAAAATTTATTCTGTTGATATTCATTTATTTTCGATTTAAGATGCATCATCAAAATCATCTCTCTTTGCTCAGATTAATATGAATATTTAAAATCTAATATATTATTTGTAAAATATCATAAGTATAAAAAAGACCATTTCTGAAACTGTAAGAAAATGAATCTTTAATTAAATTGAAGCTGTCTTCTAGAGATTCCTTAGTTGAACTGTGTTTAAAATATTAGAATACTGTACTGTATAAACAAGAGCTACATACTAAGTAAGAATTTGATCATTTCAAGGGTTGGTTAATGTAGAAGAATGGCTACTACAAATCTCAAGTTTGGAAAATAATTATCCATCAATGATTGCCAAGCAATAAGATACAGTTTACTTCAAGATAACAAGTTCCCTGCAGCAGTAATTGACCGAAAGGTTCTAAAAATAAAATGAAACAACTCTTTCAAATGGGTGAATAAATAAAATTTGTTAACACTAAAAAGTCAATATCGTAAATAAGAAAAAAAATATTTAAAATGTTAATGCCGACAATTGGTTTACAAATTTAAAATAAATTTATTTTAATATAATATTTGCAAAAAAAGAAAAACATTAAATAATTTTTTAAATTAGTATTTTAATATTTAAATACATGTATATTGTCTATACTAAACTAAATGTAATTAGAAGGGACATGAACCCAGAATTTCAAGCTCTTTACAACTATCCACTCTATCGTATACAACAGACACACATGATCATATACATGTGAAAAAGATAAATAATCTCCAATATACGTATTACACACTGAAACAGCACACATCAGATGGTCTGGATTACCAGCTCTCATACATATGTGTCGTGGGTGTCTATAAAATAGAATGAATAGTTGTAGGGAGCTTGAAAATCTGAGTTTAAGTTCTTTCTAATTACATTAAGTTTAGTATAGACAATTTACATGTATTTAAATATTATATATTCAGCCTGTATTCTGCCCATCCTTCTGTATATTTTAATGAACATATTAAGATCCTATACATGAGGGGTCAGAATGACTTAAAATCAACATGGGTATGACAATAATATTGATTTCAACAAGGGTTTTTGAGTGCTTCATCCTCGAATTTTCAATGATATAAATGGCTGAAAAATTGGAGGTGAAAAAGATTGAAGCTTATTTATTAAAGTTTGAAAAATTGTTATCTTAATATAACCTTAACACTGGTTGTATATATGCGTAGGAGATGATGATTTGGGCTGGACATCTGTTATCCTTTTCACATGTATGTGGTCATGTGTTCTGGTTGTATAAGATAGAGTGAATAGTTGTAAGGAGCTTAAAAGTCTGACTTCAAGTCCCTTCTAATTAAATTAGTATTTTGAAAATGTTTTTCAGTTGGCTTCTGGTGAAAATTGTACTCATAAAAAAGAATACCATAGTTAAGATAAAAATATGAATTTAAACCAGCTTGATTTAAATGAAAATAAAGTATAGATGTGAGGTATATGTGTTTTTAGGCATATAAGCTTTCTTTTCTTATATATATATAGCCTAGTCAACATAAACCTTTTATGTTATTGATCATCTCTCTCTGCATTAACTGTGGCAATATAACTGTATACTCAATCATATTTTTATTTTTTATTTAAACTCGTAGCAATTCTAATTTTAATTGCTTCTTTTCCTCTTTCTGAGATGTTTTAATCTTTTTCAATTTTTATTTTTAATTTTTGGGTTAGAATAGCGTGGATGAAGAAATAAACAAAAGATTAGTATGGGAAGTGTAATGATCTAACATAAATGTTTAAATAAGAGACATTATTCAATTTGGAATTAAGAAAAATATCAGTAAGTAACTTTATATTCAGTACATCTTAATGATGTAAAAGACTTTTTAAAGTTGATAATGAAGTCTTTAATATATGAGAGAATTACTTAATATATAAACAATGAGGATTTCTAATTCCTCTACAAGTTTTGTGATAAATGCTTAGCCAGAACCAGCACTTAAAAATATCTCTGTCAGGAACCCCTCCCCAAACTCCTGACCATGGTTTTGTGCTTTGGCACTCCTCAGAGAGGTGTCAAGGTAGGTTAAGAGATAGGGTCATGTGATCTATGACTCTTATTTTGATTACTTAATATATCTTTGAGAAAAGAAATTAATTTTTTATAGATTTACATGGAGAGAGAGCAAGACTATTAAAAAGTCAGAGGAAAATACCTCCTTTATAATTTAGTTTGAACCAAATGACAAGCCTAATAAAAAAAATTATCAAATTTGCTCAGCTCTGATTTAAAACCAGGTAGTAAATATGGCTGACAGATGTTTGCCACAGGGTTATGAAATTCATTACTATTTTGTTAAATAATATTATAAATACTAAAATAATAATATCAAAATAGTTTAGATTTATCATATCAGCATTTTTACCTTTGATAATATTAGCATTTATGAAGAAATTAAACCGAAAAATATGTACATTATTTAAATTAATGTATATCTTTAAAAATATATTAGTAATGCACTTTATTACTGTATACAATCAAAGTCATCTGTTTTTGATTATGTATTGTACTAAATGAAACTTGTATTCTTTGCAGTTTACAATCAAAATTTTATCTACTTTTATTTTGTTTATACATTTTAGTACATACTCTCTTCACTGGACAAAAATGAGTCAAGTACAGTAATCATTATTTACCTGAATGTATGTGATGATGATATCTTAGATGTGATAATATGTTGGACTATTTCCATTATCTATCAGTAAATGTTAAAGGTATAGAAAATTTTAATCTTTAAACTTTTCAAATACAAACAACTTGTTAGTAATAACACACTTTTGATTTGCCTGGGTAGATTTACAAGCTTTTTCTTCTGACATTCTTTTATCCTTCCATGTAATATATAATATGATCTTTTCACTGTTTGACAAATTGCTGAGAAATCTTCATCTGTAAGTTTATTTTTTAGAAAACACTCCACATTTTTAATAGAATGCAAGGTTTGATACTTGGAAAACATCTCGAACATTTATTCTTGCTTTCAATTTGTGTGTTATTACTACCAAGCTGTTTGTATTTAAAAGTTTAAATAAAGTTTAAAATTTTCCATTCATTCAACATTTACTGATAGATAATGGAAATAGACCAACATATTATCATAAGTACAGTAATCCTATTTCTCTTTATTTTAATTTCCCTCTATTTCTGTATAACATATAGCACAATTTTGTAGAATCAGAACATAATTACTGTATATAATGAGAAAACTCTGTACTGTAATGTACTTTTTTGGTGTGAATATCACTATTTTATTTTACAGTGAAGTTGTTTTTATGAAATCATTATCCTATAATATTATTAGTCTAGCAAAATGGCCACAAAATGGTAGCAATTTTTAAAACTAAATTTAAAACATTCTGATCATTATAGTGAATAATTAACTATTAATCAAAATATTAAATGTAAATGGATGATTGCTATGGCAAACTTACAGTTAAAAGATCGATCATATGCATGAGGAAAAATATATGTGATCACAGCTTCTTCTGATTATATATTATACTGAATAAAACTTGTATATTTTTATTATTATTATTATTATTATTATTATTAGTAGTAGTAGTAGTAGTAGTAGTAGTAGTAGTAGTAGTAGTAGTAGTAGTAGTAGTAGTAGTAGTAGTAGTAGTAGTAGTAGTAGTAGTAGTATTTGCATTATTTGCATTATTATTATTATTATTGTTGTTGTTGTTGTTGTTGTTATAATATTTACTTATCAATCCATCACAAATTACAATATGGACTATCTTGCCTTGGTTGAAAATCAAATACAGTAATCATATTTTTAATAATATTATATTTCATTATTATACAACATAATGTATAGCACAATATAATATATTTTTAATTACTGTACATAATGAATAAGTATTATATTGTATAATATACTTTTTTTAGTATAAATGTTATCATTTTATCGTATATGAATAGTATTGCTTTCATGAAGTTGATATCCTATGTGTCATTAGTCTTACAAAATAATGCCATTTAAAAAAATAGACATTTTTTTAAAAAATCTTTTTTAAACTTATTCATTATTATGAGCACTTAAAGCGCTATAAGTGCTCTAGGGTTTTCGAATTTATAATATACAGCTTCAGTTTAGAATTGTGGGAAAACTACATGGTCTACACATGTGCATTTCACATCATCGGATCCATCTTTAATGTACCTTTTGGAAAATATAAGTAGTATTTTTGTATCTCAAAAATTGACAATTTTATGATAATTTTTGTACTCAAGTAGCTGTAATTTTTTTGTCTTTTTTTTTTTTCAGTTTTTTCAATATAATGGAAATTTTTTCACCGTAAAACTAAAAACGGAAAAATATGCAAGACTTAATTGATTATAGCAATGACAGCAAGTTTTTCATAAGTGAGCCTTGGAATTCTGAGACTTCTTCTTCTTACAGCTTATTTGAGGAATTATCTGAGTCAGATGTGGTACCAAAAAAAAGTGTTTGAATAGAAGTGCTACAGATATGTCTACTCCAGCTCAGCCTACTCCAGACCCATCTTCCTGACCAGAACTGAATGCATTCCGATTAACTTTAACATTAGTGGGTCATCAAATTTTATCAAGTCTCCTGGGCTCAAGTTTTCCACCATGAGAGAGTATGCAATTTTAGACTTTTTTCAATTATTATTCGATAAAAAAAATTTTGAAAAAATAATTCTTGAAACGAATATATACACAGAACAAAAAAAAAAGCTCACGATTGAGTAAATTTGTCATATCGCAAATCATCTGCATTTTTTGGCATGATAATAGACATTTCCTCCATATGTCCAGTACATGAATTAGACAACATATGAAGTTCTGATATGAGAGTTAGACAACCCTATTTTGCAAATATTATTACCTGAAGTCGATTTTATTCAATTTTATCTTGTCTACATTTTAACAATAATAAAAAACTATGGCAAATGCTAAAAGTAAAGATTTTGACAGAATATATAAACTTAGGCTGATTTTAGACTACTGCCATGTAAATTTTAAGGCTGCCTATCAAATGCATAGAGAGATAGCAGTTGATGAAGCTATTACCAAATTTACTGGTTGTAATAGCATGGAACAATTTGATCCCTCAAAACTGATAAAGCAAGGGTTCAAATGGTGGATGTGTGCAGATAGCCATAATGGATATGGGTCCCATATGGAGTTGTATACAGGTAAAAGTATAACTTCAGATGCTGGCCAAGGTCTGGGTACTCGAACTGTGCTTTCAGTAGTTTTGGCCTAAGCTTTCATCATCACTAACTACAATGAATTTAGCATATATTATTTTAGTTTGCTTTTTACTCTACTAATTTTATGTATAATTTTATCTTTGTTTACTTTTTTTAATAATTTTATGTATAATTTTAATTTTGTTTGCATTTTTTAATAATTTTATGTATAATTTTAATTTTGTTTGCCTTTTTTAATAATTTTCTGTATAATTTAATTTTATGTATGATATCTTTTTTAGTTTATATATGTTGTTTTTATTCTTTTGTTTTATTATTTTATTTTGTATATATGTTGATTACTGCATCATTAATAAATTTAAAAAATTATTTACAATAAAAAAATTTTTTTTTTTAATTTTTCCTCATCTTTTCCTCTAATATAACAATTAATGACTAATTTTTTAATAAATTACAAACTTTATTGAAGTTTTTTATTATAATATTCAAATTACACTAATTATTGATCAATATCATGTTTATGACATATTCTTTGCAAACCCCTGTATGGAAAAACACTTTGAGGGGCTATCAGGAAAAATTGAAAGTTACAATGACTTTATATCTGGAAGTATTGAAGTGATGGATTACCTTAGGTAAGTGTTATTATATATTAATCTTTTAGAAATTTAATGAGGAATGCAATGGAGTTATTAACAAAAGCATAGATTTAAAATTTAAGCACGAAAGTTTTGAATTTATGAAATAATATGAAAATAATTTTTAGAAATATTAATTTTTTCCCCTTTTTTTATTACTTTGAATATCAATGGCTATATTTTTTCAACTTCATTACATTTTTTTATGTTCTTTGTTTTAAATAATATATATTATGTCATTTTCCAACAACACAAACTTAAGTTATTATAAAATTTATGGTTTAACATAATTTTTTAAATATTCAATATGGCCGGTTCAGCAGTCAATAAGTTAAAGCTAATTATATTGAATAGTTGATTGTTAATCTAAATAGTGGGTATAAATTGACAATGATTACTATGACAAATCCTTATACAAAGATTCCACATATGGGGAGGGGAAATGTTATAGATAACTACTGACATGTAATACCTCTCAATTATTATATGATAATGTGCATTTTTTGTGGGTACAAAAACTTAATGATATTAATTCCCATTTACTTCTCTTGGACTGATACATGTGCAGAATTTATACTTAATATAAATTATTTACATTTAATTAATATATACAGTATGTTCCAATGAAAAGTGACTAGTTCTCTCTCCAAACTGCCTGCAGTGCCATCTCTGAATTTACACATGTGTTAAATAGTGACACAAATTAGTTATTCATTGTAAAAAGTTTAAGGCATTTGCATATCTGGATCATGTTTATGATATAAAATGTCACAGTGTATTTTGTACACTTGTAGAAAATCTTTAATTTGCCAGTACACTAAGATTAAATTTTGTTTTAAATTAGAAAAACTGCTATTGAAATGTTTGAAATGATTAATACTGTGTGGTGACAGTGAAATTATTAATTCCAAGAATGTTGTCATGAAGTTTCAAGACTGTATGATGATAGAAGAACATTGAAGATCCATGTTCTAATGTACCACAAACAATTAAAAATAAAGAAAATATCCAAAATGTTGCTGAAATTCTTCAAATTGATCATTGTGTGTTTTTCAGACTCATTGAGAAACACTGAAATTTCCAAAACTGCTCTCTATCACATTTTAATGAAATAGTGGAAATTGTTTTCTGCCTCATTTTTTGACAATTGACCAAAAAAAACCAGGATGGAGTACCACAGAAACATGCCAAGAAATACAATTATAAACCTAATATTCCTGTGATACATAATGGGTGGTGATATGTGATATTTCCAGTATGAGCTATTATTCAAGTACTAGATTGGGAATGGAAATGTATCAGAAAAAAGGGTGAAAATAGCAAATGCAAAATAAACCAAATCAAAACAGTACTCATAATTTTTTTTTTAATTCTAAAGGCATAATGAAAGGGAAAAGCAAAAGAAATAAAAATATAGATAAATAAACAATTATATAGTAATTTGCTCAGATATTATATGACTTCAATTACTCTGATGGCAGATTGAGAGTTTAATTTCTTAATCCGAACTTAATTTTGTTTTATTTATGTTACTCAGATCAAAATCAACCTTTGAACTTTTAGCTTTCAGTTCACTATCCTAGCCCCACGCTAATCTGCTCATGAACAAAAAGATAGTTGATCTTATTGAAGAGGATAATTAAAACAATCTTAGGAACAGAATAGAAGATAAGAAAACTTTTACAAAATAGGAATTGGAGTACAATATGAAAACTATCTTTAGACAGATGATTAATAGTGGTATACTGTGGATATAAAAATAAATAATTAATGAATACATAATTACTATTCAAATGGCTTTATTTCTCAAGAGTTCATAAGAAGTTTGAATGCAGAGATGCCAACAATGGAATTGATTTTAGGACTTCACATTCCAGACACTGACATTCTATCATTATGCTGAACCACACAGAGCACAAATAGTTTCCAAACCATATTCACTCTATAAATAATAGAATTTATTTGTATAAAATATTAAGTTTATAAATTATTTGTTACAATAGTTAAAACAAATATTATTTATGGATATCAAATGAAGAATAACAGAAATTCAACAAGACAATCATTTCATTCTTCTAATGCAACAATGAATCTTGGGTAGTTTTTGCAATGTATGTCAACACTAAATTATGAGCAACTTAAAAACTAAAGAGCAGTGCTTTTTGCAATAGACATAACTCAGCTTTCAAATTTTTTGTTGCAAAATAAAACTTGAGAATAATTTCTGATTTCTTGTTTTTATGCTGATGAGTAATTTTGTGGACAGTTATTGCATTATATTCTGTGAATATTATTTAATTCTATTTGTACACACATACTCATATTATTCCTGTTGGTGGAAATTTATAAAAAGATTGGACCAGAAAATACTAAAAAAATAATCAAATAATTACTTGCTCTGGAGGTCATGTGATGGTCACTTAAACACAAATATAGATCTTTAATTCTGGATACTTTAATATTTACGATTTATAAAGAAGAAATTTATGTGACTTGTTTTATATACTTTAATATTGAAGTCTGCAACTCTACCAGCAGTTAAACTATATAGGATAATAGAAAATTATTTTCAATAAAACAAAGATAATTTTTAACAAACTGAGAAAGTAAACAATTGCAGATGGAAGAAATAAAAAAAAAATCCCCAAATAGTGAGAATGGTTTTGGAAAGTTTTATACTGTGCTTAAGAAAACTAGGATTGGACTGCTGCTTTAAAAAAATAAGTCACAACTTATGGCAGTTTTTCGTTTCTTTTACTAAATTTATTTTAAAAAATGGGCAATGTAAAACTCTCATCAATTACTAGTTGGTTATTATTCATTCTTCCTGAGGAAGGAGTACTGAAGATGCTTTTGTTTAACAATGGACTATTTTATTTAAAAAGAGGTATGTAATATAAGACAGTGTTAAATGATTGTGTTCGTAGAGCAGAATTGGAAGAACTTATTTATTCATTAGAAGCTTATCATTTTAAACCATTTTATAATTTATAAAAAAAATATGTATCTTAAATTATGTAAACTTTCTGAGATTATTCTACATTTTGAGGTGATAAAAATAGGAGAATGTTGGGGAAATGGCAAACTTTCCCCAACAACTATGCATTATAATCCATTAGTTACAATATCTTGAGGTTCCAGTGGTGTAACTATAAAATTTGGATCTGAAAACAAAGTTAAAAATATTTTTCCTCTTAATTACAAAATGCTAAATTTTTGTTTATATACATTAATAGCTTTAATTATTTATCATATAAAGTAAAGAAAGAAATTCACCTCAAAAATTTTTCCTAACCTTGCAGAATCTTTAAAACTAATTTGACCAACTGAATTTTTTTAAAAAACTTTTTAACTTAATAGTCATAAGGGAATCACTCTGATGCATGTTGTATATGAATTTATAAAACTGGGGAATACACCTGGGTCTCATTTTATGCAGTAGATAGGTTCCTCAGAAAATGTGCACAAAAGAAATTGCACAAAAATAGACTTAACTTACCTTGAAAAATGGGGGATATGTTTCAGTAATTTTCAAAAATTGCATAAAAGCAAAGCAACAACGAAAAATTACTTTAAAAATCGCATTAAAAAAATAAGGAAATAAAGTATGACTAATAAAAAATTTCAAATATTTGAAAAAAATTAATACAAGACAAACTTTTTTTACCTTTTTTATTAACTACAGTATTTAATTTTACATTTTTTTATACATATTTTAATCATTACCGCTATTTGAGAATATGCATTCATTTGTGAATCAGATTTGTGACATGATGTACAACTAGCGCCACTTTTAATCTTGTACTTTGTTAATGGTTTTCTGTTTTTATATTTAAAAAATGAGATCACAGTCAAAACAAAAAGATTATACATTATCATTAGAAAGATTATTTTCAGTTTAAAAAATCAATAAAATCTTCATTATGTATTTTAACAATCTAAAAAAAATTTTATTTGTCATATCCAACAAAATACATTTTAAAAGTTTAAAATTTTTATACATAAGTATAAATCTATTATTATTATTTACTCATTAGTATAAGTAGGTTATTTACATAGAAGTTAAGATTCTAAATACAGCTTCAGGCCATATTCACATTAGCTGCTAATATAACATTATATTTTTGAAAAAAAAAAACAGTATTTCAAATCAAAATAAGTTATTAATAATTTAAATTTCTTGATATCTAATAAACATAGTGAATTATGAAAGATATTAAGAAGAAACATAAATCACATAACTTCAAAATCACATTAAAATAATCCGCATAAAATGAGACCCAGGTGTAATCTCACTCTAAACACAAGATAGAATCTTTGAAATGGTAAGAATAAATCCATTTTATCTTTTTTACCTAAATTCATCTATATATTATAGGCCAATCTAAAGGATAAGGTGGATTTATTATTATTTTTTCAAAGACTCTATCTTGTGTTTAAATTTAGGATACTCTTCAGCTTTATAAATTCATACTGCACATCTGTCTGGTGATTCCCTTATGACTATTATAAATAAACATGGTGTTAGATAAATACTTTTAATTTACTAAAACAAATTTTATCATGGCCACAGATAACAGGTATATATTTTATTAATTTAGTTTTCCAACTAACCTTACATATTAATAAATAATTCTTAAAATTGCTTAATTGATATTATTTTTAGAAATATCTTTTTTCAATAATGAAATCACTTGAATTTTCTATTAAATTGTTATGAGAGAAAATTAGAATAAGATTGGCATAGTTGTGTTGATTATTTTTATATACAGAAGTGGTGGTATTTTAAATAATATAGAAAATTTTATCAATCTATCTCTGAATTTCTATTTATAAAAAATGAACAGACATCATAAATTGAAGTATTAAAAACTGAGTATTCTATGCTCAATATGAGAACTATGTAACCCCCTGCTTATATTAGTGCCAATGTGTATAAAAATTGGCTTCTATTAAATATAATCAAAAGGGTGATTTGTTTTAACTACAATTATAATTTTAGCCCATTATGAATTTGAAAATATCACTGAAAAGTCCATGGGATGTGAAAATAAATTTTTGAGGTTATCAGTCTCTTTTTACCAAAAGTCCGCAAGCAATAACTTTTTTTGTGAATTTGTAGTTGCACCCTGCCTATTATCTTGTTACTTCATCAATCTCTGGATCAGAAATCAACTCACCTATATCTAAAATATATATGACTACTATAATTATTTTAATGAGCTCATAAATAACTTATTGTTATTAAATATGAAATACAAACAGAAATATATCAAATCCCTCTATGAGTCATAGATAAATAATACATGTCAATGGTGACAAAGAATAGAGTGGATTTAATTATATAAGTAATAGTGAGAATATAAACTATTCATGAGATACTAAATTATCTGATAAATAGATTGACATTGTTATAATTATTTTGGAATCCGATTTGTGATTATTCTATTTCAGTCATCCAATGAATATGTTAATATTAATTTTAAAAGACTAAATGATGTAAACAGAAATGCAAAAACCTCTACATAAACGATTTTATAGTATAACAAGCAAAAACTTGAATAATTTTTGGAAGTAGGATGTAAGAATTGTGTGATAAAGTTAAAATGTTTATACATAGAACGAGTAGTCAGATTGGAAGCATAATAACAAAAATACAAGCGAATTTTCAGAAAATAAAGTGAACAAATTCTAACAAGTAAATCAAAATGCTTCCAAATATGAGAACAAAGTTTAATAAAAGGCTGAGTTTGATCTTGTATAAAGAAAGAAATTGTATGGAAAGGAAAAATTATAATCGTAATAACTTAAGTTATAATTAAAATTGTGCATAATATGTGAGATCACTCTTTTTATATTAGATATTAAATCATAAATCATATTAGAAAGTATTAATAGGGAAAATATTTTGTGAATTAATATGGAAAGCTAAGAGAATAAAAAATGAATGGCGATTATCTAAATCATCTAGATTTTACAAATGATATGGTTGATTTTACAAATAATACTTCACAAAATTAGGCAAAAGTTATCAGATATAATAGTCCAAATGAAAAGGACATAGTTAAGCATATTTTTTTAAAAAAAGTGAGAAATAATAAATTTCAGGGGAAAATATCTTAAAATGATATACGCCCCCCCCCTCCTGCGCTCTTTTATTTTGTATGGTTTTTTATACATTTCTTCAGTCTTTTAATCATTTATTTCCCATTCACTTGAATATATAACTTTTTATTAAAAGATATAATGCTATAAATTAAGATAATATCTTTAAAAAAATATTGTATTTAACTATAAATTGGTCTGAGCAAACAATAAATGAAAACATTTGTAAATATTTGATGCTAATTGAAAATAAATGGCAGTAATTTATACAGTTAATTTGAGTAACAAATTAATAAATTGCTTTTTAAAAAAAAGCTTTTGACAATTATAGTGTTGATTATTCAACAATGATATTTTGTAAATGAGTAATAGACATGTTCAATTATATATATAACACCTTTTCCTCAGAATACTACATAGAGTTAACTAGGCAATAGGGTTATATCACCAAACAATAATAACTTTTGGTAATTTATAATTGCTTGCTACTACTTTATATATTTATTCTAGTCTCTTGGTAGCTAAAATAGTAATTAAATTATTTAACAGTAATTAGATGTTTTTAGTGAAAAAAGTAGTTATATGAAAAGAAATGGGTGATTTTATTGGAAATAAAGTTAGAAGCTCTGATCATGACCCACACACACACACACTATTATATATATTGTAACCAATTGACTACATTGCTGCATTAAAAATAATTAGATATTTAACAGCATGTTTCTCAGGTTTAGTTTAGAATTATTTAAATAAAGGGTAAAATAATATTTAATTTTCCCAAGCATATTTTTATAATGGGTCTTCAATTAACTAAATATTTTAAGTCCCAATATGATAATATGAGAATTCTCAAATATTAAAATTTGTTAAATAATAATATGATTTTAATATGGGAATATTTTAATAAATTATAAATGATTGAAGAAGAGAGAGAAAATGGTAAAAGAATAGAACAAGTTTTTTAACTCTCTCTTCAATAATTATAATTAATTAGTAGTTTTAATTTAACTATAAAAATGTATTAAGAAAAAAATTCCTCATTTTTGTAAATTATTTAATAAATATTAATTTTGATCATTTAAGAGAGATAAAGTTTTATATTTAAGAGCATTTTTAAAAAGAAAAAACAAAATGAGATTTTAATACTTTTGTAAATTTTATTTTTAATTAGAGTTGTTGTTTTTTCTCTTTATCTCTTTTCAATGTAACAAATATCAAATAAGTGCAATTAATTAATTATTTTGTTTTTCTTTTTTTGCAAAAAATTTTTTTTAATTAGAAAGGACTTCCAAGAATTTTATGATGATAATTTAAGTTCTTAACTTGTTTTTCAATATCTATGATTAAGAAGGAAAATGGATGAACATTGTATTTATAAAAATTTATCTAATTGGTTGTTATAAAAATTATCATGTAAGAGAGAGAGAGAGACTGTGATTGGCTTGTAGTCAAGATTGTTCTAGAAAAAATAATGGGGATGTGAATAGGTCAGAAGACCTAAGTGTCTGGTAAGAAGAATTATTCCTTGCCTAGTTGTTAAAGAGAATAGTCAAGTCTTAATCCTGCTTCTGAAAAATAGAAGAAATTATTTTTAACTTAGCTGTTGAAGAAAGAGCAGTCAAGACTTAATCCAGCTAATAAAGAAGAAAGAAGCAAAATCTCTTACCAAACTTTTGCATAATATAGCAGGAATCTTAACCAAGTTATTATATAGAATACCAAAAGTTTGTGGTTTCTACAATGACAATTATGGGCTAAATTCAGCTAAAAGCTAGACATCATCTTTCTCTGTAAAACCTGCCTTTACCAGAATAAAAATATAATGAAGTTATCCCCTAAAGTAATTTGCAACCTTGTCTTTGACAAAGAGTATGAGTCTCTATCTGTATTAGTCTTATCTGGAAATTCAAGAAGAAAACCCAATGGATAAAATTTGATATTTTTAAACCTGAAATTACTGCAAACCAAGAAAAGAACAAATTATCCATGCATATATGTATAAACCTTTAAGAATAAAACAACTGGAAAAACTGAAAATTATAATTGGGAAGGACTCCACAGAAAAATCAAATCATGGTTAAAGTTACTTTTTGTGTGCACACTAAACTTTCATGTATAGTATAAAAATTTTTTTTTTTTTATTTTTGCAAGAATTGATAATTTTAAATATTTACATTATATTAATGTTTTTAAGTTATGAAAAAAAATGTTTTTTTAAATCTTGTCAATTTTCTCTTCATGTTGTACATTTATTTATTTATTTATTTATTTATTTATTGGAAATATGTTTTTCTCTTTTCGTTTATTTTCCCTTTTAAAAACTTAACAAAAAGTTAATTAAGTAAATCAAAAGATTATTATATTTGATTTTGAAAATATTATTTTTCCAACTCAATAGATTGGTTAATATAATTTTTATGAAAATATATTTTTTTGATGAAATGAATTTCATACTATCATCATTTTTTTTTTGTTTACTGTTAATCAGTTAATTATTAAATAATTGTTTTAAAAATATTTTTAGTCTTAATTTCTTTATTCTATCCAATTTCTGTTTCACAAATTGCAGTGTGTGTGACTTTATTTCATGATAGTTTGATGTTCTAAGATTTTTTAAAATTATTTTAATAAAACTATTTACCTATAATAGGCTAAACCTAGGAATTATTTGAAGTGATTTATATTTATTTGTATCAATAATATTTTTTGAAGAAAACGTTTATGTCGTAGTAACAAGACAATCCTGGAAATCCAATTAGAAATTTAATACTTATTAGATATTGAAATTTAGCATAAATTAAATGACACTTCTAAAAAATGAACATAAAGCATATACAACTATTGTTTTAATCTTGGAATTTACTAATCTATGATCTGTCCAACAATCTGAAATTGTAAGTACTCATATAATAAGAATTCTTGAATTCTAATTTCTAACTACAATGTAATCTATTAAATGTCATTGTTTTGAATGTGGGTGCATTCATGTTTCTTTATAATAAGTTTTTGTCTAAACAATGCAATTGGTATAGTAAACCCTGTGTTGCACACAAATTCTATTACAGCAGGCTATTTATTTGTAGCATCAATACCAATATTTCCATCAACTTTTGCCAAAGTCAATTGTATTATCACATGCAAAAAGTTTCCAAAAAGAAACATTTAACCTTTTAATAGTATTATTATAATAATGCTATCCAACACCGAATAAAAAGCTTTCTTTCAATGAATTATGTCAAACTAATATTGATATCATCATCATCATCATCAACCATTATCAATCCACTGCAGGATGAAGGTCTCTCCAAGTTTAATCCATCTTCTCCGATCTTTAGCTTCTCTTCTCCACAACACCCCTGCACATTTTCTTATTTCATCCATCCATCTCACATGTGGTCTCTTTCTGGGTCTTTTACAATCTCTTGGAATCCAGTTTAAAATTTCAATTGTCCATCTATTATCATCTCTTCTAGCAATATGTCCAGCCCAACTCCATTTCAATCTTTTAATTTTTTCAATAAGGTCAGTAACACCTGTTTGTTGTCTTACCCATACATTGCGTTTTCGATCTCTTCTTGTTACTCCCAACATACACCTCTCCATACTCCTTTGAGTGGTATGAAGTCTCTGTATTGCTCTTCTATTAAGTGTCCAAGTCTCAGATCCATAAGTAAGAACTGGTAAAACACATTTGTTAAAAACCATCCTTTTCAAACACATAGGCATATTTCCTTTTAGTATCAAGTTATTTCTACCAAAAGCACTCCAACCAAGTTTTATTCTATATTAATTTCCTCCATTATGTTTCCATCTGTATTAATAATCTGACCAAGGTATTTGTAACTGTTAACTTCTTCTAATTTCTTCATAATCAATATTTATTTTCATATTTTGAGCAAATCGATTAAACATTACTTTAGTCTTTTTAACATTTATCTTTAGTCCTACTTTTCTACTTTCATCTGCTAACTCCTGCAACCTTTCCTGCAGCTCTGAAGCATTATTTGCAAAAACAACTACATCATCTGTGAAATCTAAATGACTTAAATACCCCCCTTTTACTTTCACTCCTTTAGTTTCCCATTTTAATCCACAAAATACTTCTTGCAGTGCTGCTGTAAAGAGTTTTGGAGATATGGAGTCACCTTGTCTTACACCTTTCTCAATGTTGATTTTTCCAGTATCATTATGTAATCTAATTGTTGCTGTTGCATTTTTATAAATATTCTTTAAAATATGACAATATCCTGGATCTATACCTTGATGATCCAATGCTTTAATCACTGAGGAAATGTGTATAGAATCGAATGCCTTTTCATAATCTACAAATCCAAAACATAATGACAATTCATATTCGTTTGTCCTTTCTATGACTTCTCTAAATACCTGGATATGATCTATTGTACTAAAACCACTTTTAAATCCAGCTTGTTCTCTTGGTTGGTGGAAATCCAAAGTTCTCTGTAGACGAGTTGTAATTATCTTGGTAAAAATTTTATATAAAACTGATAAAAGGCCGATAGGTCTGTAATTTCTAATATCTTCTTTATCACCTTTTTTAAATATTAATATTATTACTGCATTCTTCCAATCTTCCGGTACATCTTTATCATTTAGACATTTGGTATATAACTTTGCTAAAATTGTTTCTATTTCTTCACCTGCTTCTTTTAATATATCAATTATAATTCCATCATTTCCTGGAGCCTTTCCTTTCTTCATACACTTAATTGCATGCCTCACTTCTTCATTTAAAATTCTGGGCAATTCGGAAGATGTAATAGATATAGGAGGTACTTGTTCTTTATTACTATATAATTCTTGATAAAAATCTTCTACCAATTTCATGATGTCATCTCTTTTTTTAGTAATAATTCCATCTTTTTTTCTTATTGCAGATATAAATTTCCTACCAATACCAAAATGTTGTTTAACATTTTTGAGACTTTTATTTTCTTCTACAGCTTTCCTTGCTATTTCACAGTTATACTTTCTTATATCATTTTCAACTCTTTTCCGTACCATTTTACAAAATTCGAGATATTCAATTCTTTTTAATACATCATTTTTATATATCTTCATATTCTTTCTTTTCTTCATAAATTCTCTAGTCTCAGTAGAAATTTTATTAGTCAATTGCTGCTTTTTTCTACCAGCTATGTTTGTTGCAGTTTTTAAAAGTGTATCAGTTATTTTCATATTAATTTCATTCAAATCTGTATCATGTTCAAAATCTCCTAACACTTGAAACCTATTTGTAAGTTCTAATTTAAATTCATTAGAATGTTTCTGAAGATTAGGAACATCAACTGTAAATATTGTTTTTCTTAATAATTTTTGTCTCTCTAGTTTTACATTAACACGTAACTTACACCTTACTAATCGATGATCACTTCCTGTGTTAAATTTATTAAGAACATTACAATCTTGAAATATGTATTTTCTGTTAGTCAAAATATAATCCAATTCTGCTGTACCTTTATTTGGATGCTTCCATGTCCATTTCCTTTTAACATTTTTCTCAAAAAATGAATTCATAATATAAAGCTTTTCTTTTTCTGCAAACTCCACAAGTCTATGTCCTCTCTCATTTCTATTACCATATATATGTACTAATAAAATAATCACAGACACCATTATAGAAGTAATTTTTAATATCATTAGACTTTCATTGATATATCAAAAAAAAATCCCAATGAAAATTATTAAATTAGTCTTTATAGCAAATCAAACAATGAGCATTTTCCTTTCACTGGCTGACTTGCCTTTTTAAAAAAACTTGTAACTATTGAACTTTCTTTTTTTGGATATATATATATTCAATATGTATATAATAATACATAAAAGAATGTTGACAATCTCAACCTGTAGTCAAGGCAACCTCCTTTAACAATAAAAATAGTACCTATTGTTTGATATGTTTATGTAGACACTAAAGATTGTAACTTGACCAAGGAGTGTGAAAATAATATTGCAAAGAAATTTAAACAAATCTCATTAATCATGCAAATATAACCTGTTCTGAAATCAGACTGCTAAATAGTCAGTTATAACTTCCAGATTCTAAAAGCAGTCTAATAAATAGTTATTTATAACTTCCAAATTCTATAAAAATTATGTATTTACTAATACACATAATGCCAATTATTCAATGTTTTAATAGGTTTGTAAATGTTGTTGCAATTTTTAATACCTACATAAACATTTAAGACCATAGATAAAAGGGTACCACCTTTATTGTTAAAGGAGGTTGCTTGAGTAGAAGCTAAGATTGTTGATAGCTTAAGAGTTGATTGTTAACATTTATATTTATAAACCTATGAAAGCATTGAATAATTGGCTTTATTGTCTTAATAAAAATATGTGTAGACTATGTTCATGATCAAAAGCAAAAAGTATAGAGATTTTTTTTTTAAAAAAAAATAATTTTTTAATATTTAAAATATTTTTTTCCAATTGCAAATGATATAAATAGTGAATATGGAAATACTTAGATGTGTAAGTTTATGTATTTTGGCTTTAAAGCAAGGTTTGTACGCGTGTATAAATATAAAGAAAAAGGACGAACGCATATCTGGCATTCCTCTATAATGATGGAGAAGACTTTATTCACGAAACTAGACCAGATGTCCTCGTTTATTTTATATGTTAAATAACTAGCTGAGTTAGCGATTGGGATGGCTCCTAGGAAAAAATTCTTACTGGAAAATTCTAGTATATTTTTAAATGTTTCTAATTCTATACAAATTCATAATTGTAGAAATGTTAAATGGATGCGTTGACTATTAAACTATGAGCTTTGGGGTGCGTGCATATATATATACTCATGCTCTATTCACTTAAATAGGTTAATATTTTGTTTGGAAATCAAGGCATGGAACATGTTATCAGTCCGATAACAAATTGTTCGGGGAAATAATATATTGCATTAAGTCAATACTTGATATCGGTTAAACCAGTTTACCATTTCTTCATATCATTTTAGTGGAATTGATTTTACCAATTTATAGTTAATTTACATCATCAATAAACTTTGATGTTTATATTATAAAATAAACAATATCTTTTCATTATTTACAATAAATGAATATGGAGTATGGGCTTGTGTTTTTTTTAGTTTAAGGATGATTATTTTTCTTTTTGTTTTTAAGTTAAGATTAAGCATTAGAAGTATAACTGCACATAATAATTTGAAATGCACTTTTGAAACAATAAAAGGATTTGTAAACATTAGAGAATCATCTAAGAGAATGAAAAAAAAGACGGTAATTTATATGCTCAATTAGAAGTAAGTAAATAATGAAACGCTTATTTTTCTTTCTTTTTTTTTATATAGCAATTTTATTATTATTATGTAGCAGCGATGCGTAATAAATATTAAAGTAAAACAGTCTATCCATTTTTAAATTACTCATTTATTCCGAGATTTATCTTTATTAACGATTTCAATAAAGATAATTTTATGAATATTTGCCAGTCGAATATATTAGTTAAATGTATTTACATTAAAGAAAAATGGGACATATTTTACGTTTTATTTCCTTTCTTGCATCATAAGCATCTGCGTGCATGCGTATATCACACAACTATTTGTAAATACTTTACTGTTAAAATGCTAAAGTATCATCGTCATCATCATCATCATCATATTTGACTATTATAAGATCCATTGCGAGTGAAGGCCATTCCAAATTGAATCTACTTTCTCTGATCTTTGGCATTTCTTCTCCATCACATACTAATAAACTCCTTTATTTCATCCACTCATCTCATATGTAGTCTTTTTCTAGGTCTTTTATAATCTCTTGTGAAGCAGTTTCTTCTCTTGTAACAATATATATATAGTTCAGTTTCAGTAACATCTGCTTGTTCTATCAACCATGTATGTCATTTTCAATCTTTTTTTGCAACTCCTAATATGCATCTCTCCATATTTTGTTGAGTAATCTCAAACCTATGTTTTGCTCTTCTGTTAAGTATCCAAGTCTTAGAACAGTTAGTAAAAAAGAACTACTAAATAAAGCACATCTATTAAAAATCTGCTTTTTCAAATGCATAGACACATTTCCTTTTAATATTAAATTATTTAAATATAGCAATTTATTAAGAGCAAGCAGATGAAATAATAATAACGTGAAAGGCTGAAACCTTTGACAGATGCGCTTTAAACATGCTTAAGTGGCAGCCAATCAGATAGTAATAATGACTGTGCAAGGAACTCTCAATTAAAACACAAGCGTAAAGTCTCTGGCTTGTGTTTGAGAATTTCTTGTGCAGTCATTATTATCATCTGATTGGCTGTCATTTAAGCATGTTTAAAGCACATCTGTCAAAGGTTTCTGCCTTTCACGTTATTATTAAATTATTTCTATCAAAAGCACTCCATCCAACTTAATTCATCCAACCAAAGAATGTATAGTTAACTTTTTCTTATTCATCTTTATCAATCTTTATTTTCTTCTTTTGAGAAAATCCATTGAACATTATTTTAGCTTTTTTAGCATTTACTTTTAGTCCTACTTTCTTACTTTCATCTGGTAGCTCTTGCAATATATGAAGCTCTAAACCATTATTTCCCAAAACAATTATTCTGAAAAGTCTAGATGAATTAAATAATCTCCATTTTCTTTTACTCCCTTAGCTTCCCTTTTAATCCACAAAATAATTGTGTAAAAGATTGTAAAAAGTTTTGGATATAAGGAATAGTCTTGTCATATACCCATCTCTATTTTAATCTTTAAGTATCATTATGTAATCTCATTATTGCTGTTACATTTTGATAAATATTCTTCAGAATATGGTATTCTTCAGAATATGGCAGTATCCTGGACCTATATCTTGATAATATGTTGCTTTAATCACTTTAGAATTGCTTATAGAATCAAATGCCTTTTCATAATATATAAATTCAAAGCATAGTGGCAATTCATATTTATTAATTCTTCCTTTAACTTCTCATGATACTTGGGTGTGATCTACTGTGCTAACCCCATTTTTAAATCCATCTTTATTTCTTGTTTCTGGTTAAATCCAAAGTCTACTATAGACAAGTTGTAATTATCTTGATAAAAATTTCCTATAGAACTGATAGATATGCAATTTGTAATATTTTATTTATTATTCTTTTTAAATATCAATAGTATTCCTTCATTCTTCTAATCATCTTTATCATTTATATATTTGGTATATAACTTTGCCAATAATTTTTCTATTTTTTCACCTGCTTCTTTTAAAATATTCATCATTACTTAGAGCTTTTCCCTTTTATGCAGATTTAATAACATTTCTCACTTTTTCATTTAAAATGCTGGGCAATTCAGAGGAAGTAGTATTTGTGAGAGATATCTTGTTTTTTTATTCTTTAAAAAACTCTTCTACACATTTCATGATGTCATCTCTCTTGTTTAGTAATAATCCAATCTTATTAATGAAAAAATAAGTTTCCTACCAATACCAAAATATTATTTTACACTTTTAGACTTTCTTATTCTTTTCTATAGCTTTCGTTCCTAATTCACAATTATATTTTCTTATATCTTCTTAGTTTTTTTTCCTCCTGCTATTTTGAAAACTCTAGATATTTAATTCTTCTTAAAATCTATCGTTTTTAAATATTTTCATATTTCTTCTTTTCTAAAGAATATCCAATAGTATTATTAAAAAATAAATTGAATAATATTTTGCAATTTTTGATAGTAAGGTATACATGATTAACTGTAAAATGAAAGTAAATGATTAACTTTTTAACTTAATTCGCTAATTATTATACTAACTATTATTTATAACTAAAGAGATGGTCGTTATTCTTGTTTTTCTCCTTTGTTTAATTTTACTATCTTACTGACTTCATTTATTTAAATTAATGTTATTAGCCATTGGAACCTCTCTACATTAATTATGAAACTAAATTTGCATATTTGTGCAATTATATTCTTCAATTACAAGCACAACAATTTTGATGTCAATTTTTCTGCTTTGCTTTATAACTTTTTATTTTTGCTTATTCTTTCTGTCTTTATTTCTTCTTTTTTTAAAAATTAGTATGGCCGCACATGTTTATAAAAATAACTGCTAATTTTGAATCCATCTAACTACCTATTAACAGACCCATTTTTATTCATATTTAGGGCTAGTGTGCTGACAATTCTTGCACAAGTTCTTACAAAGATGGAAACATTATTAATCTATGTTTTTAAACAACATCTATATTTATGGAAACAATTAACTACACTCAAGCGCCACCTAAAACAAAGTTCTGGTATAATAAGCATTTATGCATGTGGAAATTAAAGATGATACAGAAAATTCATTGTAATTGATAAACAATGTGATAATTAATAAGTTGCTTATTTCTCTTTGGAAATACACAGCTTAACAAGGTGTTACAATTTTCGGAATAACCTTTGTTATGAGATTTCTTAGGATTACTTTTATTGCATCAAAGCATAAAGAAAACAAAAAAGATTTAGTTTCTAACACTCACTGACCAGTTCCTATTTATGAGTCATTAATTTGCTTTTATTATCAAATCTTACATTTTCAATTCAGGAAATGTTTACTCTTAAGTCCATTACGATATGATTGGACTAAACTACACCGGCAAATTTTTATATTCATTGAGGCCTATCTTTTTTTTTTTTTTGCGATGTAATGAATTGCTTTTAAAATCCAAATTTTAATCATTTTTAAAAATCAATTTGTCTTTTATGTTTAAAAAAAAAAAAATAACTGTATACATGTTTTTATTAAACAGGTTTTTTTTTAAGAGTTAGTTCATATAAGGTTGCAGTTATAAATTAGCACTTGAGGATCGTGGTGGGGTAATGCATTTAATTACTTTCATTATGAAACTATATTTTAAAACTTCATTTTTATTGAAAATATTTTATCTTTTCATTGAAAAAGCTTTTGAGTTTTTAATTAGACTAAAACAAAAAAATAAATAATTAAATTAACATTGATTTTTTTAAAAAAAAAATTAATTTAATAACTTGTGAAATTATTATTTTTTTTTTTTTTTAATCTTATAGAAAAAAAATTAATATTTTAAACTTATGACTAAAAAAAAAGGCAGTCAAATCTCATGCATTGTTTTTTTAGAAGTTTTCTAAGAGTTTTTGTGTCATTTTTAATAACAAATTTAATCCTTCTGTAAACAATTGACATAAACTAAATCAAGGAATGCTCCACCCATAAGAATAATTTTTCATAAAAGAGGTTTTCAGTATGAACACTTTGCGACAAAATAAAATTATTTATTTTCCAAATAACTAACTAAACTAATAAAAATATTTTTTTTAAAACATTTTTATTCCTAACATGTAATCTAACATACTTCAAATATATATATAATAATAAATGCGAAATGTAATTCATTTTTATAATTTTATTATTTTTATAATTTTTCATATATTAACTGAAACACAGGCTTATTATATCCCTGTGTTATGAGATAGAGTGGAGAGTCGTGGGTGGTGTGAAAGTCTGTGCTCATATACCCTATTTTTCATATATTGTAACAGTCAGATTTGTGCATTCACGTAACAAAATCCAAAGTCCGGGAAAAATACACCAAACCTAAATAAAATGAGATGATGAGATCCTGAATCGGACAAAGCTTCAACAAAATCCAGAGTCCATGCAAAATATACCAAAACTGATTGAAATGAGATGATGAGATCCTGAATCCGATGAAGCTTCAACTCATTTACCAGTACTCTGAGATTTAAAAACTTTATGAATGACATTTCTGAGGTTACACGCGAATCTCAATTTCTTTTGCAAGCCAGCTCCAAACAGGGAGAAAGTGAGACTCAATGGGAATTAACAATTTAACTAAAAGCTTTAAAGTAGACTACTTACCACACTAATTAATTTAGCTAAAATAATGCATATTCAACATATAAATCATTAAGGAATTGGGTTTGGATTGTGAAAAAACAGACATGAAACAGTTTATAATTTAAATAGTTTTATTAAAGAATAAAGTAAATCAAATGAAACAAAAAGACATTAATTACCTAGTGTTAATATACGAATTAATACAGCGGTCCCATCTTAACATAAAATTATATATATATATGTTTGTGTGGTAATTAAAATCATGTCTATAACATTTAATATGTTAAACCTATTCTGCATTGAGTTGCTAATATTACAAATTAATAATCTAGCCAAGATGATTACTACATACAGCACTAAGATGTCTGTTATATATATTAAGGCTATGAGTGAATAAATAAGCTCAAGATGCAGATTCAACCTGGTAACCAAGATTCGAGTTTCAGTCTAAGACTGAATGGTTAATTAATAAGGAGGAAAAAACTAGTTTCCTTTAGATTCACATATGTGATATGGCAGTAAATAAACACTAAGAAATAAGGTCGCAATGTGAGTGAGTACTTATTTGTGAGCTTCAGCATCAAATGATACCCGAAGACTGGATAGCTTGCTACCATAGTTTAGGAAATCAGATAGGCTTTAAACATGGTCTGGACACTTGTGTTCCATTTCTAAAAGGTTAGCCATATCTGAACTAAGTTGGATGGGAGTGGCCACCTCCACAAACCGATCAAAAAGATAACAAAACACAATGTACAAGTGCAAGACACACTTGCAATGCATAAATAAATACAAATATGTGTATATATATATAATTGTGTCAAAAAACAGATAGCTAAACTAACACTACCCAGTTCTTAAACTATCATTATAATTATGCTAACAAAAAGGCTACAACTAAATTATAATCTAAATTAAAACACTGTATCTGCATATATATATAATCATAATTAAGGAGGAGACAGTATTAAAACAGGCAAAACTCTCCACACAGTAGTGCCACTCAGTGCAAGCCAGAATAATCAATAAATTCCAGAAGGCTTGTGCATAAAATCCCTATCTAGTGTCTACTCATTCAATATCACCAGACTAATATCTGGCTTGTGGCCTTCATCAGTGAGGAGCCTTGGATAACAGTTAGCAGCAAGCATAAGAAATGGTGATCATGTGAGGAGACAGTATATTGATGGGCATTAATAAACATTAACAAATATACTTTAATATCATTCTTTAGCTAGCCTATCACTTATAACTATAAAAAGTCATAAATTATAATAACTGACTATGCAAACCATAATGAATATAATGTAAATACAAATCAGTGATAATAATGAGCACATAGCAATTGGTTATTATCTAGCATAATAGGATTTTGAAACATCGCTTAAATATACTAAGTAGCATTCTTAAAATATTAAAATGGAGATTTTAATAATTATCTCTCCGTTAAAAGTTTATAAAAAATTAGTATTCGCTGATTCGAAATATTGGCATATTATATAACATATATAAATTAAATTGTGATAAAATAATTAAAACAATAATATAGGCATAACCGCAGTATTAAAGAAATTTAGATAATTAACTAGTTACAGTTAATTTAATTTAAAGAAGTAAATTATATTTATAGAGATAAATTCAGTTATGATTTTATATTAATTTAATAGGATTTTAGGAATTTAAATAGTGAACTTTCAATTACCTTAAATAAGCTAGCTTAAACATTAAGGTTTTGGAGATTGAAGAATTGATTAAGAGCTCTGCAGTTTTTAAAGAAATTATCACCAATCTTCTTTACTGCATCTAGAACTTTAGGCATATTGAATGATAAGCATAGTGGCTCTCTTCTCTGGATAGGTGATAGTTACACACCATTGCGGCATATAGAATAGAGTTCAAGATCACCATCTTCCCGCAGGAAAAATGGCGATCTACTGCCTCCTACTCTGTCATTTCAAAGTACAAATGATTATGGATTCTAGTAGCAATGCTTTTCAAAATTTACAGAGTAAGATAAAGAATGTAAAAAAAATAGGATATTTATATGATCTTCATTTGTCAACAACTTGGATTTACAGCTGGTAAATCCATTAGTGCCTATTTGCCATCTTATATTTTAAATTTACCAAATCGATTAAACTTTTGTTTAAAATTTTAAAGCTGATATTTGTAATTTAACTGGGCATCTCCATTCACTAAAGACATCCCAATAGTTTCATCTTGCTGGATTTTGTTATTTATAAAAGACCTTTTAGAAAAATATTATTGCAAAAACAAGATTTAAAACTTTGCTCACAGATTATATTGACACAGGTATGCAGATGATGAGATTTTTGTTTATAACTATTTTTAATTAAAAATTATTAGAAACTTTTAAATAACATTTCTTTATATATGTATCATGATGATACATGACTTCATATGTATACATGTGATTTTTAATATAAAATAACAAATTGACTTCTTTTAATAAAATAAATCTATAATTTAAAAGATTGATTTAAATAAAATATACCCGCTGTAATATATATATATATAAACTTATAATAGTACAGTCATTTATATATATATATACCATCATCATCATCAACCATTATCAATCCACTGCAGGATGAAGGTCTCTCCACATTCAATCCATTTTTTCCGATCTTTAGCTTCTCTTCTCCACATCACCCTGCACACTTTCTTATTTCATCCATCCATCTCACATGTGGTCTCTTTCTGGGTCTTTTACAATCTCTTGGAATCCAGTTTAAAATTTCACTTGTCCATCTATTATCATCTCTTCTACCAATATGACCAGCCCAACTCCACTTCAATCTTTTAATTCTTTCAATGAAGTCAGTAACATCTGTTTGTTCTCTTACCCATACATTGCATTTTCGATCTCTTCTTGTTACTTCCAACATGCATCTCTCCATACTTCTTTGAGTGGTTTGAAGTTTCTGTATTGCTCTTCTATTAAGTGTCCAAGTCTCAGATCCATAAGTAAGAACTGGCAAAACACATTTATTAAAACCTTCCTTTTCAAACACCTAGGCATATTTCCTTTTAGTATCAAATTATTTCTACCAAAAGCACTCCAACCAAGTTTAATTCTATGATTAATTCCATCCATTATGTTTCCATCTGTATTAATAATCTGACCAAGGTATTTGTAACTGTCAACTTCTTCTAATTCATCATAATCAATCTTTATTTTCATATTTTGAGAAAATCTATTAAACATTACTTTAGTCTTTTTAACATTTACCTTTAGTCCTACTTTCCTACTTTCATCTGATAACTCCTGCAACATTTCCTGTAATTCTAAAGCATTATTTTCAAAAACAACTACATCATCTGCAAAATCTAAATGACTTAAATAATCTCCATTTACTTTCACTCCTTTAGCTTCCTATTTTAATCCACAAAATACTTCTTGCAGCACTGCTGTAAAAAGTTTTGGAGATATGGAGTCACCCTGTCTTACACCCTTCTCAATGTTGACTTTCCTACTATCATTATGTAATCTAATTGTTGCTGTTGCATTTTTATAAATATTCTTTAAAATATGACAATATCCTGGATCTATACCTTGATGATCCAATGCTTTGATCGCTGATGAAATGTTTATAGAATCAAATGCCTTTTCATAAATAAATATATATATGTGTGTGTGTGTGGTGATACATATTGTAACGATATATAAATATGTCGTTACATTAATTTAAAAGAAAAACAAAGTTCGCAAATAAAAATAAATGTATTAAAAATCTATAAAAAAACTAAACGCTAAAATTAAAATGTTGTTAAATATATATATTCGCACAGATGCTAAACTTTAAAAATATTTTTTTTTTATAAATAAAAAAAAGTATTTGAACGTATTTTTTTTTTTTTGATAAAAAAATACAAGAGTTAAATATTAAAATATTTAATATAAGTTAAAATAAAAACAGGTATTAATTAATTCCTGTAATCTATAAATGGAAATGATTGTTTATTATTTGAAAAACAAGCTAGCCCTCAAGGCTCTTATGTAATTAAAGGGTCAGATGGAAATTAGATAAGAGAAATTAGCTTGACCAATGGAAGCACCAAGCCTTGGCTCGGACCCTAACGAAAGTGATGGATTGGTGACGTTTTGTTGTTTGAATCCGTGTGGATAATATAAAAAGGAGAAATATTGAGTATTGGGCAGTTCCAGCTGTTGGTTTTTTGAGAGTGGTGATAGAGACGCACATATCACACACTCTCTCTCTATTTTAAAAAATGAACTGATTGTGATACCGAAATGAACCAGCTAATGCTACCTCCGGAACATCTGACCGGGTTTCAAACAAGGACTCCGTGGAAAAACAAGAACCTGGACTCTTCTTCCGTAAGCTATTAACAATGAACTTAAAAAAATTTTAAATAATTAAGAACTTTCGTGCAAGCAATTTAAATGTTAAAATGGAATTTCTATCTGATCTTTAAGTTTAAAATCAATTGATGTTTAATTTTATATGTTTGTTATTGATAAAAAATCATTTCCATTCATTTTAATTGTATAAATTATTTATTGTTTAAATTTTAAATGCATAAAATTTAAAGTTGGGTATAGACATTGCATAGATTCGTTAGCGGTTGATGATGTTGAGATTTTCACAGTCGATTAGAATGTATAGGTCAACGATGTTAATGCAGGCACCTTATGGTGAGTGCCATGGGTTTTGTGTATTCCCTTTTTGCAATTGACGTTATCGATGATTTTGTATTTTGATCGATTGTGTTTAATTTGGATGTTTTTGACCGTGGAATCTGTGCAGCCGATCTATACTTAACATTTTAAAACAAATTGTATAAAAGTTATCTGTGCGAACATATCTAAATGATAAATTTAAGTCGGGCGTGAACGGCTATATAGTTTTGTAAGGTTATATTAAGGGAGGGTAATCTTAGGTTATTTGTTTCGTGGTTGAATTGGCTCAATGGTTTCGATATATTTGTGTAGGTAGTAAATGTAGCAGGAGATCCGCCACGTGCAGGATTACATATATACGCCGCACACCCTCTGTTGCCTATGGAATTGGATAGTAAGACGCAAGACGCAATCCATTCCTATGGAGTTTTATGTTTATTGTTCTACTCGCCATCAGAAGTAGCATTCCTGGTGGTGGAGAGCAACAATGTCTTCTCACTATACTGTTCAGATGTGCATTCCTGACAGTATAGTCTATTTAGTGCCGTTGTATTTTCATGCTACATTGAATACATAAATGTATCGGATGATTGGCGTCAGTTTGACTTTGAACTTTTAGCCTAGGGTTAAATAAGGGAAGAATATTGTCTTTTCAAATGCAGATCTATGTAGCCTATTCATACCCGACCCTCTAAATAAAATATTAAACATTATAGCAAGCTATTTTAAATGTAAAATTAAAAATTAAGATAAAAATCTAAATGTTAAACTTATTCCTCGAGTTTAGAATGATTTTATATGTGCGTAAATAAATATTTTTCTGTGTTAATTTCTGGCAGTGGCTTTTATTATTTTTTTATATTTATATCTAAGGTTATATATTTTATTATCTCTGCGTCTCCACTGAGCTAGTGACAATGGGCTAACGATCTAAATATGTAAATAAAGTGGAATCCTAACAGCGCGTATCTGCCTACTTTATAAATTTTTCTAGGCTCAAATGCCTAGATGGCGCCCTTGGTAGTGCGGTGCGGTGCGATGCGATCTCCCACTTCGTTTGGATCGTTATAATATATAACTATGTTGATGCTTATATACATGTACTCACAGGGAGTTTAAATCCAGCACATATGGAGTTATGGGGAAAAATAGGTAAAACATATATTGCAGGAATATACCATTTCGATATATATATATATATAAGATCGGATGTTGTTGGAATATCCCTAGATAGTACAATATATATATTGATAAAATAATTTTTTTTGTCTAAGTCACATATGACTAAAACAGAAATGTTTTTTTTAATTGATCACTGCAGCACTAAATCTTGAAATAATTTTGTGTTTAATGTTGTCAACTAAAATATTGTGCCAAATGAACAAACCAAATCTTCATATGGCATGTTCCATAAAAAATCTACTTGTTCATCAGTGAGATTAAAATTATAAACTTACAAATTATATAATATTAATAATGTGCAAAACTAAATGGATTTATACATAATCATTAAAATGGGTCAACACTTAGACAATCTCAGTATCAATAACAATCAAACAATTTCAACCCGTTGTCAACACAACTTTCTTTTAACGATAAAGGTGGAGGGAGGTTGCCTTGACAACAGGTTGAGATTGTTTGATTGCTATTGATATTGTGATTGTCTAAGTTGACTGATTTTAATAAAAATTATATAATATATATGATGGAAACTACTTTATATTAATAAAAATTGAATGCTTATTTCTGGATTAGATAAATAAGATTGCTATCATTACATTTGCAATATTGAATATTTTATAATCTCACCATACTTAATAAGATAGTGGTTTGCTTGGGAAAAAATATTTTTGTGAGAATATGGTTTGTGTTTTTATTTCCAGTTGACAATGTTAGGTTCAAAATTTAGCACTATTGAAATTGGCAAGAAAATCTTTTATTTATACTTCCACACAGATAATTTTATAAATAAATATTCAAATATTGAAATATAAGCTGTTATCAGTAAAATGTGTGAATAATAAATATTAATTTACACAATAAGTCATCAGATTGTAGGAAAACAAAACATTTGAACATTCTCAATTATATAGCTTGGTATTTATTATTTGCTATATGATGAGTGTTTGAACGCTTTTCTGTCCTTATTTTAATATCTAAATAATAATGACCAGATACCCATTTACTGACCAGTATTAGGTGGTTAGTTGTGTTGGTTATGAGCCAACTATCTGAAAGAAAATTCTCAAGTTTGTTGGGAAAAAGAACCCAGATCATGGATATATTAGGTGAATGCGCTACTTTTGCCTCACAAGCCCTTTCTAATATTGTATATACACATATAAATACGTAACACAAACATGATTTAGTATAAAAATGAATCATATATATGTGTGTGTATATTTGCATTTTGTTGAAACTGTATCCTTGTTTTACCGCATGTTTTCAGTTATTCGTGATTTGGTATTTTAAAAAATACTGTTAATTAATTATTTTTTATCTCACGTTATTTGTGTCATTTTAATTCAAGATAAAAAAAATCCGCATGCACTCACATATATGCGTAGCGTTTCATAATATATTTCTTTTTATAAAAAAAAAAAAATTAGTCTTGAAATATTTATAATTTACTGTTTTCTGTCAAATATTTTTGTAAAATCACGTGCGTTTTATTATTATTAAAAATTATTATATATATGTATAACAGTCTCAATTAATTAAAACCATTTTTATATTATAATGAATGAAATGTTTATTCAGCTAAAATAAAATTACATTTCATGCTAATTAACTTTTAATTGGGTCAACCTTTCAAATAAAATATCGTTTAGAGACGAAAACAACCCCAGAGAGGAAAGTTCTTTTATTTTCAAATTATGGCTTTAATGCATTTTAGAAGGAAATTTATTGAAATGGGTTATTGATTGCTTATTTTTGGCCATTAATGGAATTGTTAATTGGTTTTATAATTTTGGGTTTTAACTGTTATGTAGTTTTAATGAGTGAATGATAAATATTTATACAATACCCGGCTCGTGGCACAGAAGATACAGAAAATCCAATTTGCTCAATTGAAATAGTTTTATCCCACTTTAAAATAAAAAACTGAATAATAAAAATGAACATATCCCTGAACTGTTTATTTTTAAAATTATTTTCCTATTTCAAAATCTATTAAATTAATAATTAAAAAATTAGAAGTAAAGCATGTTCTCAACATTTATACATATGAATCTGACACACACACCCCAATCCGTAATGAAGACTACGTCATGGTCAAGCGTTGGTGGGCGAGTTGTCCGCACAGCCGCCTTACAAGCAGTTGTCCCGAGTTTGCGGGTTCGCTTACCGGTCGATGCTTTGACACATGGAAAAAAAAAGACTATGTCGTATTAGAATCATATTTTGTTTATATCACATTCATATGACTAATTCAAATTAACTTGGGACATGTGATCTCAAGTTAAGATTAGCTAAATATCTATTTATTGAAAATAATTTAATGTCTCATTAGATTGCAATGTCTGCCCCTTGAAAGAAATTTTAACATTGATTGCTAATCCTTAGCTATATATTATAAATTATTGTAGTGACTATAATATTTTTAGAAATATTATATCATTGTTTATTTATAATCACATTACTAATTTAATTTTTAATTATAATGAAATGGTAAACCATCATCAGGAATTACTCTCAAAAGAATATGGCCATTCTGATCATTTCTAGTAGAAAGCCAAAAACAAACCAATTCATTAAACATCAGTTTTCCATGATTATACAAACTGATATCTAGTGCCGCCCTTGGATTTTGAGATGCCGGACACAAATATGAAGTGAGGAGCCCCAGTAAATAAAAAAGTGAATATATATATAAAATCTTTAATTTTTTAATACAAGATATGAACATGTATAACATTTATTCTTTTCTAAATAGTAATACTTAACTTATAACACATTAATATTAATATATAAAAATTAAAAAAAGTAATATAATTTTATTTTCCTTGCTTTAATTTCGGAAAATTTATTATCTCACTTAAACTTAAATTCTTCGAATGTGTCATTGTGGATCTTAAATAGATTTTTTATTATTTTAAGCATTGATAAACTAAGTTCGGACTCAGCAATGGTTATCGGAATTAAACAGGCAAAACTCTCCATACAGTAGTACCACTCAGTGCAAGCCAGAGTAATCAATGGATGCCAGAAGGCATGTGCATAAAATCCCTAATCATCCAATATCCCCAGACTAGTTTCTGGCTTGTGGCCTTTGTCAGTGAGGAACTTTGGATCTGAGAGCACTGCACCTAGAAATGGTGATCATGTGATATTCAGTGGTCATTAGAATTGTTAGTAAAATTCTTAAGATTATACTTAAATTGGGAAATGCATTTCTTGTTTGGTGAATTTTTTAAGGCACTAGTTCCCGGGATTCCGGGCATATGCCCTATTGGCTGACTTTAGGGACACTACTGCTAATATGTAAATCACATACATCATATTCTGATTTTTCAATTTGTTAATTTGATATTTTACAATACTATCTTTTATCTTTTATTACAATGAACTTTATTTTTTGAAATATTTCAACATTTTAACTAATTATATAGTTTTCATGTATTCTATCCTTAGACACGTCTTTTTAATGAAAGAAATAAACATTTCACTTTTTTAAAATATCTATAATATAATCTCTATAAATGGGATTTCCTGTTTGTAAGGAAATCATGTTCAAGTTCACCACAAAATATTTTTTTAAGAAGTCTGATATAATTCATTCTACATACCCAATCCAATAAAGATGTAATATTATAATAGTTCTTTTAATAGTATTACATCAGTAAAGTCAAGAACACACTAATTGGTCTTACAATTTTACTACTGTATTTTAATTCTATGTGAGTTTTTAACCTTCCTTATGCACTTGTAATTAAATATAAGTACTTGGAAGCATGACTTAAGAAAAGCTTGAAAATTATTTACTGGGAAGTGAGATATACAAACTCTCTCAGGGTGGGACTTTTTATACATTTAGTGTAATCCGCTAAGCGTGCTTTTAATATCTTGTAAGTGATATCATAATTATAGCGATGCATCTACAAAGTCTAGAGAATGGTGTGTGATAATCTTGAAAATTGTTTACTGGAAAGTTAGATATATGAACTCTCTCAGAGTAGGATTTTTTACACACTTAATATAATCTGCTAAGCATGCTTTCAATATCTAGTAAGCAATATCATAATGATAGTGATGCATCTGTGAAATCTAGAGCATGGGGTTGATAGTATGCTTAGCAAATTAAATTAAATGTATTTAAAAAATCCCATCCTGAGAAGAGTTTGTTAATCTCATTTCCCAAAAATAATTTTCAAGATTTTCTTAACTCTCACCTTTAAGTACTTACATCTAATTACTGTATTTTAAATATCTTACGAGTTTCTTAAATTAAGTTTTTTGTTGATACCTTCATATTATATCAAAAGGAAGTTTAGTTATCATTTTCATATAATAAAATTAGCAAAATAATGACTACATGTACAGTTGCATATCACTATGATAAAACACTTTCTTCCAGTTTGTTAAAAGTAGCAACTCATTGGAATCGGTATTGAACTTAACATCTAATTCTATTTTTTTCTAAAAAAGTTACCAAAGTATATGAATTGGCCTTCATTCTCAAGGTGATCATCAAAGCTAAAAGGTGCTGGAGATCTCCCTCCCCAATGTTCTACATGATAAAGACTTTGAGGTATTTAAATATTAATTACTAAACTAAGATTTTTTTTAAAAAAAATCACATTTAAAGTAAAAAACATATTCTATAAATTATTTTGTCAATTGGCAAAGATAAAGCTATCATCAATATTCCAAATTTGGAAGTTGACAAAATAAAGGCTTTTGCTTTTATTCTGTTTAAATTAAAACTCCACCATTAAGTCTGGATATATCTTTTAGGTTTATTTTATGAAACTGTCTCTAATTAATTTCTATCATCACTGTTATAAAAATGGAAACTTATCCTTTATTAATAACAATATATTTTCACTGTCTCTTTTATCAGAAATAATGTTTCCTCTTAATACATTATGTAGAACCCTGTGCAATATAAATAAACATTAGTGAACAGGCAACTAAATTCAAATATTGTCACAAATTTCTTCAATTAATTGATTCAAATGTCTTGATCAAATCAATAAAAGCAATTTACATCATTTCTTTGCTTCTGATATTTTTTCTTCCATTTTCCTGGCAACCAGAATGAGTCTTTAGTAGCTATTCATCTATGACCAGAAGAGCCTATTCAACAAAATTCTTGAAAAGACCTTTTCTGTAGTGGATAACAATTTTATTTATAATAATTACTACACCATCTTTTTATATAAATTGAAATAATAGTATCTTTAAGATCAGATAACAACTTTATAAGCACATGTATTTTAAAACAAATCCAATAATTTTGAAGCTGCTTCATTACCAGTATGTGGCTTAATACAAAATGAACATGTTGAATTGACATTTAGTTTAAAAAATGATTAAATTTTTCATATATGTCCTATTTGATACTCAATGATATATATATATATATATGCACACATATGTGTGCATGTAATTTCTGAACATATTTAAATTATCCTACAATAATATATTATTAAACTTTTTAACTTTTATTTTTAATAAAACAAATATTTTATGCTAGGTATACTTAAACTGCATGTATACATCCACATATCAATGGGATATATTAATTTATTTACATAACATGTTTGAATTTATCAAAATAATAGAATTATACTAATTTTTACCTAAATGCATATATATATATGCACACAGAGTGCAGTACATTTGATGACTATATTTCAATCATCATAAAATAATAAATATATGATTAAACTTTTCAGTTGTATAAAAATACTATAAATGTTTAAAATTTTACATATATGTGTACGTATGTATTCACACACTGACATTTACATCATATTTTAATTTAACACAATAAAATTATTAAAGATTATTTTCACAATTAATTTCCTTTATTGGATATATTTTTTTTCTTTAAAATAAGTACTATCAAATTTTTGATGGTTGATTGATTTAAAATGTTTTTTTTTTTTAAAAAAAAAAAATAGGATGGTCAATAATTATTCTTGATTCTTAATTATAAAGTTTTTTTTTTTTTTAAATTAAAAAATATAAATCTAAACCTTTTTTTTCTCTTTTAATAAATGAATTTAAGAAATTCATGTTTATGCCTGCATAATGCAGGCAATGATTTTCAAATTATAAACATCTGGGTTCAGGTTAAAATTAACAGAAATCTGCAGAGGCTATGCATGCACTTTTTACACCTTTGTTTTTATCTTTTTTCTAGTTTCCAGAAAGGTAGCTCTTATTTTTCTACAATAAAAAATAAAAAATTTATAATTTTTGTGATCAAGTAAATTGAATTTTTTTGACTTTCTCTCATTTTTTTGAGTTACTGGAACATCTTTCACCATAAAAAAAATACATCGGTAAAAAGTTTTACTTTTTCCGATGTATTTTGAAGACAATGTTATGAGGAGCCTAATGGTATTTATTTTTTTATATTTTTTAATTATTTTATTTTTATATATTTATATTTGATAAAAAATATATGAAAAAAATTATTATTGAAACTAATATAATAAAAAAAAATTGTGATTGTGTATATTTATATTGTGAATTATCTGCATTTTTTGCTATGATGTGGGCTTGAGTTCAGTATTTGAATTAGGTGATATGAGACAAAAATAAACATATTTTGCAAATATTGTGACCCAATTTAGATTTTTCTATAATACTTTGTCTTAATTTTAATAATAATAAAAATACACAAATGCTGAAAGTAAAGATTTTGACCGTATATAAACTTAGGTTGATTATACACTACTGCAATGTAAATTTCAAAGCTGCATATAAAATGCAAAGAGAAGTTGCAGTTGATGAAGCTAGTACTAAATTTATGGTCATAGTAGCATGAAGCAATATGAGCCCTCAAAACCTATATAAATAGGATAAATAATACTACATTGCATTGACTAAATTACCATCTTATGTAACACAAACTTAGTATTTCATTCACTTTTGATTTTATTTTATTTTGTATATAGTGACTATTTTTTAATAAATTACAAACTGTATTGAAGTTTTTTATTAAAATATTCAAATTATACTAATTATTGATCAATATTAACTACTTGTTATAAGGAATGTTATTAGGGGTTGACATATTCATTTCAAACCCCTGTATGGAAATACATTTTGAAGGGCTACTAGGAAAAATGAAAGGTACTAATATCTTTATTCTACAAAGTTTTCAAGTGATGGATTACCTCAGGTAAGTGTTATTATATACTTTTTTTTTTAGAAATTTTATGATGAATCCAACTAACCTACTAACAAAAATATAATTTTAAGTTGTATGCATGATAATTTAGAATTTATGAAATAATATGAAAATAATTATTAAAAATATTAACTTTTATTCTTTTTTTATTACTTTGAATATCAATAACTATATTTTTAGCTTAATTTCATTCTTTGATGTTTCAAAGAATCTATATTATGTCATTTTTTATTAATAAAACTTAAAAGTTATGATAAAATTTGTGGCTTAGCATAATTTTATAAATATTCAATATGGCCACTTGCAGATGAAGAGATTAAACTAATATCATTATATATATATATATATATATATATAATATAATGATATTAATAATATATATATATATATATATATATATATATATATATCAGTTATTAAAATTTCATTTTTACTAGGAAAATCATCCAAAATTTCACTATCACATACAACATTACTCACCACCAGCTGTATATGTTTTATCTATGCTTCTCTGCATACACAGATAAATAGGAGCATATGTATATCAATTTTTCAAGATTTCTCTTGGTAAGCTTGATTTTTGGTCCATCAAAAAAGTAGTCCCAGTTTGTTGTCATCATCAGGGAAAAGTATAATTCAGGTATGGTTTGAATTTTCTTGGTTTCATGTAGACCTGTCTTGTCCACATTTGTAGTTATGAATTTCAACACAAATAAGTAGATCATTTTTCTCCATGTGAATCCAAACTCCACCATTGAACTGTAGAGCAGCTGCTTCCTTGCATTCTTACATCTTCATGCAGTTTTCTGTATAATTCTGCCAGCCATCTCTCTGGATAGGTAATTACTGACAACTTCATCCAAATATTCTTATTGCCCACTGCTCAAAAATCTTAAAGCCAAACTTTGCAGCTGTCCAATTTGTCCACTGCTTTTCAAAAATGTAAATCAGATTGAACTGATATTTTTATCAGCACTTTTTATAAAAGCACCTTAGGTGATAAAAACACCTTAATTGAAATCAGAGTTTTTTTTATCTTTTTAAAAAGATTACTAATCCTTATCTTGATTAAGAACAATTTTAATCAAAGGCTATTTTTAGATTTCTACTAAAGTGTCATCTATATGTTTTACTTAGAGACTTGTACATAAGCATTAATAAAAAGATATCAAAAATAAATAATAGAATTTTTTTATAATTATCAGAAACATGCTTGTTTTTAAATATCAGAATACAATATTAATTTATTTAGACCTTTTAAATGTTTTAATTTATAATAAAATTCTGTTTTAAATCCAGATTTATTTAACCCTTTATTTATTATTTTTATTCCCAGTGAATGTAGAAAAATATCTACAAAACTTTATGTCTGTGTTTATTTCTACTTTTCCTTTTAACTTTATATATATTTGTGTGCACACACTATATTATTGTGTGCCTATAACAGACCTGTTATAATATATATATATATTGTAAATATCAATAGGTCGATATTTATATTTTAAAAATTTGTTATTTGTTATTAAAAAAAAAATCTCTTTAAGTTGAAGTTTACATATGAAATATTTAAATTTTTCTTTTATGTTTATTAAATATAGTTATTATTTGAAGTTATTATTTTATTTATATATATTGATAGTACATCGTTATAAACATTTAATTATTAAAATAAATAAGGACATATAAATTGTTGATTAAAAAAAAATATTTTATTTGCAATGATTACTAAATGTAATAAATAATTATTTATGTATATTTTAAAAGATGTCAAATTTTCGATTTGATACTTTTTATATGTATACTTGATATTTTATTTTTATTTTGATGTTAATTGTTGTAAAAGAGAACATATATATATAACATGAGTTTTAAAATAGCATCTGCTGGCATGAAACCACGCGACAATAATAAGGAAGCCATTATTAGGATTATTGCTTATTAAAAATGGGATATAGAACAAACAACTGAAGGATAGAATTTTATTACATTTTATTTCTTTAAAGTTTACCATTTTTTTTAAAATACTGAAGTAACGTATATATATTTTGTAATAAACATATAAATTATGACGGGGTAATAAGGATATATCGCAGCTAGGGCTGCATCATCATCATCGCTTTCATATATTCTAAAGCAATTTTTCAATGGAACAACTAAAATTTTCAACGTATAAATTTCATCGCGTCTGGAATTAAAAGCTGGCATAGCTATCTTAAATGTATTATCGTCAATTTAATTCTAATCTGAAAGTAATTGTAATTGATGTACTGGATTTAACATTTTAATAAAATATGCATATATTCAAGAATTAATAATCTTCTTTAATGAAATCGTTTCGTCGTCTTTTAATAGAATGCATTCTAAAAATAAAAAATATACAGATGAAAAAAACTCATGGACTAAAGTAATTCCTAAAAGGACAATTAACTAAGTGAACTTTTAAAAAGGTATTTAATAATTATATATTTATATGAGTGATGTGTGGATATATATATTTTTGAGATTGATATATTTTTTTTTTGTTTATTTTTATTTTTCATTGTAAAATGTAACGTTTGTGAATGATCAATTTAAGCGTCTTATTCTATTATAACATTAAACGTATAACAGATGATGTTTAAGATAAATATTTAAATAATTTTAAAATCTGAAAATATAATTTATAAGTTGAGGTACTATATATTAATTATTATCTTTATATTATAACTATTAGGCAGAAATATGTCTTTATATATTTATTGTTTATATTAATATTGAAACATTAATATTATTTAAAGTCAAACGATAACATAAAATAAAGATGTGCTATTTATTTTTATAAATAATGCCTTTGTAATTATTTAAAGATCTCATTGATTAGTATGATTTTAGATTTGTTTTATATAAAGCTAGCTGGGAGGGCAATTTAAACAATTTATTAAAATATAATTGGAACAAGTTTGTTTTTCTTCATTCTTTAATATAAATGGAATACCTCATATACGTTCCATTATATTTAACTTGCTTAATTATGAGCTACCATATAGTTTCCATTACATTATTTATATAACCGGGATAATTTTGTCTTTCTTCAATTTAAATGGAATGTAGCAAGCACGATCCATTACATTTGGCTTACCCAAACATGGGCTACCTTAAGTTCCATTACATTTGGAGCATCCAAGTGAGGCTCTGAATTATAGGTTCCATTACATTTGGCTAGTCCAATCGTGGGCTGCTACATATACGTTTCCATTACATTTGGCTAGTCCAATCGTGGGGCTGCTACATATACGTTTCCATTACATTTGGCGCAACAACTAGGGCTAGAAATAAGCTAATTAGGGCTTGAAATACCCCACATACTTGAGATTAAGATGTCTAGTATATATATTAATATGAGATTTATAGTTTTTAAAAAAGAGAAGCATTTTTGTGTGTTTAATTTTTTTTTATATAAATGGAAATATTTTAGCCTTATGTTTAGATGGTGATGGTTAATATTATTGTATTTTTTTTTTTTAGTGATGAAAGATAAATATAGTCATGAAGCAGTTTAATTTCAATTTAAAAAGTATATTGATGGTGTTGAATTATAGTATAATAATTTTGTACATATTTGGAAAGTTTGAGTTGTAGAAAATCTATAATTTTGAAGGTTGGATGGGATATTTGATTGTTGGAGTTTGGTTGGTTCTGTTGCAGGTATTGATGTTGGATGGGGAATTTTGGTTATTATCTTGAGGATGTAATGCATTCATGTCACTTGTGATTGATTAGTCTCATTCATTGCTCCAACCCAAATCTTGATGTTTATTATTATTTATCATGAAGCAGTTAACAGTAGTCCTGCCATGATTTTATCTTTAAAACTCCAGAGAGAGTAAGATATAATTATTTTAATATAAGTATAATATTTGCCTCTAAGTCTCCCAAAGATGAGCAAGGAAATATTTATAAATAATAGCCCCTAAGACTTAAATATAAGCAGGGTAGTGTAATGGTGTTCTAAGAAAAATTATTATGGGTTGTAGTAGATAGGATAGAATGAAATGTGATAGTCATCTAAGTGTTCATGAAACATTGTATGCTTTGGGAGTAATGATTGAATTCTTTTATCTACATCAAAGTTGTGAAGTGCTAATCAATCTTTTGGTTGTCAATATCTGTCGGATCTTTGGAGGAATAGATAAGTATATAACTTAAATATATAACACCAAACTTAAGAGTTTGATTAATTGATTATTGTTTGTAACAAATAATCTATTACATTGATTATCAATTAGGGTTTGAAAACAAGTATATTAATATTTTATTTTTTCTTTGTAAGTGACTTTTAAACATGAAATTCAATTAGTGAATATTTGTTAGTAGTAAACTGCATTAGTACAATTTTAGTAAAATATTTCGAGCACAAAAGTTAATAATAAGTGAAGTGGATATTTTTTTTTATGTGTATAAAATGGTATTAAGTATTAAAGTCCAGAAAATTTATAGGTATCGATTTAAGTATTTTATATTTAACTACCATTATTTTGAATGAGAAAGTTGTCTCACTATATTATCAAATTAGTTATTTTAAGGCATGTGAACATTTAGTTGTAGTTTAAATATTTCAAGGTTATATTGAATTTGATATGAAGTATCCACATTTTAATATAGTATAAGTGTAGAATATTTATTATCATTAAATATAAATAAATGTTATTTAGTGATATCAGTTGTTACTCTCTGCATATATATATTTTAGAGAAATTTGTTGATGTTATGGTGATAGATAAGATTTTTTTTTTTTAAGCCAAGAAGTTCATGAGTTCAAATAAGTAAAATTTAGATTGTCAGATAGCTATTATATATTATAAGATTAAAAAGGCTTGTATTTTTAGTTAAAAAATTGCTTGTTGGAATAATGATTGGAGATGGTGAGCCCTTGATCTGTGATAGTTACTATATAGAAATATATATATATATCTTAGATTTTATTTTATGAGTATATAATATTGTATTATTAATAATAATGGATAACAATAGTAATAAAATGCCAGTTAATGGTGATTTTGACTTAAAAGATTTTTTGGAAAAATTTAAAGCTGAATTAAATACCAAATATGATAAACTAGAGACTAGTTTAAAAACAAATTCTGATGAACTTAGAGCTGAGATAAAAACAAATTCTGATAAATTAGAGACTAGTTTAAAAACAAATTCTGATGAACTTTCTCAGAAGCTAGAATCTAAATATGATGAACTTAGAGTTGAGATGAAAATTAATTCTAATGAATTAAAAGTTTTGGTAGATGATAGTATTAGAAGAGTAGAAATAAAATTTGATGAAAAGATGGAAAAATATAGAGAAGAGACAATAGTGGAAGCTAATTCTTTAAAAGCAAAAATTGAAGAAATAAATAATGAAATGAAGGAAGAAAATCAAGGAATTATGGCCAGATTAGAAGAATCTAAGAAAGAGTATGGGGAATTTGAGAAAAAGATTACTAATGATAATAAAATATTATGGGATAAGTTCCAAACATTGAAAATTGATAATGAATCTTCATTTAAAAACCTATATACAACTATCTCTGCTGAAGTTAAAATTGCTGTGGGATTGCAGCAAGAGGAACAGTTGATTGATATTAATAAATTACAAGATATAAATGAACGTATTAATGTAGTAAATGAAGTTACTTCTAATCGTATACAAGAAATAGATGTTAAATTGGATCAAATTCAAGGAAAATTAAGACCCCTTTCAGAATATATAAATAATAATGAAATTGAAACCTGTAAAAATTATGAAATAGAGGTACGAAAGGATGTGGCAGAAATGGATGTAAAGATTGAGCAAATAAAAATCATTACGTTAGAAAATAGTGAATATATATCAAATTTGCAAAAACAATGGAAAGAATATGAAGTAAAGATAGATATAAATAAAATGAAAGATAATATTATAGACAGAGATTATCTTAAGGATGAGACATTTGTTAAGGAATTGATAAATAAAGAAAATTGTAAGTGTTGTATAGATAAAGTTAATAATGGAACAAATTTAATAGAATCTAAAAGATCTTCTGATTTTCCACACCAAATATCTAGTGATTCATATATGAATCATAATGCTGCAAGGTTCATTAATGTTAAAGTTTTTAAAGGTGAATATCATGAAAATCCTATGGAATACCTAAATACATTAGAAGAATTATTTACACTTAGTATCCTGTCAGAGAAAGAAAAGTTGGCAATTGCTAGTAACCATTTATATGCATCAGCCAAAGAATGGTGGAGATCTCTGTTTGAAAGGCCTCAAACTTATGGTGATTATCGTGAAGCAATAATGAATAACTTCTGGAATGAGGATAAACAAGATTTTATACGCCATAGACTTTCTCACGAAAAATATACTTCTCGTGATGGGAGTTATACTCAATTTTTTAGACATCAAGTGGCCAAATTCAAAACCCTAAATGCATTTCCATTATCAGAAACTCAGATTGTGCGGATTTTGCATAGAAATTTACCAAGGCATATTGAACAAACATTGGTGGCTGCAGATCGACATACCGTTGAGGAAGTAGCAGATATCTTGGGAATATTAGAAACTAGTGATGGTATTTGTAATAAATCAACTGGAACTACAAGAGATAACTCTAATTATAATTTAGCAAATGTAAATTATCATGTACCAAGAAACCAATCTGCAGGTCGTATACAAAGGTTTACCAGAAATTATCGCAATAATAGAAGACAAAATCCATACCGGGATCATGGAGGTTACCATAGAAATCATGAATATAGTCGTGGTACTAATTTACAACCAGGGAGTTATCCATATAATACCACCAATACTGAGGTTAATACTCCAGCGACTGGATATTCAAATCATCCATCAAACTGAGTAGGGCCTCGTGGCAGTGTTCCTCACTGCGGGGACCAATGATTGATATGGAGAGGAACGATTTAATTATAGCTTTAAATTCAATAGAATTTGAAATGGAAGATTTTGGAGTAGAGGAAATAGAGAATCAATTTATTTTTAGCAATTGTCCAGAAATTATGATCATGATTGAAAAAATTGAAGTTAAAGCTTTAGTTGATACCGGTAGTCAGGCTTCTATCATTTCAGATGAATTGTTTAACCAATTTTTAGAAGTGGGTATAATTGTTCCATCCTTGCCCATAAAACAATCCTTTCAGGTTACCTTAGCCAATGGGCGAAAAGCTAAATTAATTCCTCAACAAGTATGGTTAACAGTACAATTCAATTCAGTAAGCCAAGAACATGTTTTTTTGATAATGGCGGGATTAGTACATGCTGTGATTTTGGGATCAGATTTTCTTCAGATGCATGGTTGCATTATAGATTATATGGCAAAACAATTAATATGTAAAGGTGAAATTATTCATTTTAAGCAATATGTACTGCACCAATCCTTAAATTTAAGTTGTATAGAAACAATTACAACTGATCTTGATGTAAAATTAAAAATAAATGAATCAACTGGTTTAACTAATGAAATTTTGGCCATTGATTTTTATGGTCCTTTACCCTCTTATCGGCAATACAAATTTTTGTTAGTGACATATGATTTATTTACAAAATATGTTACTGCTTATCCAGTGAGAAAAGCTGCAGCTAATGATGTCATCAAAGTAATGACAAACTTTCAATTCCCAATAGTTGGAAAACCAGAATCAATTTTGACCGATCATGCTACTTCATTTATGTCTGAAGAATGGAAAAATTGGTTATGTAGGCAAAACATTAAACCTGTATTGATTTCTATTCGTAACCCTCAATCTAACCCATGTGAGAGGGTTATGAGAGAATTAAGTCGGTTATTTAGGGTATATCTTGAAGGAAATCATCGTGGTTGGGTAAACCAATTAAAGCAGGTATTGTTATACATTAACATGACTAGAAATGAATCTACAGGTTTTACACCTATGCGGCTGCATTTTGGAAAGGAAGAGCAAAGTATAATTAAAACTTTATTACCTGTTATAGTGGAGGAGCCAGATCACAATAATGATATCATTAAAGCTAAAGAAAATATGACAAAAATGGGAGACAAACGGGGATTACAAGGTCCACAGCATCCCAGTCAATTCAAGGAAGGAGATATGGTGTTAATTCGTACACCTCATGTTAGTAATCCACAAGACCACAAATTTAAGAAATTTTTTAATATTTATGAAGGACCATATCGGATCGACAAAAAAGTTGGAACAAATGCTTATGTGGTTCATATGCATGATGGTTCAAAGGGAACCTATAATGCTAGAAGTCTTCGGCCCATACATTATGATTAGTTAATAGTTTAATAAATATTTTAATGTAAAACTTATATTAACAGTTTTTACTTATAGAATTTATTATGAAATTTGTAATAGAAAAATAAAAATATGAAGAAAATTAAAGTAAAAATTCAAAGAGTTGAGTAGAGATAAGTTTAAAATAAATTATCTTAAAAGAAGTATAGATTTTATGAAAGATATTGGAAAAGCTAAAGTTAAACTTAAAGTTATAGATGGAAAGATAAATAATATTGATTTTCTTCAAGAAAATATAACTAAGGAAAGAAATTTAAGTAAACCTAAAGTTAAACTGAAAATAATTAATATAATAATGTTATTGTTGTAAAACAAAATGATTTTCAAGAGTTCTTTAATGTTGAAATTATATCACACTGATTTGCGATTTTTAAAGGATTATTTAGAAAATTTGAATGAATACCATTCAAAATTATCCAGAGAATTGTTTTTAATTGAACCTAGAATAAGTAAAATAAAGACTTACTCAAGTCGATGATGTTTATCAAGATAGTCAAAGGAAAAGTAAGATTATCTGATAAAATAGCAACTATTATTGATAAAGTTAAGAGTTATGTTAGTGCTTATGATCAAGTTACTATTTATGTAAAGGATATAGATGTAGAATCTAAGGAGTTCATAGCAAAATCTTTAGATACTTATCTCAAAATTATTCAAAAGCAATTGAGTTATACCAAAATGCTATATGAAAATCTTGTAAATTAGGGCAAACTTTTTCACAAAGTTTAACATACTGGAAATTCTTTACAGGAAGAATTGAAAAGGCACTTTTGATTATTATATATTTTTTTTAAGAAAATTTGGACAAATATCTAGATGATCTGAGAGATAGATATAAATAAATGAATGTGGTTATTAATAAGAAAAATAATATTCTTTAAACCATGTTAGTCCTTAGAAAGATTACAAATTTGAGAAGTTTTTCGATATTTCATAATTAATTAGTTATTTGCAAAGACATTTTTTTTTTTCGGTGGATTTGAGGGAATTGTAAATATCAATAGGTCGATATTTATATTTTAAAAATTTGTTATTTGTTATTAAAAAAAAAAATCTCTTTAAGTTGAAGTTTACATATGAAATATTTAAATTTTTCTTTTATGTTTATTAAATATAGTTATTATTTGAAGTTATTATTTTATTTATATATATTGATAGTACATCATTATAAATATTTAATTATTGAAATAAATAAGGACATATAAATTGTTGATTAAAAAAAAAAAAAAGTATTTTATTTGCAATGATTACTAAATGTAATAAATAATTATTTATGTATATTTTAAAAGATGTTAAATTTTCGATTTGATACTTTTTATATGTATACTTGATATTTTATTTTTATTTTGATGTTAATTGTTGTAAAAGAGAACATATATATATAACATGAGTTTTAAAATAGCATCTGCTGGCATGAAACCACGCGACAATAATAAGGAAGCCATTATTAGGATTATTGCTTATTAAAAATGGGATATAGAACAAACAACTGAAGGATAGAATTTTATTACATTTTATTTCTTTAAAGTTTACCATTTTTTTTAAAATACTGAAGTAACGTATATATATTTTGTAATAAACATATAAATTATGACGGGGTAATAAGGATATATCGCAGCTAGGGCTGCATCATCATCATCGCTTTCATATATTCTAAAGCAATTTTTCAATGGAACAACTAAAATTTTCAACGTATAAATTTCATCGCGTCTGGAATTAAAAGCTGGCATAGCTATCTTAAATGTATTATCGTCAATTTAATTCTAATCTGAAAGTAATTGTAATTGATGTACTGGATTTAACATTTTAATAAAATATGCATATATTCAAGAATTAATAATCTTCTTTAATGAAATCGTTTCGTCGTTCTTTTAATAGAATGCATTCTAAAAATAAAATAATAAAATATACAGATGAAAAAACTCATGGACTAAATTAATTCTTAAAAGGACAATTAACTAAGTGAACTTTTAAAAAGGTATTTAATAATTTTATATATATATGTGTGATGTGTGGATATACATTTTTGAGATTGATATATTTTTTTTTTTTTTGTTTATTTTTTTTTTCATTGTAAAATGTAACGTTTGTGAATGATCAATTTAAGCGTCTTATTCTATTATAACATTAAACGTATAACAGATGATGTTTAAGATAAATATTTAAATAATTTTAAAATCTGAAAATATAATTTATAAGTTGAGGTACTATATATTAATTATTATCTTTATATTATAACTATTAGGCAGAAATATGTCTTTATATATTTATTGTTTATATTAATATTGAAACATTAATATTATTTAAAGTCAAACGATAACATAAAATAAAGATGTGCTATTTATTTTTATAAATAATGCCTTTGTAATTATTTAAAGATCTCATTGATTAGTATGATTTTAGATTTGTTTTATATAAAGCTAGCTGGGAGGGCAATTTAAACAATTTATTAAAATATAATTGGAACAAGTTTATTTTTCTTCATTCTTTAATATAAATGGAATAACTCATATACATTCCATTATATTTAACTTGCTTAATTATGAGCTACCATATAGTTTCCATTACATTATTTATATAACCGGGATAATTTTGTCTTTCTTCAATTTAAATGGAATGTAGCAAGTACGATCCATTACATTTGGCTTACCCAAACATGGGCTACCTTAAGTTCCATTACATTTGGAGCATCCAAGTGAGGCTCTGAATTATAGGTTCCATTACATTTGGCTAGTCCAATCGTGGGGCTGCTACATATACGTTTCCATTACAATATATATATATATATATATATAATGTATCTGATTTTTTTAAAAAAATTAGAGCTGGATGCTATAAAAGCAGCTAGAAATTTGGAATCTCCTCCAATTGTATAAAATTAATTTTGGAACTTACTTTTTTTTGCAATTTGAATGTGTCACTCCAAAAAAAGCTGGTATTTGCAACTAGAAATGTAGTTATGATAATCTCATATGGTTTAATAGACAAAATTAAAATCAACATAGAAATTTCTATTCATGAGTAAATGTCCATAGATATATATCAGTAGGGGAATCTTAGAATGTAAAGGAACTGTTTTATATTGTTAAAATCTCACAAAAATCTACATAGGAATTTCTATCAAGAAACTGCTTCATTACTGTTATGTAGATGTAAGTTATTTGAATCAAAATATTCTTTAATTTTTGCTAAAAAAAACTTATAAATTTATTAACATGGTCAATATATATATTGACATTTATTAAATTTAAAAACCTTTAAAATATTGTTGCTCTGACCTCATAAATATGTATATATGTGTATAATTAATATTAAAATAGAGAAATTTAAACTCAGGATTTTTTAATTTATTTATCTTCTGCTATCTCAAGCAACTGATACACATGATCACACATGTGTGTAAGATACACAAGATAGAGTGGAGAATGAATAGACTGAAAAATTCTAAGTTAAAATCCCTCTATTTACATATATAGGAAACACTCAGTATAAGCAAATGCCACACTGCTTTAGCATTAATATTTGCATTAAAAATTATTGTATATTGGTTATTGTAATATATATATATGCAAAAAAGAGCAAATGATTTATTTTATAATAGATTTAAAATAGATATTCAAATTTGAGATGCAGTTTGTTTTAATAGTTATAACAAATCATTTGTTTTTTTTAATTAAAATTTTTATAAAATTTGGTATCAATTAAAAAAAAAACTTTGTAGGTTATTATTTTTAAAACTAACAACTTAATAACCAGAAAAGTATCTGAAAAGAGTTAGTTGAGATAAAACATTGCAATAACATTTTAGGTCATATGCATACAGAAACATATATGAATATATGAAAACTGTTCAAGAATCAAAATAACAAATGGTACAGAAATTATTTTAATTTCAATTAAAAACATAAATTGTCTTATTAGATAAATATGAAGTAGAATGCGTTTTATAGAGATTTAGATTTTTGCAGTAACGAGTATTGATGAAAAGTGCTCTTATGTTTTAAATTTTATTATATAATAGCTGTTGTTTATTATCTTTGTCTATATTTGAGTATGTTTGAAGTAACATAAAAGTGCAGGTCCAAAAATGATCTTCCCTGTTGGATTATGAAGCTATAAGTAGAATTATGTATATTTATATAATATGTTTACTAAGATTTGTACTGGAAATGTATTGATAGACTAAATTTTATTTTGAGAACGTATGAAATAGCAGTGAATCTAATTGTCTTTAGATAAATGAGTTACTATAAATAAAAGGTGTGTTATAACTATCCCCCCAGAACTCTATCTTTAACCCTATACATTAAACTATTTGTATGTATTATATATCAAATATTAATAGTACTACAATTATATATTCTTTAAATTGAAAATTTTCATTATGATATATGATTTATATCCTACTTTAAATATATCTAACCAATCAAAAAGTTACAATATATATATATACGAAAAACAAAAAAACACACAAGTTAAAAAACTTGCTAATGCTTGTATTTATGATAACAGATGGCATTCTACCAAAAACACCATCAAGCGTAGTTTATGTTTACATAAACGTCAGAGCGAGCATTCACTATCTCTAACTTTAATTCCACTTTCAGATCATGATTTCAAGATATTTGCTATCGTCAGTGAAATACAGGAATAAGAAACTAGATCTAAACACAAACTCTGAGCATTTATGAAACAGTTTCTATTCAGCTTGCAAGTGTGAATCTTTTAGACATGTAATGTCTTCAAACTCAGCATAGCAAACCAGATAGCTATGCTGAGTTTGAAGACATTACGTATCTAAAAAATTCACGCTTGCAAGCTGAATAGAAATTGTTTCATAAACGCTCAGAGTTTGTGTTTAGATCTAGTTTCTTTATTCCTGTCTTTCACTGATGATAGAAAATAGCTTGAAATCATGAACTGAAAGTGGAATTATAGTTAGAGATAGTGAATACTGCTCTGACGTTTATGTAAACAAAACATACGCTTGATCGGTGTTTTTGGTAGATCGCCATCTGTGGACATAAATACAAGCGTTAGCAAGTTTTTTAACTTGCATTTTTGTTTTTCATATATATAATATATTACATATTTAGCCTATATTCTGCCCATCTCTCTTCTGTATAATTAAATGGACATATTAAGATCAACATGGGTGTGATAATAATATTGGCATCAACAAGGGCTTTGAGCATTCCATCATTGGATTTTTAATGAAATAGATAGCTAAAGAGTTGGGAGAGTGAAGAAGATTGAAGCTTGTATATTAGGATTTAAAGTTTTCTATCTTAATATAAACTGAGCAATGATTGTATATATGGGTGGGAAATGGTAATCTGGACATATTTGAAGAGTACATATTCAGCACAAAATATATATATTGGAGATCATTTATCTTTTTCACATGTGTGTGGTCATGTGTATCAGTTATATAAAATAAATGCTAGATGTAGGCAGCTTGAAAATTCGAGTTCAAGCCTCTTATGTATATATATATATATATATATATATATATATATATATACAGCATTTAAAATTATATATAATCATCAGAATGACTAACTTTCCAAATGATAATATCAGTGTATCAACATCTTTTCAAAGTGCTCAGATCTTATAAAGATGGCAAGTCTAACAAGGTGTATTATTTATCCTGAATAATATCATTCATCAAATTTGTAATCTCTACGAGATCAAGATAGCACATATAAATGATCATTTTACACCTGGCAATTTGATAAAGAGACTGATGAAATAATATAAACAGTATTTGAAAAGTTGATTATTCCAGTGTCTACATATATAATTAAGCAAACAATTACATTTAGGAATATATGTAAATGAACAGAGGTAAGCTCCAATCACCATGCTTAAAATATTTACTATTTGATTGCTTATTAAAGTGACCAACCATTTGGCAGAATACATGTATTTCAAGAAAACTGCTACCTAAGATATCACCAATCATCCATGTAAATATAATCTTTTTTATATTAATAATGTTAAATCAAATGATTTGGTTATTAAAGCATCAACAAGCAACAAAACAGACCTTTATAAATCAGCCTATTTCAGTATAGATAAACATTAAATGAGGTAGAGTCATATAAAACTGAATAAATCTCTATAATTTTGACTGATATCTGCCCTTTTTTTTACTATTTTAAAATATTCACAAGTTGAACTAATTTTGAAATCATGGAAATCTTATACTGTTGTTTAGCTTTTATTTTTAACAAATCCATTTGACAGAAAAAAATATTGTCACATTGTTGATTTAATATTATTAATATAAGAAAAATGATTGTTATGCTGTGAGGTAGATTTTTCTGAAATGCATGTATTTTTCAGTGTAATTGGCCAAATTTTTACTTGATAAAGTAATAAAACAGTGGATGTTTCAAACACTATGCTTGAAACTTTATCCAAGTTTGCTTGTGTAAATATACTACATGTGTACACTTATGCAAATACATATGCTTATAGGGATTGAACAAAACAACAAAACGTCAAGAACTGTTTAAAATTTACATGGAAATACTTTTGTATCCAAAAATATTAAATCTTTACTATTGAGCTAAAAGCCTCAAATATCATAATAAATGTCAGTAGATAATTTTGATTTTCAATCATGGCTCATCAAAATTCAAAACCTTTATATCAAATAATTGGAAAACTCTTAAAAATTTCAGAAAACCAAATATTCGGCTGTAAGTCTCAGTATATTATTCCTGGAAGATGACAGTCTTGACTAGAAATAAGGCTTTAACTATTGTTAATCCTACCTAACTAAAAATGTTTGACTAATTAACAGTTTTAATGTATCTATGAGAAATAATGAGTGGACCAAGATAACTTCATAATATTAGGATTGTGATATTTAATCATCATACTTGCAGGTGAGAAAATGCAACCTTGTTAATCTGATTTTTTTATTGATCATCAGATGTAAAAAAACTCTTCCATAGCCTATTATTTAAAAAGCTCATAAAAGATTGATTTGTGAGATTCTAGAGAGTTTACATGTATGTTGATCTCTGTAATGATATACCCTGTTGTAATCAGAAAGAAAAATACTGTTGCTAAAGATGTGTAACTGTGTTACACTTAACCACACATATACATATATTAACAATTTAGTATTAACCATGTAAATTTAAATACCTTTGTAATAAATCATATAGGAGATATACACATGCCTGCAGTATTTACCATTGACTTTCTAATGAAACAACGGGTATTAAAGAGTGTTGGGTTTATATATAATAGTAATAAACACAGACGTGTATAAATAAAATTAAATATTTTATTAAAGTAAATATACAATGTACATTTATAATATATATATATATACCTTCAGCTGATAACATTGGCTAGATATAGTGTCTAGATTTACCTAACACTTCCAGCTGACTTCTTTTACGTTTACCTAACACTTCCAACTGCACTGTGACAGTTTGCCTTGTGTCGAGTTCAAAATCTAAGAGTTTTCCAGCTCAATGTGAACTCACATCACTGCTTTAACAAATGCACACTGCCATTCAGTTCTAACAATTATTTATTATCTGACTTTATCTCGAAATGGGCGATCTATTTATAGCCAGAACCCCCCCCCCCCATAGTGATAGCAATGGAGATTCACAACGCAGATATATTTTATGTATCCATATATCCAGTGGTCTGTAGCCATGAATACTCGATTCGATTAAGACAAGATAGAATCATCATAAATTCATTCGTTGAAGGCAAATTAAACTATCACGAATAGATTAGTGACTGATTCAATAAATTTAAATAATTATTCTAGTTCAATCTTTAAAGTTAATTTCACTGTATAAACTGGAAAAAATTTTCTTAATTCGTTCAAAAAAGCTTTATAGAAGCTATAACTCAAAAGTGTTAAAAGTACTAGTGTTATTTATTTAAAATAAAAAAGAATCCAGGTTTGCAGTAATAATAATGGTAACCATTAAAATAAAGCAATATCAAACTATTGTTTTTTATAAATATGGAATTAAGATAGTTAATGCTAATTTTATTTATACTTTTCTATATTTAATTGTAAATTATATGCAAATGATTTAAAATCTTTAAGTCTGTATATGATTTGGTGCAGTGTCAAGGAGTCTGATTATGGAGTATATAGTCATCGTATCAGTTTTATTTCTAGTAACTTCCAGCACTAGAACTATTTATGAACTCCCAAACAATAAAACTATTTCATTATTCATTTTATTATTTAAGTGATTAAATTTGTAATTTAATTTTATTATTAATAATTATTTGACAGAACTTCCCATAAGTGCACAAAAATGAGTTAATTCAATTTATTTTGATATCACTTTCTACGCACAGAATCATAACACAAAATTACCATATTAAATACAACAACAAAACATAACAATGAAGTTGGAAAAAAATCAAGCCAATACTTTGTTAATATTTTAAAGCTCACCATCTGGAAAGTAGTCACGCTGATAGAGAAAAGTGAGTTTGAGATTAAAAGATGTGCGATTCCATTACATCGCTTGAATTTTAATGGATGACTTTTGTTTTACTGCAATGTCATTGTATCTATGCTCATAACAGATAAAATTGGTTTAATATAATATTTATTTTAATATACATTTATTACATCTATTTTTAAAGAATTTATCATTTCTTTGTTAATCAAATAATGTTGCTTTAATTTTATAACTTTGTTTATTTCTCTTTTTAATATAACTTTATTCTTGATGCATTGTTGATCACTTTGAATTTGATGATTGCTCTGAACAAAATCCCCATAATATGAATGGTATTTCTTAGCATTTTATTATATAATAGTCAGTACATTGTGCTACAGTACTTTATAAATGAAATAGAGCTATTATTGAGGATTATGAATAATTTTATCAGTAACAGTATTGAATTATGTTTGCTAAAAAACTTGTACCAGATTTTTGCATCCATTTATAAAGATTTAATACAATAAAATGGTACACCAATACAACACCAGAGTTGTCTTGAATATAAATCATAGTATAAATTGGTGGACTAATGTATGATTATAGTTAAAAATATTACAATACATTGCATTTAAAATATATATTTCAATCTTAATCATAGCTTTATCTTCCATTATGCTTTCCATAAGTTAATCTTTTCATCTTTTATAAAAATTTCTTAATCTCTTAAATCGTTATGTTAGAACATAGTGGGACTTCTTTTTTGCTATAATCAAATTTTTGTTTTTTAATTTTTTTTCTTAAAAGAATAAGTGCAAAAAATAAAAATAATTTTAAAAATAAAATATTATTTTTATAAATAAAAATAATAATAAACAGACACAAAATAATTAAAACAAAGAATTTTATGTCACCTTTTAATCTAAAAGATATTTAATAAAAAAAAAAGCTTATTCACCATCAAATATATATGTATATATTTAAGACAAATTTTACTAAAACATGAGTTTTAATAATGAAAACATTATTTAACATAGTAAAAATTAACTTTCCAATTAAAAAGTGACCATAAACAGTAATAAAGTTACTGTCATTAGAAACATGTAAATTTTCAGCTGATTAATTTCTGCTAAAAAATAAATATTTTTAAGCAAAATCTAAATGTAAACATTATGTAGTTATTAAGAAAGAAATATTTAATAATTCTATTACTTAAATGAGTAAACAATTATATTTTCTGCTATTTTGATGTCAAACAATAATATATGTTGGTCAAGCACAGAAATGTATTTCTACTCAGTAGAAATTAAGTATGAAGCTTTCTTTCTTTTTCCTTGGATTACAGATAGCTTATGATATCTAGAGACTACAATTGAAATTAAAATCTTAATCCATTAAATAATTTTATCCACAAAAAATACTTACTGCTTAAATTTTAATTGACTTGGGTCATTGTGTAATGTAAATAAATTGTTGTCATTGAATCTATTACAGTCCAATGTAGTATCAATAGGATATTTATGTAAAAATCATGAAAAAAATCTGACTTGCATGGAAGCATTCCTTACAATATCTGCTATTTAATAATAAAATATTCTTCAAAGATAGAAAATGCCTATCATTCATGTTGAAATCATGTAGCCTCAACTCTACAATTGCAAACTGGCAATTGGATGCTTCGACCTATTTCTTTTATTATTTTTACAATTTATAGACCAAATAAATTTTATCGTGCTTTAAACTAATTAATATATAGTCATAGAAATAATAAAATTTAATACTTATAATAAGTCAGACTTTCAGTTATAAGACTGGAAATTTTCCAAACAAAAAAAAAAAAATCAACTTTATATACATAATAACCAAAACAAAAAAATGAAAAATATCTATGGCTAACTAGCAGATAATAATTTTTAAAAATTTCTTTTTATATATACTATTAAATATTTAAAGAAAACATTTATTTATTTCATATATAATAAATACACACACTAACACATAAAAAAGCATAATTAATTATTATTATTATTATTATTATTATTATTATTATTATTATTATTATTATTATTATTATTATTATTATTATTATATACATAAAATTAAACACACATGCAAACACGTTAATATATTTTTATTTATTGTAAAACAATTATTGAACATAAAGGAATATAAAAATTGAAATAATATTAGTTAAATATTATTCATACAATCCTTATTAACTTAATACTTTAATCACTATAGTTTTAATACATATAACATTGTCTTATGCATTTTAGCACTATAATAAAATGGTGGACTGGAGAGTTAATGGTTCTTGAATCTCTTCTCATCTAATTAAATAAAAATTACATTCAGTCTATTAATAAAACTGCCATGCTAATATATCAAAGGTTAAACATAAATAAGTATAAAACAAATGAAAGAACATACTAAAAGAACAGTTTTTAGTTTTACAATAGAACTTATCTGAATTTAAAACTACACATTTAATATCAAATACTGCCTAATGATTCAATTTTTTAAGATATTTTTGGATAATGACTTTATTTACTAAAGAAAAAAAAATCTTGCTTGAATTATAGTCATCAGTCAATGAGAATAATAGCAATCATGATTTACTGAGCTAAGAAATGAAAATCACAATGAAACTAATCACTGCAAATGTCACCATACATCTAAACATTACTAAGTTTACCAAAATAGCTCATTGAAAATTTCATAAGCAACCATTTATCATCAAATTTTTATTTCAAAATCATTACCTTTTAGTGTGAGTGTTGTGCTATGGAACTGACGGTATAGCAAATACAATCATTAAATAAAATAAATCAATGATTACATTTTTCCAATTGTTAGAAAAAATTTTATCTGTCTTTCCCAACTGAATAATATTGGCAAAAAGTTGACATTTACAGAGACATACCATCTCCTTATTTATTGAATATTTTGGAGCACCAAACTTAAACATTTCTCATCCTTTTTCCAATTATATAATTTTTAAATATTATTCAGCTTTTGAAGCAAGACCATTATTGAGAATGACATCGCTCAAAAAATTTGCATAGTTACTTTCATAAGAAAAGGCTTTACCATTCTCCTATAAACTATTAAAATGTTATATAATTTCATCTTGTTATAGAATGGTGTTCATATACCAGGTTAACAATAATGTCATAGTATTTTTATTTTTAGACAATCTTCTAGATATATTTATTGCAAATATCCATTATAATATATCTAATAGATAATGTTACCAACTGAAATAGTAAGCTCGTATTAATGTAGGTTGAAAATTATATCTGATGAGAAAATTTGAACGTCTAAAATTATGATCTCGGAGGATCATGTCTCATTTAATTTTTCAAAAACATAGTAGGTAATATAAAATCATGTTTACATCTAGTTTGAATTTGAATTTCACTCTAAATTCCATCATAAACCAGAAAATCAAACCGTATAACATCAGGGGTTGCACTTGTTTATTCTTACATATTTTCTGATAATAACAAAAGCACACGGAAAAGCAATCTGTTTCTGTTTGTTTTACATATATTCATATATGAAAGGAAGGATTTGAATAATGACTATAAATACAGAATGTATATCAGATTTAAAATTTATGATATAGATTTAAATATACTTTGCTGAATATGATGAATTGATATATTGCAGTAGAAATAACAAATTAGCATTAAGAATATTTATTTTCGGCAAGATATTTGCCTACTTTTCTTTACAAGATTATTTGAAAAAAATTAGTTCCATACAACAGTATGCACTAAAAAAACATGATAAAATCAGTTTTATTAAAATAAAACGTTAAATTACATATTTAAATTTTAACATCAACTAGATTGTATTGAGATATTTAAGCAAAAATGAAGTTTGCCATTTTAACTTGGAGATTGAAACAGGGGTCTCACAGAAATTAATTTTACTTTTTTTTCTCACATAGTGTTGATAATAAACTAATATATAGGACACTTTGAAAATTTGATATCGTTTAAATTAATTCGTGTGCGTGTGCATATGTATATACAACAAGTTTCATATAGTAATAATCGATTTTTTAAATTCGTATCAAACCTGGGGCTTTTTTTTTTTCAAGTAGCCATTTCATAGCCAAGTTATCAACCGTCCAGTATTGATAAGAATTTGGCTAAAGAATAAAATGAAGATGAAATGTCACTCAAACCGATACCATCAAGCAATTAGTTTTCTCGTGATATCAGGTCTATCGAAAAAGCATTGCATTTTACAGTGGTCTATTTAAACGCTGCTTTTCTTACATATATATTTCAGCTTTAAAATTATATATATAATTGTATTTTTTAATAAATAAAAAAAACATATTTTTAAAATTTATCATTCTGTCATTGATGTTGACAGAAACAGAATTTGAATTTTTCCTTTGGTAATTCAATTGCTCTTGACTTTAATTGATCATTACTCACAGTGTGTTTATACTAACATATATTTGTAATTCAACGTGATTCTCTAGATAATTAATTTTTAGTTTTCAAATTTTATTTTTAAAAGTTTGACACACACATTTATTTTCAAACATAAATTAAAAGTTTAAAAACCTCTAAGAATAATATCTAAATAATCAAGTTGCTGACAGATGCAGATTGTATAATAAAAATTTGGAATTGAAATGGTATGTGTTCATAATCATTGTGCTGAATTAGCTGAAAAACACACAAAAAATTACTGGAGAATTAGGGTCATTTTCTGCAGATTTCCCAATCAATATCTAGTGCTAAAAATTTTTCTGGTATGTCAATTAATAAAGTTAACTTTTTATGAATTTCCAAGTAAGAAGTTATTCATTAATTTTGTAATAAAACAGCCGATAATGTAATGCTTTATTACTTTAATTTTATTTTATATGTCAAAGTGTTGACCGGGAAGCGAACCCGGGCCAGCTGCTTAGAAGGCAGCTACCCTAACCGATGGACCACCAATGCTTGACTACTTTATTTTTCTATACTGCAATGTTATAACAAGTCAAAATACAGTTTGAATATTTTTTCTCATGTCTAAAAATTTTCCAAAAACGCTTAAATTTTATTCAAATAGCCAGTCTTCAGATAAATATGCCTGGTCATTAAACTGCTATTCTCACCTGAAAGATAAAGTGTCAAGCAAATTAAATTGTTCATATAAATGCACTGACTGTAAAAATAAATACCCTTGCAAATGTTGCAGCAGTCATTACAGACATAAAAAAAAGGTAAGATACAACTACAGGTGCACGTGATACTATAACTTGTGAATCTGGAAACAAGGTTGAACATTGTAATTTGCTGTATATCATGGTTTAAAATACTTCACGATATGGTAAAATTTAATTATAAGAATGCATATAAAAATAATTATATAAACTGGGATATACACCATCTATAACTTAGCAAATAACTCTAAAATTAATATAATTAGTTAGCCATTAAATTATAAAACAAAATCTTTAGAATTGAGACTGATAATGAACTTCCATCTTATTGGTTGTTTTTAAACAAAACCACAGTCAGTAGTAGCCACAATCTCTTATCATTAAAAGATTCTCATTATATAATAAACATAGGTGAACCTTATGTTTGTAGCAATTAATGCCTATCATACTCACATCTTGTTTTACAAATGTGAATATAGTTTTAAATTTTTCAATTTAATTAAGGATTTTAATGAAGTATGTTTACAAATTTTTTAGGGAGTCAATTCATCCATTAATTTGATATTGGTTAGTAAATGAATATCTGTCTAAAAGTTTGAAATTAATTATAACTAATTATCCATTCCTGGAATGTTTGTAAAAGAAAAACCAGATATTCAGAACTGTTGACTGAAGGTTCAAACATTCATAGATAACATATGGCTCATCATTAACTTGTTTTTATGTCTCCTGATGTAAATTTACAAAGATATATTTTCAAATATAAAATTGTTGTGCTCAATAGTGAAATAAAAATGTTTTAAGACATATAGTAATGCAATTCAAATTTAAATGATTGAAAATTAATATTTGCTTTCCATTTTGATTTACTTTGTATAGAATATTTCTCTAAGCAGTGGTTTACATCCTAGTATTCTTTAGAGGATGTAAAATGTCTTCTTTTTAGATGAGTTCAGAAGTATCCACATATAGGATATATAATCATATTTTCTCTCTATTAAATGACTTTTATACACAAACTAATCTCTCCCCATCTTTTTACTATTTTCTTTCAACTGCAATCACCAAATCATTCTGCTAGGACTGATGGATTGCTTGTCTTTTCCTACTTTGATTTAATAAAAGTGTTTGTTAGATCCAATATCATATTTCAATACTACCTATAAGTATTATTAAAGTTGCCCTATATGATTTGATGCAGGAGAAGAATAGTTCTGGAACTCAAAGTCTATAGATCGCAGCTCTGCACCATCATTTCTGGTTTTTTATTTGATTAATAATTACGGAGTCTGAACAAAAATAAATTACATCTTTTTCAGAATTTTTACTTCTATGTACTTTTTACTAACTATACTTGAAGTGTTGTGATGAATTGTGGCTTCTTTTTTCTCAGATTCAGGAATCCCTCAGCCATTATGCCCAGAGAATCCTGTTAGCCACCTTACCTTACCTTTCTATTCCTATCCTGTTTTCCTATATTCTTCTCTATATTGCTCCATCCCATTTTCCCAAACATTATCTTTGTCCATTCTATGGCCTTTATATCTAAATTTCCCTTATCTTTTCCCAAAACCAGCATTAAAGTCAAGAACCCACTTTCTGTATAATCACTTAAATTTTTCCCCACAATATTATTTGTACTCTTTCTGCTTGTAAGCATTTACATCCGATTAACAGATGCCTAATATTTTCTATGCCTTCCTTACATAACTTGCAAACTAACTCACCCATATTTTTTCATTTATGTGTATATTCCCTTATTGCTAATGATCCAGTTTAAGCCTTAACAGTAAACTACTTTCCTTGCTGTTATCATAAATTAATTTGCACCCAGTATTCTGTTTATTTCTATATAGTATTACATGATTATATTAAATTGTAACTGCTGAAATGGTGCATTTTATTACACAGTTCATGAATTTAAAATCTTTTACTAATCTAGTGTTTAACTGAAACACAGGCTTATTATATACCTGTGTCTATATACATATATGTAATATATAGGGTATATGAGCATGACTATCACATGAGCCACCACTCTCCACTCTATCTAATAACACTGATACACTTAAACACATATATGCTGAAAGATAAATAATCACCAATATATGTATATCATACTAAACCAGTAATCATCAGTTAATCCAGATTATCATCTCCACTCATATATAGTATAAGTGCTCAGATATATATTAAGACACATATATACTATAAGTGCTCAGATATATATTAAGATAGACAATCCTCATACTTTAATGGACAGGCTTCAATCTACTCCACACTCCAACTCAACCATCCATCCAATTGAAAATCTGATGATGGAATGCTCAAAGGACACCCTGAGGCCAAGATTCTTATCACACCCATGTTGACCTAAGGTCAACCTGAACCCCACATGTACAGGACATAATCCATTTTAATACATATGCAAGGATGGGCAGACTAGTAGAATCTAATAACTGAAACACAGGCTTATTATATACCTGTGTCTATATATATGTAATATATAGAGTATATGAGCACAGACTATCACACAACCCACCACTCTCCACTCTATCTAATAACACTGATACACTTAAACACATATATGTTGAAAAGATAAATAATCACCAATATCCATATTTCATGCTAAACCAGCAATCATCAGTTGGTCCAAATTATCATCCCCACACATATATACTATAAGTGCTCAGATATATATTAAGATAGACAATCCTCATACTTTAATGGACAGGCTTCAATCTACTCCACACTCCAATTCTTCAACCATCCATCCAATTGAAAATCTTGCTCAAAGGCAACTCTGAGGCCGAGATTCTTGTCACACCCATGTTGACCTAAGTTCAATCTGAACCCCACATGTACAGTTCAGATTGAACTTAGGTCAACATGGGTGTGACAAGAATCTTGGCCTCAGGGTGGCCTTTAAGCATTCCATCATCAGATTTTCAATTGGATGGATGGTTGAAGAGTTGGAGTGTGGAGTAGATTGAAGCCTGTCCATTAAAGTATGAGGATTGTCTATTTTAATATATATCTGAGCACTTATAGTATATATGTGTGGAGATGATAATCTGGACCAACTAATGATTGCTGGTTTAGCATGAAATACACATATTGGTGATTATTTATCTTTTCAGCTATATGTGTTTAAGTGTATCTGAGTTATTAGATAGAATGGAGAGTGGTGGGTTGTGTGATAATCTGTGCTCATATACCCTATATATATAAACACAGGTACATAATAAGCCTGTTTTCAGTTATTACATTGTAGAGATGTCTGCCCATCCTTGCATATGTATTAAAATGGATCATGTCCTGTACATGTGGGGTTCAGATTGACCTTAGGACAACATGGATGTGACAAGAATCTCAGCCTCAGGGTGGCCTTTGATCATTCCATCATCAGATTTTCAATTGGATGGATGGTTGAAGAGTTGGAGGGTGGAGTAGCTTGAAGCCTGTCCATTAAAGTATGAGGATTGTCTATCTTAATATATATCTGAGCACTTACAGTATATATGTGTGGAGATGATAATCTGGACCAACTGATGATTGTTGTTTTAGCATGAAATATGTATATTGGTGATTATTTATCTTTTCAGCATATATGTGTTTAAGTGTATCAGTGTTATTAGATACATGGAGAGTGGTGGGTCATATGATAGTCTGTGCTTATATACCCTATATAATATAGTGTTTATAATAAAAAAATTCATTTGTTGGGAGATCTGACTATGAGATGTCATTTTTATGCCAATAATGTATAATTTGAAAATATTTCATGAAAATGATTCAGCTTGGATTGAGAATCTAAAGACTGAAATTAATTCACACTATGATATTTCTTCTCAGCTGAGAGTATTGTGTGAAATGTCTCTGCTTGGGTTGAGAATCTTAAAGATTAAAATCAATTCACATTATATTTCTTGTCCTTTTGTAAATTGTCATGAGGAAAGTGTGTGATTAATATCATCTTCTAGAAGAAACAAAAGTGCTTTATCAACTATTTATGCATAAAAGTTAATAATAATTGGTTAAAAAACCAAAACTTAGACGTGAATGTATTTATCTTTACTTTTTTACTTACAGCTGAAATATCTTTTATACAATTGGTCAGCTGATAATGAAATGGCTTGCTTAATTGATAATGAACCAGCTAAAAAAAATCTACCTCCACTCTAAACATGAACTGGCTAACATGATATAAGTTAATTTTATCAGTAGGACATGTGATGTTTGAACATTGAGCAATTCACGGGGTTTTTTTTTTCAGTTAGTCTGAAGTCAATTTTTTAATGTTACTTGGCTGAGAATTAATCTTGAAACCTTTAGCTCTATTACTTTGCTAAACCAGACAGAGAAAGAACACTAACCATATATAACATGGGGGTGGGGTGGGATTTATGCAGGTAAGCCTATAAAAATTAACATAATCATTTTTCTAATGATATAAAAGCTATATTATAGATTTGAACATCGAAAACTTTTTGATAAATCTCTAAGTGAATGAAGGATTAGTAATAATTATTCATGTATTTATCCAAAGTGAGTCATGTCAAAGATGTGAGTGCAAGCAGTGTAGTGTTAGTAAATCAATGTAATAATAGGCTATAAATATTGAAAATTGATTAAATTATTAAATGTTACCAGCATTTTCGTGATTGCTTATTATTTAAATAATATAAAATTTGGGGCTGACAATCCAAACTTAAAATCTCCCTTATTTCGCTGTGCAACTATAATCAACTCAGTCACCTGTTTGGTAAACAAGGATTCAAACATTCTTGTGTAGAGAATAAGGCATAAATGTTCACCCATCGATAATTGACTAGTGTCTCTTCATTCGCTGTTTCTTTGTTGAAAGATGCTGGGGAATTTCTGCCTTGAAGCAAGCTATTTGTTGCCGTTTTACTTTTTTATACAAACCTATTAGATTAAGGAAATCATAAAAAACGGTGGGAGTAATATTTAAAAAATGAAGAAAAGCAATTATCCGACTATCTCTTCTCTCAATTTAAAATGCGTTTCTTTCTCCTTTTTTACTCAAAATCTCTTTACATTAAAAGTAACAAATTCAATATTAAAGTGAATGAATTAAAGAAAAAAAAAATTTATTATTATTTTAAGTAAGTAAAGTGGATCAACCATCTAAAAATTTAAATTGAATCAACTAGCATCAGGTGTTTGTTTAAATTATTGATGAAGATTCCGTTTTAATGGAGAAAAAATGTAAGTTTTCGTTTATACACTTTGATTATAAATGTTATTTTTTAAATTACCAAAAAAAAAAAAAGAGTAGTTTTAAATTTAAAAGCAGAAAACACAAAAACTATAATTCCTTTATATTAAAATTACGTTTATTTTTGCAGCTTTAATAAATGTATTTTAAAGTTTACATTTGCAAAAAAAAAAAAAAAAAAAATCGTAACTTCTTTAAAATAAAATTATATTTTCATTTTTACAAAAACGTTTACTGAAGCAGCTATTAAGAAACAAATAAAACATTTATATCTGTAGAGTATACTTTGAAAATTGATTGAATTTATGTAAGACATCTTTTCCAAAAAAATTACTAAGTTAAAAACAAAACTTCAAAGAAAAATGCTGACCTGCATGCATATTAACATTATCTGCATTCTATAAGCCAGGATTTAATATTTATTTAGATTGGGGGGGGGGGGGGTAATAGCTATATAAAAAAAAATTATATTTTGATCTACAAGTAGCAAACTTTCTGCATTCAAAACTTTAACACCAAACTACTTCAGATAAATACATTAATGATTATTACTATCATTTACTAAAGTAAAGATTAACCTTAGCCCAGATATAAACTTAAATCTCAGATAGATATTAATACGTTTTTAATTTTATATATATATACGCATACCCTGTCACATATTCCCGAAGCATATAAAGACACATAAGATCGTTTCAAATGACCTTGACCTTGCCCATATGATTCAGGAAAGCATATTTTTAAAACTTTATTAACAACAAATGAAAACAATATATAAGTAATGATCATATATCTATTTAGGATAATGTAATAGTTCTAGACAAAAAAAATCCAGGAACTTTTATTTCAGATTCCTCTCATCTATCTTAGCATTTACCTAGATAGGATCATATGTAATTGAATATATGCAATAAAATACAAGATTTGTTTAACATAATTTGATGAACTTTGCAGCAACTACATAAACAATTCTACTTATTAGCTTTAACAACATAAATAATTTATATCCAGATAAAATTAAACATTGGACATTAGAAAAAAAAAACTCTAAAATTATTTATAATAATTATATTTGTAATGCGCATACTCGTTACATAAAGTTATATATATTAAGGCTATAACCTTAAGACTATGCACCTGAAAAAATGACAGTTGGGACCTCTGCAAATCTTTAACACAAGATTTATTTAAAAGATGGGTGCATAGTCTTAAAGTTATAGCCTTAATATATATTAAAATCACTTATGTAAATATGGATAATTGTTGAATATCAGTCTAATCACATATTGAAAGCACTCAAGTAGCAAAAAAACGACAGAAAATATAAAAAATGAATGTAAAAGTAAATTTCCATCAATATCTTGGAGCCCATGTAATCATTATCATCAAGTTATTTTAACTCTAGAAAATAGAAAGACAAAATAATAATATTAATAATAATAATACATTACAAATAAGATTTGAGATGATTTTACAAATTAATTTCCAAACCAATCAATAAAGCACAAATACACCTGCATATAGAATGTGCTGGTTTATTATTATGTTTATTAGATATTTTGCATGGTGTCTTAATTTCTTTTAAAACAAAATTTTATTTTAAAAAGATTTCCAAGTCTTGTCTAATGCTAGCTCTTTTATTCTATTTTCCATGTTATCTTTTAACTTCTACATCAGCAAAAAAATTTCTAAAAATTTCCAACACCTTGTCTAATTACAGTTCTCAATTGTATTATATCTTCAATCATATGCAATCAGTATTACTCTTCTAAAATTTGAATGTCTTTGAGATAATATTTATAATATAAAAGTGTATTTAATACTTCTTGGAATTTATTTATCACTGAATTTTAGTTTGTTTAATCATATTGAACATAATGGCATTCTAAAAATTTGTTAAATAGAATACTGAATAGATTTATCTGTAATCAACATGCTATTATTATTATTATTATTATTTAGTTTTTAGTATTCAGATTGTAATCAAATATTTGTTTTAATTTCAAAAATAAAGCTAAAATACTTTTAAGATTGAAAGTAAAATCATAAATATTAAATCAATCTTGTTTACAATATAGTTTGTTCATTCACACACTGCTCATATTTAAGAAACTAAGTAAGCTATCTAAATATTTTAGGGTCATATTGCATTGCCAGTGATTTATAAAAAACTTATTCAATTTAAACAAATTATATTGAATATTAATATATTAAACCTCGATTTTAAAATTTTATTTTAACTTCAATAAAAGCATTTAATTGAAACAAACTACCTAAGAAATTATATATAAACTGCCCTCTTGTGAGCATTATTGGAAACTTTACATTTTTAACAAGTTATTTTAAATTCCATATCAAAATATTTCAAATTTCATCCACCCAATGCTCTATATTTAAGGAACTAAATAAGCTACTTCAAATACTTTAGTGACATATTGCATTGCCTGTGATTGACATCTTATATACCAAATTTCAATAAATTCTATTGTAAATAAATATATTAAACCTCAATTTCAAAATTTTATTCTAACTTGAATAAAAGTTTTTACAAACACATAAAGATTATATATTAAATAAAAGGATTTTAAAAAACTGCAGATACAAAATAAATATGATCTATAAAATGATTTAATTAGACATCAATTTTTTGAAATAATAATGACAATATAAATATCTCAGGAGTTCATATGATGTTTCAGTACCATTAGTGATGTGTTGAGCATAACAGTTCAGTTACGTCAATTGAAAGAACTTATTGTGTTCAACTTGCTATTAGAAGTATTTTAATGTGATATAACTTCCTATATCAGCTATTCATATGATTAGTGTTATTATTATTATAATCATTATCAACAACATCATTAGTCCTTATTTACAAACAATGATATAGTGTGACGAATATTCCTCATATACAAGATTTTCCAAAAATTCATTTACATTTCTATTCTGCTCAAAGTACAGCATTATATTAATTATAATGGATGTAGTACACAATTTCAAAGAAAACCATTCTCATATTCTGTCCAAAAATTTCTTGAGCATCACATTTTTAACTGATACTATGAATACCAACTTGTCAATGATATTGATCTTCTTTTATCAAATAGAAATTGTCTGATATCAGCCATTAAGTTTTAAATGTTTAACCATTCTGATTGTGGATTTACATTGGCATCAAACAGATTCTCAGCATTATTCTGAAGCACCAATAAATCTTGCAGTTGACAAAAACTGCTTTAATTTCTTAAGAAGAGTGAATTTTACTATGAGGTCAATAGAGTGTATAATGCAATTAAATTTTATTCATGGTTACATAACAGATTTATTTGTTCATAGGCAAGACAATTCTATTTTAGTTTACAACCATTTATATCCATATTATTTGCCTATTACATTAACAAACAGATATGCTCTGGTTATCATAGTTCCTACACTACTGTTGAACACTATATTTCCAATACTATTAAATGTAAAAGGTATTTCATCCAAAATGATCCTGTTCATTTTTCTTTAATCTTAATGAGACTTTTTATTATTGACAAACAGAATATTTACAAAAAAGTTTGTACTTTAAATTACACACACTAACTATAAAAAATACGTAATAACTTCCAATACCAATTAATTAATTAATAATTCAAGACTACATTGTTCTAAAGCAGGGGTGGCGTACCTTTTTACCAGTGGGTGGCAAAAAAATTTCAAAAAATATATTTATTGACTAATTGGTGTGCTATATACTTATTAAATCAAAATATAAACAACTTAATTATTGCAGTTTTTTAAAGTTTATAAAACAAAATAATAACAATAATAATTAAACAAAATTTCTAAATAAGCTAATTACAAATGAACGATGTTTATTTAGAAGAGTACAAGTTCAATAAAATGTAATAGTAAAAAAATTAATCATAATTAAAACAAAATTTTGAAAATAAACAAGTAAAATCAACATAAATAGATATTTAAATAAGCATTTATTTTATATAGCGTATGTAAACAATTGTACTACAGTCAGATATCAGCCTTTCATGCTAATTGTGCATACGCTTTGCTAGTGTTAATAATAAATGAATACTTTCTCACCAATACAAGATATAGTATTTATGCAGGAATAAAAGGAATCCTCTTATTCCTACGACTCAAACGCTTATATATGAGCAAATCTGAAGTACTGGCAAAGAAAGCATGATGATGGAACAGTCACTTTAAATTACTATATATAATGTCTGAATGAATGACATCGGTGAAATTATCTAGAATTTACTAAATGTCATTCCAACTGAAACTTAATAATATGTAAATAAACATTATTTTATATAGCATATGTAAACAATTGTATTACAATCAAATATCAGCCTTTCATGCTAATTGTGCATTCGCTTTGTGAGTGTTAATAATAAATGAATACTTTCTCACCAATACAAGATATCGTAGTATTTATGCAGAAATAAAAGGAATCCTCTTATTCCTATGACTCAAACGCTTATATATGAGCAAATATGAAATACTGGCGACGATGGAACAGTCACTTTAAATTACTATATATAATGTCTGAATGAATGACGTCGGTGAAATTATCTAGAATTTACTAAACGTCATTCCAACTTAAACTTAATAATATGTGAATAAGCATTTATTTTATATAGCATATGTAAACAATCGTATTACAGTCAAATATCAGCCTTTCATGCTAATTGTGCATACACTTTGTGAGTGTTAATAATAAATGAATACTTTCTCACCAATATAAATATAAAATAAATGCTTATTTACATATTATTAAGTTTCATTTGGAATGACGTTTAGTAAATTCTAGATAATTTCACCGACGTCATTCATTCAGACATTATATATAGTAATTTAAAGTTACTGTTCCATCATCACGCTTTCTTTGCCAGTACTTTAGATTTGCTCATATATAAGTGTTTGAGTCATAGGAATAAGAGGATTCCTTTTATTCCTGCATAAATACTATATCTTGTATTGGTGAGAAAGTATTCATTTATTATTAACACTCGCAAAGCGTATGCACAATTAGCATGAAAGGCTGATATTTGACTGTAATAAATAGATATTATTTAATGAGATTTTTGTTGTTGTACAATGGATATCAAATATTTTATATGTGGTTCATATTTTGTCTTTTTTGTTTTTAAGTAATAAACTTTATTAAACAAACATTTAAATATGTACATGAAATATCTACAAATTAGTTTTGATTCACTTTATCCTTTACACCAAATTTACCAATCCTGTCCCCCAAAGCACTACATTGCAAATCTATAAGACTCTCATTGTTGAAATGTTAATATCGTTTTCTTGTTAAATCCTAGAGTTAGGCCTTACAAATCGTATTCCTAGTTTAAAACATGGAACATTTCTTCTCTCTTGAAAGATCCTTTATTTTACCACTCTACATACTTTTACTGTCTTATTTCTCTTTGTGTGTGCCTTTTTACTCCCACATTTCACAAACAGTCATAGCAGTCCCTCCCCATACCATTTCCATAATCTTCTTTGGCCAGTATTTCAAACACCTAGCAAAATAGTTGACCAATCATTGTCAAGTTTCTTTAACCAATTAAACTTTTTATTATCAAAGATTAATGAACACCAGATTGTCCATATAGTTTTCAATGCATGTATTATCACCATTGCATTATGAGGTTTGAATTTTATTACATTTTGCTTCAGTAGTATTTTAAGATTTATCATTGGGGTGTGGAAAACTCTGTATCTTAGCTTCCCAAAAGCACTGCATTCTTCTAGTAAGTGTTGAAATGTTTCACATTTATTTTTACAAAATGAACAAGTTTCCTCTAAGCTCATTCCCAATCTTTTATTAATGTATGTTGTGGTCGGTAAAATTCCATTGATCAACTTGAATATGAATTTCATATATGTCTGTGGTGTATAAATTGAATGGAATTTAACTAGGACCCCTTTCATTGAACAATTTATCCATGAATTTTCATGAGGTTTTACCACCTTTCTTATGTCTTTATATCTAATGCCTTCCAAATTTTGCACATTTAGGTCATTTTGTATGTCCTTATATGCAATAAACATATCTGCCAAATAAGATCTTCTCTCCATCCTATTTCACTATATATTTTTATATCCCCCATTGGCAGACTGAAGCATTGATCCTTAATAACATATAAATATGTTCTTGCAGTAATAAAATCTACATATACCTTTGGATCAATTAAGTTAAGCCCTCCCTCATTAATGGGTAACTGTAATATTGCCATTGATAGTAATCTAGATTTCTTTCCCCAGATGAATTTTTTGATTATCTGGTTTATTCTACTGATTGTTTTGTTATATAGTTTGATCCATGGACCATGATAACTAAGGACCCCTGTTGCAATTGCATTGAACAATTGGGTTCTCATCACTTCATACAGCTTGAACGATGTGAAGTTATTAATCCTCTCTTCAATTTTTTTTTGTAATTAGTTGATTTAGATGACCATTCATATGTGTCTTTGACATATATATCGGCAATCCAAGAAATGACTTTGGCTGAGCTATAAATTTGGATGATATCCTTTTACCCATTGCCAATTGCCATGCTGCTGATTTGTTAGATTGAACTACTGAACCTGTAATTTCTTGAAACTTTTTAGGACATTCATCTCTACATTAATATTATAACCATTTTCTACTATTATTACAATGTCATCAATAAAGGCAGTGAATCCTATTGTGACACCCAAATGTGGTATATAGATTCCATTAATCAATGTCTCTATTTCTTTAATCATGGGTTCTACGTAAATTGCGAATAATAGCATTGCCAATGGCAATCCTTGGGGAATACCTTGATCTGGTATGAAGAATTCAGATCTGCGCATATAGTTTTTATAGGACATTCTACTATTTCTTATGTAATTTTCTATATCATTCTCTAGATAATGTAGATTTATCTGTCATTCTATTTCTCGAACTGTCTTTAATTAAATTCATTTCTGAAAACAATGATTCACATGCATACGTAGAGGAAAAAATTGATAATATAGTAGTTGTTAATTTTTTTAAACAATTAAATGTTTCAGGAATAGCATTTCAAGCAGCCGATAGTTCCTCTTCAGCATTCTTTTTACATATATCCAGTAATTGATCATTTTCCATTGTTTCTAACTCAAGTCAACAATTTTCTGTTTCCATATAGAACTTGATTGAAAATCGACTGATTGCATTTCCATATCTTTCAAATTAAGCCACTCAAAAATTTCTAACTTGAGACTATCCATTGATATTATGTCTAGTATAAAATAATTTTTGATATTTCTGAAAATTGTCTGAACTGTGTAAATCTTTAAAAAAAATTCATCAGTTATCAATTGAATAACAGCACAAAAAGTCTTGCATCAATTTTACTTGATCTGGCTTCTCATGAGATCCTAAATCAGTCAAGAACGTTTTTAGATTTGGAAAATATTTGAAGGTGTAAGAAATAACATCACGATTGAAAATTTGTAGTTTAACTGCAAATGTTTTGATCAAATCAAACATGACAACAATTGTCTTATTATAATCTTGAAGTTTCACATATAATTCATTTAGATGTGAACATGTATCAATAAAAAATTATTAATTTTGAAAGCCATTCGACATCCATTAATTCATTACATTTTCCAATGATTTTCTCATTATGTAAAAACAGTCTAATTTCTTTTAGACACTCAATGAATCTTTGAAGAATTTTTCCTCAACTTAACCATTGGACATTGTTGTATAAATGTAAACCATATTATCTGAGTTTACCTCACTCAATGTGTAGATATAAAAGTGATTAACTTAGTCACAATGTTCATAACATCTTCCAGTGGCTTAAAGCTGGCCATCATGCATAAAAGCTGCTGATGTATAGTTGATAAATAAACTGAGAAAACTTTTTTTTTTCAGTCATAAGCACCAGCTGTAATTACTGATGTAATTTTGGCAACATCTATATTGCAAATATCTATACCTTTTGTTGTTGTTACTAATGAGGTTAAACTGATCAATTCTTCTTTGATATTATCCCCAACACAATAGCACATAAAAATAGTCAAACGAGCTGATCCATTTTTGTCCATACTTTCATCAAGGCAGAGAGAAATTAAACTAGAAGATTTTATATCTTTTTTGTTGGTAAGTTATATTACTCATTTGCAGAATTTTTTCTTTAACTGTATTTCTAGCCAATGATAAATCTTTTATGCTCTGAATAATTTTTGCTTTGTTTTAAAATCTTCAAAAAGAATTGGTGCACATTTCATCCAAGCTTCTTTCATATATTGTCCATCATTAAAAGGTTTCCCATGTTTGGCAATTACATTTGAAATAAAAAATAAAAACTAGCAGTAATTATATTTGAATGATTTTCGATAAATTTCATTATAGATGTTGATTGAATATGTATATTTTAAGTGCTTGGGCAATATATTCTTTTTGTTCATCTTTACTTTCTTGACAGAATGATTTATGATAGGTCTCACAATGCCATTTTACATGATGGTGTTCTCAATACACTCATCAGTCCACCAATTTTGAAATTCTCTACTGCTTGATGATTTGTTTTTATTTTCACTAGTTATATTAATGTAATGGTAATAAATTTATTTAAAAGTAAATTTAAATGAGCTTTAATAATTTTATCAATCAAAAATTTAACATTTCATTTTTACAGCAAAGCTTCAAGCAAAAAAAAAACATCATTTGATGGCATTGATTATGCATTTTGTTCCTTTTTTTTCTAATGTGTCATAGCATCAGCTGGGAAGTGAACCAACCATGTGATGTAATGTAATGCACTGTGACTTTTACTTGTACAGAGTCAGGAATCTCCCAGCCACTTTTCCCAGAGAAACCTGTTAGCCACTTTACCTTTCCTTTCAATTCCCCACCCTAAATTTTCCCAAATCCTTCTCTATCCTGCTCCATCTCATGATGCTATGATATTTCAGCAATGTCCTCTACGAATAAATATAAAGTCTGAACTTCAAACAGCTAAACTCAAAAGATCAGACTTTATATATATTCACAGAGAATGTTGCTGAAATGTCTTAACATCATGGTGGGTGATTTGACTGTTTTCTATCTACTTTCAGTTAGCGAAAAGCATTATGATATTTTCTTATAAATATTAAGTAAAACAAAATATAAATTTAAGATTAATATAAATATAATGATATATATATAAGATTTTTTACAAATGTAATTAAAATATAAATTATGGGTCTTTTAGATATAATTATGGCATAACATATAGTCTCTGTTTATGTGTATTTAAATATTTCACAGCTCTGAGGAAGGTTGCGGGGCAGTCAAAACTTTTTTTAAAAAAAGAGTGTCCAATCAAATATCATTGCTTGAAGTAAGCTTTAAAAATTACACATTTTAAAATTATTGAAAATTCTTAATTAAAATATTCTACTGAACAAAGTGATGAATATAATAGGAAAAAAGTTAATTAGAAATATTTATATTTAATTGTAATGTCTCATCAATAAAGTATCTGAGACATTTGTCTCAATTTATGTGGCCAGACTTAATTATAAACAATAATAATTAAATACTATAGCTTGATTTATTTGACTTATCTTTTAGCAGAGAATTTTATATATGTATACGCACACACCCAAAGATAAATCAACATCACATCAACATCACATAATGCAAGATTAACCGTTTATCAAAAATTCGATTTATAAAAAATCTTTACCTTTCTATCCTCGTCTTTCTCCCTCCCTTCTCCTCCCCCTTCTCCATCTCCCTTTCTCGCTCATTCTCCCCTCTCTGTCTCCTTCCCACCCTTCCCCTCTTTCTGTCTGATATGAACTTAAAATCATATTATAAATTATAGAAAAATGATTATAGTGGCGGAAAAAAATAGAAATTATATTAATGGAGAAAAAACAATATTGAAAGATTTAAAGCAAAAAAATGTTTTAATAAAAAAAAAGTTTAAAATCTCTTCTTAGAAGAAATGAGAGAAATATTGTTATTAAGCAAATGTTTAAAACTAGATAGATAAATGGATTATAGATTTTTGATATGTAAAGTATCAAATAGAATAGAATTGAGATTACTAATATATATATATATAATTGCTTTTCTGATATCAGATTTATAAAGCAATACAGGTATATTGATTTGAATTTGTTCAGTAGAAAAAGAGTTAAAAATAGCAGTAAGTTGCATAATTGTATTAATTACAACTTTGAATCCTACGCTCGCATTGATAAAGGGAAAAGCTTTTATCAATGGCAAAAGAGAGAGAGAGAGAAAAGCTCTTGGTGACTGTAATAAACTGAAAGACTCAAGTGATATTGTGTTGATGTATATATATTATTGAAATTATCCTCTAACATTTGTAGAATTTTATTACCATGCTTTTTCTCCTCTCTCTTTCTCTTTTCTCTCTCCCTTTCTCTTTTTTACTTTCTATCTTTCTCTTTCGATTTTTTTTTATTTTAGTTTTCATTACCTTTGAATAAGATTTTCATTCTTTTATTTAATATATATGTATATTGAAAGTAGAGCTGGATTAAATATAAATGCATATAATGCTGTAAAGCTTTAATTTCAAACCTAAATTCAATATACGACTGTTAATGAAAACATCCACAGAAAATGAAGTTTTTTTTAAAAAAAATGTTCAGCTTTATTACTGCTTACTATAACTTTCAATATATCATGTGGTCGAGAGGTAAGCGACAGCTGCTTTACAAGCGCTTCCCGGCTGATGCTATGACACATGAGAAAATATATATATAACATGTATATCATAGTAATGGCTAGAAAATGTTTTGTGTTCATCAAAAGAGAATTATTATATTTAAATTCATTTATGTACAAATATTGATTCGTAGGAAAAAAGTCTATAACAATTCAAAGAAAACAGTAATTTTTAAACAGACAATGTGTATATGCATATATTTTTATACTACACACTCTTTTTTCCATTCTCTTGATTAATTACTTTCCTGATTGTATATTAAGGCAATACAAATTAGTAGAAATATCTTATGGTAGTAATGTCAATATTTTATAATTCACTTCAAAAGCTACATTAAACCAATCTTCAGGAGTTATTATTCATCATGATCGGCTGGCTGCAGTAAGAAAAATGCATGAATAATGAATTTAAAGTGAACAATGGTCAAATTCTCATAAATATATTGTTATTAATGTTTAATTGGGATCACAGCCCACTAAAACTGTGTTCGCTACTTTTATCTGTTACCATGTAATATACTTTGACAGTATGTGAATATAATTATAGTAGTTTGGTCTATTTATTTTTAATTAAAAATATAAATAAATAAAACAACTAGATTAAATAAATATAAAAGATTGATATTTAAAAAAGACAATTCTGAGCTAAAATTTCCAGCAACAATTTGGGATTTAAATTTAAAAGTACATTCGAAAAGAAATCATTTTCTTAAATACAATAATATCTTTTTATTAGATTTCAAAATAATTAAAACTAAACATTTAACTCCTTTTTTTTTAAAACTTGGGCATCTACATATTTACAAACTAGTAACTGCATAGCCAAGCAAAGCTATACAATTTTAGATTTGTAACAGAAGCATTTTTTTTCTGAGATATTAACGTACACATGACCTTTCTTTTTGTTTTAAGTTAAAAATTTGTTTAAGAGTATAATTATTACCAGATGCTTCAACTTTATTTCACTTAGATAATCTTTTAATAAAACTTATTATTACCATTATTATTAAGTCAGTTTTATTTAAATTCTTATGTACTATACTATATTTTCAATATTTACTTTTGTTTTTATTTTTGTATGTCTAAATTTTTATTTACACTGTACAGCTATTCTTACAAGTGTAGAAAATACTAATGTTATTCTGTAATTATAAAAAAATGCACTACAGAATCTTATACAAAAAGATAACATAATAATACTGCACTCTATTATAAATTAAAATTACAATCTATTTCATGTTGCCAAATATATTTAATATAATTTTTAAATCCACAACTCTTTTTTTATGAACTTATGCATACATGAGTGTCTGTAAATGAAACTTCTATATCATAAATCTATGAAGACTTTTTGATAAAGTTTTGCAATTCTTTAACCAATCGTTTGTCTATGAAAGTATGTTGAATAAAGAAGATATGATTTCTATTGTTAGCTAAATTTTCCATAACATTATTAGGATTTTCAGTGATTTAAAAATAGTTTAAAACCCTTAAATATTTACCCATGAAACTGTCACTGTAGACCAAAAAGCCAACCAGTTGGAAATCAAAACCAATGAAAATATGTCATCTTGATATAATGAAAAACCTTGGTAAATATACTTTTTCATATTTTTTAATGATATGAACTATAATGAAAGACATTAGTAATATTGAATCTCTTAACAATTAATGTATACATATTTATTCTTTTGTGTTAAATTGTACTGTTATATTTATTTAAATATGTGTGCATGTGAATAAATAAATGTTTGCTTAAAATGATACATGATCTATATTCTTTCTCTCTCTCTCTTTTAACTGTGTCACCAGTAATTTAAAAATTAGAAATATTTCCATGTGTTAATTAGTACTGCAATGGGTCCCCTGATTACTATTGTGAGTTAGCCTGGGTATATTTCAAGTGCTGGGTTAGTGTGCCTGTCATCTGGGCATGATGACTATATGTAACATATATGCCCGGATGGCACCTGAAACTTGTTCTCAAAACAAATAAAGTGCTTTGGATGGCAGGTTTTGGCCCAGCAGTATGGAGGGGTACTATAGTCAGGAAAGATAGTTGAGGTTGTCTGTTTGTGTATCCTCGATCTGGCCATAGGTATCATTGATGGTTAATCTATCAATGATATTCTACCCCTCTGCTTGAATGTGCAATCCATTGCCAGTGGTGTTAAATGATAAGACATTAGTAAATAACCATATGTGTAAAATAATAAAATGTAATAACTAATAAATGTTAATAAATTATTAATATATCAAAATAATTAATAATATATAATAAAATGATAAATATAAAATATTTTTAGACAATGGATGATAACAAATAACAAAAAATGTGTATATATATATATATAAGCAAATAAGTAGTGGCTATAGTTCTTATTGCACTATTTCCATCATCTAGCTGAAATTGTTAAATGTTTTTTTATTTATACCTTCCTAACTATATTCATTTTTTTATAATCACTTGCTAGCAATAATCCACTAGTTTGAAAAATTATGTTCTGTATTAATCGGGGTGTTATACAAGCAACTGAATGTATAAATAAAATTGTGAATTTTTCTAAAAACATTTAGCAATTTCAACAGATCATAGAAATAATACTGTATATAATTACGGGCAAAATGCTATCATCTTAAACTTTCAACCAATTATTAAATATCAATGTAGACTTGATATTATATCAAATATTAGACATTATGATACTAACTTTCCTATATGGAAAAAAAGTATTTTTTTTAATAATTATTGCTTTCGACATAATGATCTAATTGGTTACAACATCAGTTTAAGTTCAATAGTCATGATTCTAAAAAAAATCATTTGATAAGTTTTTGATTATATGAGTATCACCCAAAAAAAGAGAGGAATAATATTATTTAAAACACTATGTTCACCTCTATGTGTTATTCCTACCTCTATGTGTTATTCCTAACATATGGATGTGTTTAGAAAATTATAATGTTTGAATTTTCCTAAAGACATTTACAAATTTCAATTAGACAATAAAAATAGAATAATATATAATTACATGTAAAATGTTACAATCATAAAACTTCCAACAATCGCTTTATTTACGTGTCTTTATATGTGTGTGTATATAAATGGGATAAATTATAGGAACTACAATAATAATTGTGAAAGATGAGAAAAGTAAGTAGATTAATTTTAATTAAAAATAGAAGTAGGGTTATGGAATGTATATAAAAAATATTTCAGAATCAAATTAAAATGACCTATATAAAAGGTTTAAAGAAAGATTACGGTTTGGTCCAGAATAGTAGTTTTAGATATCGGAAAGGAAGCAAAAAAGAATAAGAATTTGGATTATTTTTATGTGGAAATGGCAGAGAAAATATTGAACTTTTTGATTTGGATGAAAGATATTAATGTAAAGAGGATCAAAATCAACTGTATAAAGAGTGAGAATAAAAATAAAAGTTAAAGATGATGGAAGAAGTAGAGTTTTTTGATTATGACTTTGTGATAAGAAAGGGAAATATAATAAGATATTGGAATTAAGGAAACAGATTTTATTAAAATAGTTAGGGGGGGGGTGTCAGTTTTGGGAAAATGATTTGATGATAGAAAGTAAAAAAAAAAGTTCAATATGATATGTAATAATTGCAGAAGAAAGGAATGTTTTATTCGACTAATAGGATCTCTTGGCGTATAATCCAGGTATAAAAACTTCCATCTTCACTTAAGGGTTTTATATCATATCCCATAATAAACACAGATATTAGGAAACTTTTTTTTATATAAAATTAAAGAATGAATCATTTATTGAATAGAGTAGACAATGATGAATAATTTCCAACTACTTTATTTTATTATAAAATAAATAATTATTATTTGATAATTAATGAATCAAAAAAAATACAATAGTTAACGTTTTGTATTATTTCTATCATAATAAATTGAATTTATCATTGTATAACTTAATAATATTTAAATAGAAAAAAAAATTGATTTGTTTTGAATAATTCTGTTATAGGCTGCTAAAAATCTGACATTTACCATTGATTTTTACTTTTGCTATTAAATTATTACGTAAATTTGTAGTAAATGAGATGGAAGATGATTTTTTAAATTTTCATCTACTGTTCTAAACTATGTGTGTGTGCAACTATATTAAATGAAAATTAAGGAAATATACCTTGGTATACATAAATTCTGAAATGCTTTGTCACAGAGCAGCGATTAGTAATCTCAGAAAAATAATATATCTGAAATGCGTATCAAAATATTATTACTACAGTAAGCTAGAAATGTGAATTTGTTTTTTAGTATTCAAACATTGACTTAATCAACACTCTCTGAATGATTTGGCTTCATTCTTTTGAAAGGATCTACTTCAAATGCATTCATTATATTTAATCCAGTGACAAGTCATTTAGATTTAAAACCTTTATGTCATTTTGAGATAAAATGAATACTGGATAATTTTGCAGCACCTTGCCGAAATAAAAGTCAATTAGCCAAAAAACAACTGTAGAAATTGTTTGATATTGCCATTTAATATCAACGAATTAAATCAATGCTTACATAATGGCTATGAATGAAGATAGAATTCACCACCATAATGCAAAGAATATAAGTTGATAAATAATAAAGTAATACTTACTCTAACTTATAATTGAAGTTTTATGTATTAAAAATAGCATGAAATATTACACAAATGTGTTGAGAATGATTTCTCCAATTGCCGCTAAACAATGTAAAAAATCCTGCAAAAGTTTGTATATCTACCTATCAATAAACAGTATGAGTATATGGATCTCCACATTATGAAGTCCCAAGAACTTATATAAGAAAAAAATTAGGCAATGCTAACTGCGAGAATGGAATTAACTCATTATAGATATATACAATGGTTCATTGAATTTGAACCATCTTAATAATTTGCCTGAAGGTTTGTGATAATGGTTTAATAGATGTGATAATATGTTGTAGTATTTCCTTCATCTATTATTAAATGTTGAATATCTAGAAATTTTTAAACTTCCCAAATACAAACAACTTGTTAGTAATAACACACAAATAGACAACACAGGTTAGTAGATTATACAATGTTTCAAGTAATATTATTCTCCACTCTTCTTCTGGCATTGCTGGCTTGACCTGTGACAATATTAGCATAGGAGTCAAACTTATATCTTCAGATTCTTGATCATTACTCTAACCAACTGAGCTATTCTGTCAAAGACAACAATTAGTAAAAATTGTATATACTTATCTGTGAGGGTTGGTTCAAATCCTCCTGATTTCTCCGATTTTTTAATACTTTTTTTTAAAAGTTAGATTAATTAGAGGCTTCCAGACATTATGTATTGTCATACAAAATTGGCTTATAGGATTATTTGCCATTATCGTATGAGCAGCTTCTTTGAATTTTCTTCCTTACATCTTTTTTCTCTATGCAAATATTTTTATATTTTCCAACTGAACATATGTTCATTATTAGTACATATATAGTCTACTACTGTTGACACATTTATTTTTTAATGTATTAGTTGTATTCTTTTAATCACTGTTCAACAGAGTAACAGGTCTTTCCAATATAGTTCCTTTCACATTCACATGGTATTTCTTACTTGCAGTTTTCATCTTTCAGCATTTCCAGTTTAGAATTCCTTGAAGTGTAGTATAGCTTTGAAAAGCTGTTCTGTTATGTTGTCTGCAGATATTTTTTAATTTGTCTGCCATTTCTGGTACATATGGATACACTACATTATCAATAATTGTTTTTCCTTTCGCTATCTCATTTTGTTGTCTATTAAAAAAAATTTTGATGATAGCTGATGGATTAAGCATTTTTCATAAGAGTTTGTTCTATGTATATCTTTTCATTTTTCAAATTACTGGTTTCTGAAAAAATTCTTAGAAAAAAGTATTTAAAAAAATTGAAGGGATCACAAGGATTTGAACCAACCCTCACAGATAAATATATAAAATTTCTACTGACTGTTGCCTTTGATAAAATAGCTTAGTTGTTTAGAGCATTGCCTTAAGTTTGATATTCAAGAATCTAAAGTTGTAAGTTTGACGCCTTTGTTAGTATTGTCACTTGTCAGCCCAGCAACATTTGATGAAGAGTGGAGAATAATACTGTTTGAAACATTGTGTAATTACTAACCTATGTTGTCTATTTGTATGTAATTATTAACAAGTTATTTGTATTTGAGAAGTTTAAATAAAGTTAAAAAATTTCTAGACAATTAATATTTAACAATAGATGATGAAAATAGTGCAACATATTGACCTATCTTAATGTACTCAAAGCAGAATCACTAAGTATCCATTTTAATAACCTTGTAAATGTCTAAAGTATTTATATTATGCAATATTAAAAAATATATGGCATGAAATATTGTGTAAATGTATTAAGATTGAATATTTCTCTGGTTGCCACATAAGCAACAAAATTACAATCTTGCAGATACTCACATGTTTAACTGTCAATCAAATAAAATGGAAACATAAATTTCTATGGAATTTTTTTGTGTGGTACTTGGAAAAAATTTCATTTCCAACATATTTAACTGAATTGCTTAGTAAATGTATGAGGTTTATTTCTTTCTTTGCAAATGGCAAGCATAAGACTCCATAAATAAAAAAAATGATTGGTCATGCATGATTAAGTTTTTTCCCATAAATAGAAAATTATTGATCATGCATGATTAAGCTTCTTCTTTAATAAAAGAAAACAAAACATTCATCACATTTTTATATAAAACTTTGATTTTAATATAGATCTTAATTTATAATTATTTTTTTCTACGATAAAATGGTTTTACATTTTAATGTATTGGTGTCTCACTTTCAATTTCCATAAATTTTGTTTACATTTTTAAAATTCAATTTTAATGTGATTGATACAATAAATCTGTTTAATCACATTATTTGTTTCATATTTATCTAAACATTTATCATTCATTAAAAATTTATTTAAATAAATATTACATCTAAAGGGAAAATAGACTCCAGTGGCAATTATCATGAAGACAAATAGGCAATGCATATGGGTTTAAGTCTTAGAACCATTTATATATATATATATTATACCAGTCAACGTATTATCTACCCAACACAACCTAAACCCCGAAGTTGGATTTCAAACCCAGTCAAACCAAAGAATTATATCAAAGACCAAACTGAATTTGAACCCAATTTATGAGCTCAGATCAAACCTAATGGACAACACATATTGACGGCACATGACTATGCACCAAGGAACTAGCTCAATGGATATGAAGATTTCTGAGATCCCTTATCTGACTCTAACTAACATATAATAAAATGACTACAGATATTTCTAAGTAAATTCATATATGTATATTTAGGTTGCCAATACAGACAGTGAGCATTAAGATTTAAAAATAGTTAATAAATAATAAAGTCAAACCAAGTATGTTATATAAAATATTTAATAATAAGCAGATATATGTTCAAATATTTATGATAAACATTATAATTTATCTCTAGACTGTGGAGCGTGAATTACAATGTACAATAAGCAATGGCAGTCATACTCATATGCCAATAATTAATATGCAAGTATTTAAGAAATATATTTTTTTATACCCTGACAAAATAGATAAAAGTAAATAAAGGTATTTGTGATGTTTGTGCTGAACGAATTACATACATTTCATTATCTGGTGTTTTATTTGGAAAAGAAAATATAATTCTAATTTTGTATAAGAAAGATGTGAGAGTCGTTTTCCACACATCTGTAAATCAATTCATGAACAGCATGATAAATATAGGGTATAACATCAACACTTAATAAAGGAAACTTATTTAAACTATCAATAAATATAAACGTGTTTGATTTTAATAAAATCGATTCATTACGATTTACAAAGCATGAGAGGGGGCTTTTATTTGAAATAAGAAATAAATGGTACTAACGCCTTACGAGCAGCAAAACAAATATGAAGTAAAATGGTTTGTCAATGGTTCAAGAAGTAGAAGGGCAGCTTGTATTCAACAAGTTTTTTCTGCCCTACATGTGATCTGTGGAACACAGGGAAAGCCAGATTGGGACACAACCACGAACCTTTGGTGTTCCAATATAGTGATGAACGAGGGAGGAAGTGATTTCTTCCTATATTTTTAAACTAACAATAATATCACTGATGTGACAAACCTAAAAAGCAAGAGGTTGGCTCACATTAGCAATGTTCAGAATGGTGATGATACAATGATCATCATATTTAATTAATAAAGCCCAAATTATATAAGAAATGCTTAACGTAATGACCTGATCATGTCACATTAAAGTCAAACTTACCCTGAGCAAAATACTTAAATACAATTATGTAATTATAATAGTCATACCCTCAATATCATGCCCTCCCTGAATAATAATATAAAATACAGGATTTAAATTAGAATATATTTATTTTATTTCCCTTATTGACCTTTAGTAAAACATTAATAAATGGAATCAATATGAATAGACAATTTTGTCTAACTTAAATAAAATAACCAGGAGCATAGGTTATAAACTGGGCTAATGATAATCATCAGCCATTAGTAAAAATATCAACCATTAAATAAATCCTTCAACTCGATAATTAATTGAACCGTATTAATTTAGTTCTAACGGGCATTAACTAAGCTATAAAAATTTAATGCAATATTATTTTCTTAAGGTAAGTTTAAAACGAAAGAGATTATTATCAAGTTGAAAGTATTATTGGCATATTATCAAAAATAAATGATATTAATAATCATTCAAATAAATATAAATAAAGTTAGTTAAAAGAACCACTATAGTAAGAGAAAAAAGGTTAACAAAATATTAATTTTAAGACTAGAGATAAGAATAGAGAATTACTATACAAAATTTAATACATTATAGAATGAATAGAGAAATTTAAACAGTAGTTAATGTAAGTTATGATTTGATAGAGTTCATAAACAGACCAGAAGGTTGCAGTTCATAAAATAAACATATTGCCAGTCCTTCCATGGCTTGATCATTAATTTATACAACAGAATCCAGTTGGGTTTAGGAGACAATGTAGGTGTGCACTTGATTCGTGTAAATTTCATTTATGGATTGGTTTCCTTAATATTTCAGCAGCTTACAATTGGTATGGAAAGTTCTATTTAGCAGCTACATTTTGAAGATTTGTGGGGAACTTCAGGTTCCAGCAATCAGATCCCTGAAGTTATCCACGTACCATGCTGAAAATACTATCAAAAATCATGATTAAAAGTGACGTAGCTTCTGGTAGCAAAACTTCTTAAAAAAAGTAATGGCTTATTTTTCTAGAAATTTTTCTGGGCTATTTATACTTTTTCCTATGGTTTCCCGCTCATTCTGATTCTGATGCCTTCAGGATAAAGCTTTTACATGATTACAAATTAAAATTTTCTTTAATTGATTTCTGATCCATTCCTCTGATAAGACTTTCAAATTCATTAACTTTGAATTCATTTTCTATTTAGAAAATGAATTTGTAAAATCTGAACAAATGATTTTAATTAAGAAAGGTCCTTACAGTTTTAAATTATCATTTTAACTAATTAATAAAAAATTCCCTATTGTCTTTGGGCAAGGATGATCTGAAAGCTTATCAAAAGAATGTAGCTTTTAATCATATAAATTTGAACAAAATAGTAAAGTATGAAATAAAACATTCCAATGTAATGAAACGTTATAAGGAATATATATATTTAACTGTTTATAAATATATACATACAATCCACGCAATTACAATATATATATTTTTATGAATATTTTATCATGAGGTAATTAATAATATTAGCAAGTTTAAACATAAAATAAGTAGCTTTAATAAATACTTAACTAATAATATGTTTTAACTGAAACTAGCGTGTATTGAAAATAGTATAAAGCCCCATTACATTCGGAAATATTCACGGTTAGTGACAGGGCTTGAATTAGGTTAAAGGTGAGATCTCATGAAGCTCGGATTGAACTTAGATCTGTCCACTTCAATATATATATATATATATATATATATATATATATATATATATATATATAAGGGAAGCAAACCATTCTCCATATGGCTATGAATTAAAACATTCTCTGTATTAAGCAAGGATTATGAATAATATATATATACTCAATATATATATTGTGACATGCACAATCATAATTTATTATCTTTCTATAATTTATAAATAATATCAATAAAAAACAATTAGAAATCTTATGTTTGATAAATATATTTAAACTTTGAGTGAATGTAGAGTGAATGAATGATTTATTAATTAAAATTAAAATAAATTTTTTTTTATAATCTATGAATAATAACAATGGACTTTATTAAGGTTAAAATAAAAAAAATCATGATCCATGAGCTAATAAGAAGAAGATTGTGTTATTGTTGTTACTAAGTAACTGGAAAAACTCAGCAAATAGAAGAAATATACTTTTTTTATTCAGAGAAATTTTGTTTTTATTTTGCCTACTTTTCACCAACAGTCTGTGGATTTATGATAGAAACATAATGTACTGTGAGTAGAGATTATATAGGAGGGAGAGAACATAAACTCTCATCAATTAATGTCTGCAGTAATAAATAAAATGAATAACAACAATTGCTATACTAACCATCCGAAGCCATTGAACCTTTGGATTTTCCGTAAACATGAAATGCAGTGTTTATAAAAGGAGTATATAAAAGGAGTAGTTGGATATCATCTAATAATAACAATGCTCATTGAATCCTACATCTTTGTTTACCATCATGAAAATGTTAAAGAGGACACTGCAGGAGAATGGAACTGTAATCTGAACATTAAATGTTGATCTTAGTAACAAATACTAATAAATAAATCTTTTTTAAAATTATCTACTGTTTGGTACTTGGATATTAGTCCTGTAATGTAGAAGAGATACGAGACTTTTCACATCCCCAGTAATCTTGTGATGATATCAACTTGAAAAAAAATCAACCCTGCAATGTATATTGAAAAATGTGTGAAAAGGTGATTACATTTTTCAAAACATGCTTTAATTGTTATTATTTTGCTTTATTTAGAGTTGTCAGTTGAAAAAACATGGTCTTATTTAAAATGTGCCATCTTTTTTTTGGAAAACCTACTTTGATCATTGTTCTTTTGCATTCAGTTCATTTGATTTAAATTTAATAATGAGTGTAAGTAGTTTTTATATTTTGATTTTGTTTTCAGAATTTCGTAAGTAATGCATGCATGTGTTTTGTTTTTTTTTTGGCTATTTGGAAATAGTCCAAAATAATGCCAACCTGCTCACTACCCAGTTGAATGCCATGTTTTTATTAACAATTTTTTCCACCTGCATGAAAAAACGATTACAATTGACCTTTGTTTTGTTTTATTATGTTTGGTGTATTTACAAAAATTATAGGTCAATGAATATTTTTCTATAATTTTTTTCACCTGCATGAAAAGTACTAATTAATAAAAGTCTTATAATTTATATTTCTTCTGAATTATTTGATTTGTTTGATTGCCTTTTTTTGTTTGGTTGTGTGTATTTATAAATAAAGATATAAGTTTATTACTATTTCTCTAAACTTTTTTTCTGCCTACATGAAAAGTGCTAATGAAATTCCTATAATTTATTTCTTGTTGACAGTTTTGTTTTGTGAATTTACATAAAAAAGAATAGATTGATGAATATTTTTCTCCAATTTTTTTCCCCCTGCATGAAAATGCTAATAAAAGTCTTATAAGTTAGATTTCTTTTTTTGTTCTGAATTAGTGGTTTTATTTGGTTTACTTTTTTTTTCTTTTTAACCCTAATAAAAATCTTATAATTTATAATTTTTTTTATTTGGTTTGGTTTCTTTTTTATTTATTTTTTTTATAAAAAAAAAAATCCTTGTATTTTTTTGGAAAAGATCTTCAATCACATGTTCATTTGGGGGGGGGGGGATTTTCCAGTTCGTGTATCCATTTTCTGTGCTAATGTGAAATTTGAATTGGATATTTTTTTAAACGTGATTAATTCCTGATACAGTTTAAGTAGCCTACATATATATTTTATCTGTTTTTGTAAATATTATTTACCAAAAAGTATAATTTAGTGATTGTATGTAAAGTAACATTGGGGAGTTGATTCAATCTAGTTTCACCAGGGGCAAGAACACTGTAGCTTTTACAATCTCAAATTTATGCTTTGCAATTTTGTTTTGAATTGCACGTTTTCTTCAATTTGGTTGTTTGAAGAACAGTGGTAATTTCCTCTTATTGAAGAACAGTGGTAAGTAGCATACATGTATATTTTATCTGTTTTTGTAAGTCAATATTATTTAAACACAATTCTAAATTTAGTGATTGTATGTAAAGTAACATTGGGAAGTTGATTGACTATATTTTCAATGGGTGTAGTCTTTAAGATATAAAATTTTATGGGTTTAAAATGTTGTTTGAGTAGTACTCCTGCAAATCATACATCTGTTTACCTTTTTTTATATTTAGTGTGTGTTAATTTTAGTCCTGCAATATGGTATTAGACTAGCTGGAACTTTTCATATTTGTGTCAACATTTTGATAACTTTGTAAATCTTGAGAAAATATCATGTACAAAAATCATCCATGTGCAAGTTCCTTTTTCAGCAAAGTTCTGATGCAAAATAGCATGTACAAGATCTGTGTACATGTTATTCCAGTCAGATCATAAGATTTACAAAGTTATCAGTGGATTGATATGAATGTGAAAAGGCTAACAGGTCTAACAGTGTATTGCAGGACTAATACTCAAGTACCCTTATCTTTAATAATCAAAGGAATAACAGTAATACACTGATAGATATCTATCCAATTTTCTTTTTAATAATTTAAATTATTAATGCAGTCCATATTATTTGTACACATTTAATTGATAAATCAAGTAAATAAGCCTTAAGTTGATCATTGATGTAATATTTTAGAAAACAAATCAAAATTAAAGTCATAATTAAAAGTTTAAATATATAAAATGACCATTATGATAAAAGCATTACTTGATTTAAGATATGAGATATTTAAAATAATAATAATAATAATAAAGAATTTTATATTGTGAAAGATTATGTATTTAATTTAAGCATTATTTAATTTGCCTATTACACAAATTATTTGATTATTAAAATATTTAGTCATATATTCCTATTATACACTTATTAGAAAATAAAACTTTTATTTATTGAATTTTATTTTCCTTGCCAAATGATATATTTATCAACACATAGATTCATTTGTGCCTCATAAATTCATAAGTCTACTATAATATAAGATTAAATTATTATAAATCCATTTGTGGATCAACTTATCCATCTGGCTACCAGTTATATAGTCAGCAATGCAGTTCTTAATCTATTACGTTTTGGCTAGCCCAAATATATGGGTATTTGGAGACCTGCTTTTCATTTCAATAATTATCCATTACATTTTTGCTGACCAAATCTGTGGGGCATTTCTGGATCAGGAAACTCTTTATTCATTATATTTTGGTGCCCAATGTGGGAAGTGAGTGTTTATTCATAACCCATGAGAGATTTAAAATCATAAAATGATAAATAGATAAGAATAGAATATTTGCTTAATGATTACAATTAATATAAGTTATTTTTGTGTATGTTAGTGTTGGATTAAATTGATTAATGACTCTATAGATAATAATTTTAATTTTGTAGCTATGCTTCATTAAGAGTTCAGATTTAGACTTGTTTGTGAATTGTTTTCTGAAAAATAGTGCCACAATATGTGAATTGATCCCTAACAGAGCTACAAAATACTTTATAAGTTACCTGCATCGTATAAATTTGCTGACCTTAATGCATTTTTGTTTAGAAACTTTTATTTATATAAATATGAAGCAGACAGGAAAGAAAACATAAACAACTATATTAAAGATCTATTAGCAGTAGGGTTTAAATTCAAAACTATTAAAAATAAAATCATAAAATTTAATAATACAATAAACAATAATGTACCTCACACCAATCTACCTAGAATAACAATCCCCTAGATTCCTAAAATATCTAACAAACTAATGAAAGCATTAAATGATAAATTTAAAATAGCAGTTAGAACTCCACCTAATTCTAATAGATTGATTAACAACTCTAAAGACCACATTGATTGATCGTTCACCCCACATGTGGTGTACTCTATTGCCTGCCCTCAGGCCGGATGCCACACTATATATTATGGTGAAACGAAAGCTACAATCAATACTAGACTGGCTCAACACCTTTACACATTTAACAGAGCTCAGAAGAACAACAACACATCCTCTGTATTTTTGGAGCATGCTAAACAATCTGGACACAATTTCACACCCACCAATCCCATAATATTGTGCTCAAAATCAAATGATCACAAAAGAAAAATAAAGGAGGCAATTTACATTAATTGAAATATCCATGCCATTAATAGGAAAGACACTTGCTTCGAGATCTCGAAGAAATGGGCTACATAATACTAGCTTATTTGAATATTTGTATTTGCATATATTTTATTATACATTTTATGAAGGCTAGGAATATGAGGCATGGATCCTCGAAAATGTTAAGCCGATAAACTTTAATACTAATTTATATCTTCTCTAATTAACAATTATAAATAAATGTTTTTTTTGTTTTACATAATAGTGAGGAGTAAAACTATATTTAATACTTTATAAGATAAAGTACCAGACAATGCTGCCTGGACTTGCCAGATGATAATGAAAGTGAAAATTTATGATTATGCTTCTGAAAGCACCAAATATGTGCTATGTGTTAGTAAGGTGCCAAAAGAATTTGGGCTCATTACTAATAAATGTTATTAAAACTTCTTCAAGGAGCAATTGTAAAATAAATAGTAAAATCTATTTTGAAGCCAACTTTTTTTTATATGTCAAGAGCATTGACCAGGAAGCAAACCCAGGCCAGCTGCTTGGAAGGCAGCTATGCTAAACACTAGGCCACCAACGATTGACACAGCCAACTTATTTTATTGAATGTATTTGTTACCTGGTTATTTTGGAAAATGGATGGAAAATATTGATGATTGCTGTTTAAATTTATTGATGGTAGCATAATGCAAAGTCTTTTGACATAGTCATGAAATTTATACTATATTATACATGATATAAGTTGAAATTTAAAAAACCTACATTAGTTTGGAATAATGATATTGTGAATAGGTAAAGCAATCACTACTTAGAAATAATGCTATTATGGTACTTTATGTTGAGAGGATCACTTTTATATAAATTGAAATGTATATAAGTAAAAATTTAATTAAGTTATACGGATTAACATATAAAGCATAGTACAGAAAAATAAGTTATTCATTTCATTTAGTTTAGGATATTGAATTGAGGAGTAAATTCAATTTTTTTTACTTTTTAAATAAAATAATAAACATAAAATAATCTATGGAAGTGAGCAGGAATTAGAGATGTTATGACAGGGAAGTGAAGTTAATAAAGTCTCTATCACATCAGAAAATAATCAAAATGAATTTATAATAATATTATTGTGGAGTTTGATGAATGAAATGAAACAAAGCAAGGAAGAGTTTAAACAAAACCAGGAAAAATTATCAAAAGATCAAATGAAAGATATCAATGAAAACTAAGAAAAATATGTCAAAAATAGACTAGAAATGAAACAAAGTCAGGAAATGTTTAAACAAGAATTGAAATAATGCCAAAAAGAGTTTAAACTAGACATGAAACAAGGCCATGAAATCTTAGTATAAAAATAGAAAAGACTGAATATGAATTAGAGAATAGATTAAGACAAGTGATCAAGCATGTGCATACAGAATTAATTCATAAAATAAGAATGGACAAAAGCAAATACATAGCTTGAAAGTTGAGGTTTAATGAATTATAGAGTAAGATGGAAGAAACTCAGGATCAAATGCAATCTAAAATCAATAAAATAAAAGATAGCATAGGAAAGAGTTAAAATTGGACCCAGGAGATAGAAATTCAGACAGAAAAATACAGATTAAAATGCCAGAATAAGAATAAAATCTTAGTAGCTAAATTAAAAAATGTCAACAAATTAATGATAAAGAGATAGAGAAAGTACAGAATAAACAAGAACAGGAAATCAAAAGTTTAGAAACTCATAGTAAGAATGAAAAATTATAATAATAACTTACATGTGGTACAATTTAAAGTAAACAATCAGTTTTTTTAAAAGGGAATTCCATCACAAGCTTAAATAATAATGATAAACATAAAATTTTATTGCTAGAAATAAAGCTTTAAAAATTAAATGGTTTATTATCATGATATACATAATCGTAAATGTAGGTTCCTTGATTGTGGACATAAAAAATCTCAATCACAAAGTAAGACCAGTGACATGTGTTGGGTTTATGAGAGTAGTGATTTGGAAAATATAGCTTGTTGCAAGATTACAATTAAATGTGTAAATCACTATGGATATAATAGTAAATATCTAATTTTTTGTCAAGCATTGGTGGTCGAGAGGTCAGCGACAACTGCTTTATAAGCAGTTGTTCCATGTTAGCGGATTCGCTTCTGGTTGATGCTATGACACATAAGGGGAAAAAATCTAATTTATAGTAATGACTATACTCATAATTTTGTTTGGTACAAGGACTCTATATTTATTAGAAATAACAAAATTGATTTTATTAATCAAATAGTTTGCAACCTATATAATGTTATAGATTTATTTTATAAATATTCAGTTAGAATGAAATATAAAAGTGCAAATAAACATAATTCTTATATAATTTTGTCTTATTGTTTTTAATAAAAATGTAAAATTGCAATTAGTATGAAAGGATTTTCTAATGCTAAAGATCCAAGACCTATTGTATCATTGTGAATTTAAAGAACACATTCTATTTGATTTTAATATATTATCTATCAGCAGTCCTGAATTAAATAAATATAAAAAAATTCCCATTGAATGATGGTCCATATAAATAGTTGAGAAATTTGGGGGAAATGCATTTCTGCTGGAAAATTAGAGGTGTTAAAGAAATATATAATGTCCTTAATTTGAAACCATATCATGAACTAATGTCTTAAATGTTCTGGGGAAAAAGGAGGACATATAATTAATTGTTCATAGTTATTAATTCTATTGTATAGTTTTAATACTATATATATATATATATATATATATATATATATATATGCTGTATGCACAGATAATGAAGCTAGTATATATAATCAAAAGCAAATATAAAATACTATTTTAGCTGAGCACTTTCGAAAGACTTCTTGCTCTCAGATTCATAGCTACTATCTTGTTAAAAACTGCATTGTTAGAAGGAAAATTTATGCAAAATAATGCAAATTAGTTACAACTGCCATTTTCGGGACAGGGCAAAGCAGGCTTCTCTTTGATTAATGAACTTAGGATCGCTTGCTATGTGTAATGGTTTTGATTATATATATTAGCTTCATTATCTGTGTGTACAGCACATATATATATATATATATATATATAGTATTTTATAATTTAATGAAGTAAATAATTCAATTATTGTATAGTTTTAATTAATCATGAATTATTGATGGAAGGTTTAGTTGGTAGTGGTGACTTAATGTTGTTTACAATTGTTTTTTAATTAAGGATGGAAATATGTAACTTGCACAATCATAGTTTATTAGTTTTCTATAGTTTACAGATAATATCAATAAAGAAAATAATTAGAAATTTTATGTTCAATAAATATATTTGAATTTTGAGTGAATGGAGAGTGGGTGAATGATTTATTTATTAAAATTAAAAATAAAATGTTTTTATGTCCTAACAAATAATAACAACAAACTTTATTAATGTTAAAATAAAGAGAAATTCAAGCTCTATAAGTTAATAATAAAAATAATATGTTGTTATTGTTACCAAGTAATGGAAAAGCCCAGCAGAAAGAAAATATACTTTTTTCTACAGAAAAATTTTGTTTTATTTTACCTACTTTTCATCAACGCTGTGGAGTTGTAATAGAAATATAATGTACAGCAAGTAGAGATCATATAAGAGGTGTAGAATATAAACTCTTCTCAATTAATGTCTGTAGGAATAAATAAAATGATTACAACAAATGCTATGCTGTCTATCCAAAGCCATTGAACCTTCAGATTTGCCCTGAATATGAATCACAGTGTTTATAAAAGGAATAGTTGGACATCATCTAATAATAACAATGCCCATTAAATCCTATGCCTTTTTTTGCCATCATGGGAATGGTAAAGAAGACACCACAGGAGAATGGGACTAAAATCTGAACATTAAACATTGAACTCGATAACAAATGCTAATAAATAAATCTTTTCTAAAATTATCTACTCAAGTAACTTTTACTTATCTTTAATAATCAAAAAATAACAGTAATATAATGATAGATGTCTATCCAATTTACTTTTTAATAATATAAATTATTAATGCAGAACATACTATTCAGTACACATTTAATTAATAAATCAAGTAAATAAGACTTAAGTTGATTATTGATGTAATATTTTAAAAAATAAATCAAAATTAAAACAATTAATATTTAAGATTTAGTTTAAATATATTGTAATGCTATGGGGAAATACAAGGTTGTACTTGTTATAATGGTCATCAGTATATGAACACCAATTGCCCTAAATTGTTTAGCCATTGGTAACTCTACAAAAAATTGGGATTTCAACTATGAGGAATCTGAAGAATAGTATTTTTATCTTCTCTCATCTTAAAAAAAAAATTAATCTCAAAAGGGATGAGCATGATAGATCAATCTGAGAGATCAGCATAGTAAACTATAAGTTCACCAGCACTTCCCCAAAGTAATAATCATTCATCATCATAAATGACCTATCAAAATAAATGGTTCTCATCTGATCCTTCATGTCAGCTGTGGGTGGTGCGATTTCTAACCAAAAACACCTTAATATAACATTCCCAGGCTAGCAATTCTTTAATAATATTGACTTTTTTTTTGTATGTTTACAAAGTTTACTTTCTTTCGTTTCTGAATTATTTTTTCCAAATAATATTTTTGACAATGGGATAACAATAGTTGTTTTTTTTTAATTTTTATTGACAAGAGGGTCTTTTTTGGTGTGTGTTCAAATAGTAATTTGTGGTTTTTTAAATAGTATTACTGTTTTTGTAAAATTGGATTGACAAAATTCAAGAGAGAATGGGTTTTTTTTATGGATCTTTAAATAATAATTGACGTTACTTTGATAGGTTTATATTTGATTGCCGACAACGATTAGTGGGAGGGGTGTTTTTGTGTATGATTAAATAATAATTTACATTACTTTTATAGGTTTACATTTGATTGTTAACAACAATTATTGGGAGAAGTGTTTTTGTGTGTGTGTTTAAATAAAAATTTAAAACCGTTACTTTTATCGATTTACATTTGATTGACAACCGATTTGACTCCCTTTCGTTTATAAATTATGGTTTTGGTTCTACAAATAAATATTTTTGACAATGGGACAATAATAGTTGTTGTTTGTTTAATTTTTTATTGACAAGAGTGTGTTTTTCAGTGTAGGTTCAAATAGTAATTTGGGTTATGTTTAAATAATAAGTTACAGGCTTACTTTGATCAGTTTACATTTGATTGCCGACACTAATTATTGGGAGAAGGGGTGTTTTTTGTGTGTATGATTGTAGACAACAATTATTGGGAGAAGCCGTTTAAAGAATAGTAGTTTACGTTACTTTTAGTGGTGGTGTCCATTTGATTGCTGACAATAATTAGTGAGAGGGTGGGTGTTTTTGGGTGATGATTAAATACTAATTTATCTACCTTTTATTTTACATTTGATTGCTGACAACAATTATTGGGAGAAAGGTGTTTTTTTTTTTGTGTACATTTAAATCAAAATTGAAGTTACTTTTATCGGTTATATTTGATTTACAACCGATTTGACTTTCTTTTATTTTTTTTGTTTATAAATTATGGTTTTGGTTTGCCCAAAACCTAATATTTTTGACAATGGGACAATAATAGTTGTTGTTTCTTTCATTTTTATTGACAAGAGCGGGTCTTTTTTTGGTGTGTGTTCAAATAGTAATTTGGGTTACGTTTAAAAAATAATCGGTTTACCTTACTTTTAGTGCTTTACATTTGATTGCCGACAACAATTATTGGGAGAAAGGGTTTTGCATTTTTTTTTTGTTTGTGTGTATGTTGAAATCAAAATTTAAGTGACTTTTATCGGTTACCATTTGATTGAAAACCGATTTGACTTTTTTTTTTCGTTTATAAATTATTTGGGTTTTTCCAAATAATATTCGGTTTGACAATGGGACAATAATAGTTGTTGTTTCTTTAATTTTGATTGACAAGAGTGGGTCTTTTTCGGTGTATGTTCAAGTAGTAATTTGGGTTACGTTTAACTAATAATTTACGGTCTTACTTTGATTGGTTTGCATTTAATTGCCGACGACAATTAGTGGGAAGGGTTTTTTCTATACGATTAAAGAATAATTGACGTTCCTTTTATTTGACCATTTGATTGCCAATGACAACAATTTTGGGAGAAGAGAGGTTTTTGGGGCTATGTTTAAATAAAAATTTGAATTACTTCTTTTATTTTACATTTGATTGCCGATGACAACAATTATCAGGAAAAGAAGGGAGGTATGTTTAAATAAAAATTGAAGTTACTTCTTTTATGTTTGACATTTTATGAAGGCCATTTGGAATCCCTCAAACAAGCTTGCCTTTATGAAGTGAACATTTCTGTCATCGGCTACAATGAGACTTACAAATGAAAGTCGAAAGATGTTTTTGGACTCAAATCTAGTATATTTGCCGCACGATCCAATCTTTTCTTTCAGCAGCAGGCTCCAAGTTAACACTCTACCTTTTAGCATAAAAACAAGACTTAACTCTGAGTTAACAATCTCTTTAGGATTTATTTTAGAAAGATTGCTTAAAGGCTTGGGTGCAGCCGCGGAAATGGCATATTTCTAGAAATTTAGCTAGAAATAGCACCACCCACGGCTGTCACGAAGGATCAGATGAGAACCAAATAAATAAATCAACAGTCTATCTTGGGGCTGAATTAGAAACAATAAAAAATATAAATCAACAGTCAATCTGGTAACTGGATTGGAAATGGGTCTTCTGTAGACTAGGCTAACTATTAAGCCCTTGCCAGTTTGAGCAATTATTTAACATTAATTTGGATGCACTAACTTAAGTGCTCATCCATTAGAATATATAATTATAAAAATCTAAATAATAATGCTGGAACATTAAAACATGCTGATCATCATCAATGCTCTGGCCACTTAGTACCATTAATGTACTGACCAATTATAAACCCAATCTAATAGAGACCAAACAAAATAAAAGGTAGTGCATGGACTTTGAAGAATATCCTCTTTGCACCAACCCAGGAATCATCATCATCATCTGGATGCCCATACACCAAACATAAACCCCTTATCCGATATAGCTGTTATGCATAAATCTAGCTCAGAAAGCAAAAAGTCTATAATTTATTACTGTGGGACGAAAATAAATAAATCAACTTATTATAAATAACCTTAAGCAAATCATGGGCTTCCATTACTTATAAATAAATAGCTTTATTGGTATCATTAAAAAAACTAAATCCTAAAAGCTGTCATGATATAAGGTCACACACACAATACTTCACAAAATAGGAATTTGATGGAATAAAGTAATTAAGACTAGAAAGAGTATTTTTTGAAAACAATTATTTAATATTTAATTAAACAAAAAATGGCATGATAGTAGATAATTTCAAACATCAATTTCATCATAAAAAATAAATAATTATACAGTTTGTTAAAATTATAATAACCTATCAATTAAAGTGAAAAGCTGAAACCTTCTCACATGCACATTTAGAATGCTTATATAACAGCCAATAAGATGTAATAATGACTGTATGAGTAGCTCTCAAGTCACAACACAAGACAGATTTTATAAGAAAATTTTATAAGAAAAAGATGGCTCCATGTTCTTCTTTTACTTAAATTTCTATATATATATATAAGCCAGTCTGAAGCAAATTTTATTCATGGGTTAAATTTCAATTTATTATGTTTCAATTCATTAGATTATTTCTTTAAAAATAACTAAGAGTTTGTTAAATATTTTCAAAAATTAAAGATAACAATTGTTGATTTTACCCAAAGGGCAAATTGAAAGAAAAAAAACTTATTACATTTATAAAACAAAAACCAGATTTTCTATTAATAAAAATATAGTGTGCACATATAAAAAAAATAATAGTATAGCCAGTTTTCTCATTCATGGAGGTCTTTCCAGTTGCAATTTCAGTTTTTCCTAATAAAATTTCTTCTTGAAGGGTTCTAAACAGAGATCTGGTTAAATTTGTTCCTTTCTGGGTTTATAGCAATTCCAGAAATTTTTGTTCATTTGGTTTTCCTCTTAAATTTCAGGTGAGACAGATATAGGCAGAGACTTTTCATGCTCTTGGTTGAAGGCAGTTTGCAGACTGCTTAAAGGGGTTTTTACCTTCCCTACATTTTCTTCCAGTGGAGGTAGGTTACATGGAGGAAGGTGATGCCTAGCTTTTAGCTGAACTTAGCACATAGTTTTCATTGTACAAACCATTTTTAGTGCTCAACTCATAGTATACTAAATATTTGATTTAAAAACTACTATTTTATTCTATAGCTTGGTATCAGCTTGATTAAGCTTGGACTGCTCTCTCTTCAACAGCTAAGTTAGGAATAATTTCTTCTACTATCTTTCTCAGCAGCAGAATTAAGATTTTACTGCTCTCATCAACAGTTAAGTTAGAAATATATTTCTCCACACACTTGGGTATAATCACTCATTCACACCACATATATTTTTAGAGCAATCCTGCACACAAGCCAATTACAATTGGTCTCTTATATGATCATTTTCATGACAACCAATAAAATAAAATTTCATAAAAACAATTGTACAGACAATTCTCTCCTTAATCACAGAGATTGAAAATAAGTTAAGAACAAGAATTTAACAATATAAAATTCTTGGCATTCCTTTATAATTAAAAATCAAATCTTCTTGCAAAAAAACAACAAGAAGATAATCTGTTGATTACACTGATTTGATTTTTATTTTCATCAAATAAAGAAAGGAAAATAACTCTGATTAATTAAAAATAACAAATTTACAAAGTTATTAAAATCTTATTTTGTTCTTCACTTAAATATATTTAATGTTTGAGACTATCATATAGAGATTTTACAATGATTGATTAAGTTAAATAATGACTCTTTAAAAAAATAGATCTAAGAAAATTTAAATATTATTTTTCCCCATTAATAAAATATTTTTATTATTCTCAAATCTGTGGAACATGCTGCCAACTATCTAATTGTTTATTTTTCTAGTACAGCTATGTAACTCACCTGGTTACAATATAAACTGATCATTATAATAAAAGAATTAGATATATTTAAAAATAATGATAATGAATTTTATAATGTATGAAAGATTATGTATTTAACCTTTTTATAAACATGTGTGTTAATGATCTTTAGATATAGATCATATCTAGCAATTGCAATATAGCAGGGATAGATTATAAGCATACAATAAATTATATTACATCGCAATTGTTAGAATTAAAATCATGTTATTTATCATAATAAACTCAATGAGTTGATATTTATCTTAATAAACTTATATTTTATTGTTAATTTAAGCGTTATTTGATTTGCTATTACACAAATTACTTGATTACTAAAATATTTAATCATATATTTTATACTATATATTTATTAAAACCTAAACCTTTTATTTATTGAATTTTACTTTGCTTTCCAAACATCAACACATATAGATTCATTTGTGTCTTATAAATTCATGAGTCTACTATAATATATGTTTAATTTATTATAAATCTATTTGTGATCAGATTATTCATCTGTCTATAAGTTATACTTCCCCAAGTACAGTTCTCAATCCATTACATTTTGGCTTATCCAAATATGTGGACATTTGGAGAAACTGCTTTTCATCTCTGTAATTATCTATTACATTTTTACCACCAAATCTGTGGGGAATTTGTGGATCAGAGAGCTCTTTATCCATTACAATATATTAGATATAGGTGTTATAAATATTTAAAAAATCTTTTTTAAAATTTTTTATAATGGATAAAAATTTCAGTTACACCACTATATGCAAATTTTTCATTTTATATCTCTCTCAACATCTGTCCACTTTTAAAAAGATTAAATAATTATACAAATAACATTTGTTAAAATGTAGTTGGTCTCATAATTATCTATTCTAACCTATACCTTTCTTTCTCAAAATACATATAAAATAACCCATTTTATTCTATTAAAAAGCCTATTTAAGATCAGTAAAATATTCCTTTTTTTTTTATTTTTATACATATACCTCAACAATGGTCCTCATCACTTTTTTTACTCTTTCTAAATACATATTTCTTCAGGTATGAAGATATCAAATTTAATATAAATGTGTTTATCAATAATCCTAATAAAGAATACTGAAATGGCAAAAGAGTATATACTTCAGATATTGTTCTAAATTATTATATTTCAAATTAAATCTTTGATTTATAGAAATCATAACTTTGAAAGAAAATCTAACTGATGATTTTACTGTTATAAATTATATAAATATCCAATTTTTTTTTCAAATCTTTTCTTCCAAAAGATTTCAGTAACTTTCATAAAATTTCTTAATTTTCCTGCATTTTATCACTTCTCATTCATAGCAATTACAACAACTTCTATTAATTTATAATTTTTTTCTATTCCTACATATATCTCACATCTTTTTTCCATTAACACTAATGATGGTTTGGTGATTTTGTCATTTAAGTCATTTTATAGCATTGCCATCTTTTTTTAATATGTCTATTCTTTTTACAAATAACTTTCCATTCTCTGTCAAATGTTGATTAATTTCAGTGACTGTGTTTTTACATCTAGTGTATTCATTCTACTGTAAATTAGATCATGTTTATCATTTTTTGTGCACTGCATTCTTTTTCTTATTATGCTTATCTAACCTAATCAGGTGCATGTTTCAATTTGCAAACGAATTTTTAATACACACTGCTATTTAGTATTTATATTTTATCTTCATTTCTTTGCCATTTTATTAGTTATCTCTGTTCATCTATCTTTTTTCCCTTTCAACTTTACATATCCTACTATATGATTTGATTTCAAAATAATATCTTGATACTATTTAACTGTTATTTTATAATCCAACATAATTGAACATTTTTATTTTACTTCCCTTCAGTTTATTAAATTTCTATATCTTTCTTCATTTAAAAATATGAATGCTTTTAAAAATTAGCTTATTTGATTTCATTTCTGTTACTATTAAATTGGGATCTAAACTATAGCATTTTAATGCTATATTTAATCTATTCTTAACAAATATGCAAACCAATTGAAATTTTTTTTATTACCTAGACCTTTTCATGTATAAATCTCATTCTCATTTTTAAACCCTTAACTATGTACAGTCTCTTAGATTATAATTTTTATTTTTTTAACTTACATTACATTCCAATTGCTTTTTATCATTATATAACTGTGTTTGAAATTTTTTTAGTTATTTTTTTTCCATCTTATTTATATGTAATCTTAATTCATATCATCACATTTGCTAATTGACATTCTCACTTTATAATAGACAGAGTTCTTTCCACTATAATAACCAACGACTCTTCGTCCTAAACATCATTTAAAAAACAGTATATTTTTTATTCCACTATTATTATTTGTTCTTACCCACAGAAAGAATTTGTAAAAAATTCTAATTTACTTTAATAATAAATCTTTTTTTGTTTTTGTTATTGTTTATTCATAGTAACAGCAATCCATCTACTAGTTGTAATATATTTTTTTTAAATCTAGGAGTTTTTTAATTAATTTGCAAATTAAACTATTTTACTCCATTCCAGAAAACCAAATCTTAAATATGTGTATTCTATTTGCTTCCACCTATATCCAACTTCACCAATACATGACCCATCTTAAATTTTAGCCTATTATTTTATGAGAGTAAAAATACAAAAATCTCTCGATTATATACACTTTATAATATAAGAATATATTTTACAAGAGTATATAATCAATTGTTAAAAATTATGGTAATAAATCGTAGCAATTTTTTACTATTTACTGAGTCATGCTTTTGATATGAGTATGATTTCAAGTTTATATTAAAAGAAAGAGATAAAATAAATTGTCTCCGTAAGGCTGGAATACATTGTGCATCATCAGTTCTATTTGTTTCTCAAATCATACTTTTCTAAATTAGCAAGTATTTTAGCATTATCAAACATTTGTGACCAACTTCTTAAAAATGTAAAATAAAAGTTGATGTATTTAATTTTTGATTAAAGGCATTTTTATTTTCATTAATTCTGACATTGATTTGTCTATTAGACTGACCTACATAGCTTCGTAAACAGTATAAATATGGAATCTCATAAGCACCCTGGTATTCCAAAAATACTCTAGCTTTATGGGGAAAAAATCACCGATTTCTTTGCTAGTGGAAAAAGTAGTCTTTATTTTAAAATTAGATAGTCTTCTACCAATTTTATCAATGTCTCCTTTAATATAAGGTAAAACCATTCTATAACTAATTGAATTATCAATTTTATCCTTTTCTTCCTTTTAATATCAATTCTATGTAATACTTTATATATGATGTTTTTAGTGTAACTATTAGAAAGTATAATATTTTTTGTTAGTTCTATTTTTTCAGTAAGATGACGTTTATCTGACGAACTACAAGCTCTCATTAAAAGATTTTTTGCTACAGAAAATATTTGTGCAGGATAATGATGAGAATTAAAATTAAGATATCTGTTTGCGTGCGTGGATTTTCTATAAACCAATATTGATCAGGAGTCATCGCAGCATTTTCTTGCAATAAAAACATCTAGAAAAGAAAGTGATTTGTAATTTTCAACTTCCATAGGAAACTTAATATTAGAATGCCAATCATTAAAAAAAAACAAGAAAAGAGTTCAAAGCATCATACCATGAGACCATCTAATAAATGTATCATTCACATATCTGAGCCAAATAGAAGGTTTCTTAGTAGCTACATTTAATACTTGACTCTCAAAATTATTCATGAAGAGATCAGCAATTAATTACAGGTGACAGCCGAGATCCCATAGAAAATTCTTTAATTTGTTTATAATTTTGAAAATCATGACTAAAAACTGTATTTTCAAGGCAATGTTTTGCTAATGGAATAATGTAATCAGGCAAATTATTATATTGAGCTATTATAGATAAAGCTTCTTCAACTGAAATACTAATAAACATAGAAGATATCTCAAAACTAACCAATAAGTCAGTTTTAGTTAGTTTTAAGTTTTTAATTATAGAAATAAAATGATTTGAATTTTTAATTCTGGATGGAATGTTATCTATCAATGGTTGTAAGCATTGGGCTAAATATTTAGCCAAAGCATGTGTGAGAGAACCTATACCCCACACAGTAGATCACAATGATACCTCGGGTTTATGAAATTTAGGCAAACCATAAAATTTAGAATATAATGAAAAGTCTTCTCTTGAAGAAATTTTAATTTTCACATCCTCATCTATACTGGAATATTTTATAAAACATTTTGTCTTTTTTTCTAAATATGTCAGAGGACCTCTAACAATCTTTGTGTAAGTTCCATCATTTAATACATTTAAAATGTTATTTTTATAATCTAAATGATTAAATACAACAGCTGAATTACCTTTATCTGCTATAATAATTATAATAGACTCATATTTTTTTAAAAATTATGAAATGCAACAAATTCTTCTTTAGATAAATTACTTCTTGGTGGATTCATATTTTTTAAGATGTCACAAACCTCAAATCTAATAAAATCAGTAGTGTATAGATCTATATTTTTTTTTTTTTTAAAAAAAAAGACTCTATATTGCATATAATAGTTCCAACTGGAATATGTTTAGAAGCCAGCACATAATTAAAACCTTTCTCCAATAGGGAAATTTCATTTGAGGAAAGCTGATGATTAAATATTTTTTTACATGTAAATCAATTGAAGTATGTTTAGTAAATTGTTTTTCCTTTTTAGCTATCAATAAAGCTAGTTTTTTTTTTTTGTTTAAAAGTTTTAAATTCTGAATCTTTGATAGACCAGAAATAAAAAATAACAAAAATAGACCAGAGAACCAAGTGAATAATTCTGCCTAACGTCATACATTCTCTTAGCAAAAAACAATCAATATAATTTAATTTCTTCCTGACGTCATAAATAAAAGAAATCAATAGAAGATTGTTTAATTTTATCATAAAGACTACTTTTTCCACTAGCAAAAAAAATGTTGATTTTTTTTCCATAAATTTAAAGATAAAATACTTTTGGAATACCAGGGTGTTTATGAAATTCCATGTTTTTACTGGTTGCAAAGCTATTTGGGTCAGTCTAATAGATGAATTAATGCAGAAGTAATGAACATAAAAATGCCTTTAATCAGAAGTCAAATACATCAGCTTTTACTTAAAATTTTTTAGAAATTGGTCACAAACCTGATTTTGATAATGCTAAAATACTTGCTAATTTGGAAAAATATAATTTGAAGCCATGGGGGAATTGATTATAATATTTAAAAAATCAACTTGTTTATATAGAGCTGATGAAACACAATGTACTCCAACCTTATGGAGACCATTTATTTTATCTCTTTCTTCTAATATAAACTTGAAGACGATTAATGATGAATCTGAAGAAAATGATCATTTTATTAATCCACATATTCTGAATGCTCAACTACTTCACCCTCAATCTCATTCTTTACCTCATATTCAATCTCATTAATATTTGAGATCTAAACTAACTTATGGTTTAACCCAAAAGCTATTTTATTTACATCAAATAACCATAAAAACATTAAATATATATATATATAATTTATTAAGATATATATATAAACCAACATTTTGACCAGGTCGCACTGGTCATCAACTGGATAATAAATAATATAAAATAATTGTAGAAGCGCTGTAAACACTGATGTATAACAATAATGAACTTTCTATTAATATAAAATGGAAATAATAATTATAAGAAATTATTTATATTAATGCGTTTTAAAAATTCTTTCAAATAGAAGATAATTTTCATGAATCATGATTGTTGATGATACAATCTGGCCTTTTAAAGATCTCAGTAACTTTTTTATCTGATATTGTTGGAGAATATCACATTTGTATAATATTCACATATTAAAAAAATCAATATTATGACTTGTATCTATAGTGTGGAGTGCTGATGATAACAAGAGTTTTTAACTGCATTAATATGTTCATCTCCTCTAGCATATAGAATGTTTTGCAAATGTTACATGGAATTTTATAAACTTCATGTACTTCAAGAAGGATTGAGTCTTTAAGTAATTTTTTGGTAAGTAGTATATGTTGTCTTTATATTATAATGTCTTAGAACACATCCAATGTTGTCCGTAGTTCCTTTTCTATAGGAAATCAAATTCTAATAGTTGTTTTTTTTTACTTCTTTTTTTTTTTGTTTTATATTTTGATTGTTTAAAGTTGAATTAAGTAAGGCTCAGTAAATTGCTTTTTTTTATTATAGCCATTAGCTAATAAGACATTGCTTATGTAATTGATTTCATTTTTGAGATTTGTTTTATCTGAAAGAAGGATACTAGCTCTTGTGAAAAGAGTTTTTGCTACAGAAAAGTTTTGAGATGGCCTATGGTGTGATGAAAATTTTAAATATCTGTCAGTGTATGTAGATTTTCTGAAAAATAAAAAAAATACAAATCTATCCCTTTTCTTGCTAACAAGTACATTGAGAAAGGAAGTTTTCCAACAATTTATGTTTCCACTCTAAATTTAATATTAGGATGTATATTGTTTATGTGTGTGAAAAATCATATATTTTGTCTATCATGTTTTCAGATGACATGTGTTATCTATGGATCTGAGCCAAACAAGTTGTTTTAAAGATGCTGACTCTGAAGCATAAACTTCTATATATTCCATAAATAAATCAGTTATTATCACTGAAATTGGAGAACCCATTGGAGTACTAAAAGTCTGTTTATAATATTGTCCATTATAAATAAGTATTTGAAAGGCAAGTTAACTTCACCATTTAGAAATGATATTTAAAGCTTCATCAACTGGAATGTTTATAATTAAGAAAGATAAATAAAATGTATAGTTAACATTCGATTTAATAGATGGAATTTTAGGTCTTATTATATCAGATTATTTAATACCTAGTTAAAACATGAGTAAGAGATCCAATTGCACTTACTATTGGACAAAGAGAGATATCTGTTTTATGACTTTTTAGAAGTCCATAAAATTTTGGACAAACAATATTTTTCATGAGGAATAATTTTATTTATTTATGTTGTTTTCAATTGATAATTTGTTAATAATTAATTGCCTTAGTTGTCTTTTCTAAATAGGGTAGTGTGATCTCTTTTTGATTTTTTATAAATGTTATCATTAAATAAAGCTAGGATTTATTGTTAGAAACATCGTAGTTATCCGATAGAAGAAGAATAATAGATTTGTCTGACTTTGGGGTATTTAGAGATTGTCTTTCTTATCTTAATATATTATTTTTAGAAAGATTTGTTTTTTAAAAAATATTATAAATTTTGATTCTTGCTGCATCGGCTGCTGTATGATCTATTTGGTCAAGAACTGATTCCATATTACAGATAAATCCTGGAAGGTGTTATTGCAAAATTAAAACCTTTCTCTAAAATCAAAATCTCATTTACAGAGGATTTTCTTTGATAAATTATAAAGTTTTTTAATTTTAATCAGCATTATCTCTCCAAGCTATACATATAGGTCATAATATTGATTTTTTTCTAATATACGAATACTATTTAGATGTGATATTCTCCAGTAATATCAGATCAGGAGAAGCCATTGAGATCTTTAAAAGATCAGATAATATCAACAAAGTGATGATACATGCAAATTACCTTCTATTTGGAAGAATTTTTTTAAAACTTTAATATCTAAATAATTTTTTATAATTATTATTTCTATTTTCTATTAATAGAACTTTCATTATTGTGATGTGATGTGATGTACTGTGATTTCTTCTTATACATCATTATTTACAGCACCTCTACAATTATTTTATAATATTTATTACCCAATTGATGCTCAGTATGATTTAGTCAAAATGTTGATTTATATATATTTTTATATATTTTTTTCAACAAATTATATGCAGTTTTATCTAGTAATATTTCATTTATATCGGCAGCCCATGAAAATCTTCGCTTTAATACATATATATTATAAAGTATTAAAGATTTTAAGACTTCTCATTTGATAATTTAATATACAAAATTAACAAAGCGTATGCCACCCTTGAATGAGAAGCTATAAAGATACACAGAAATTATTACACGCTAAGCGCTTTCGAGGTCTTTTGCCTCATATTCATAGCGGTACTGTGAGCTGCAGAATGAAAAAACAGGGCAAGGGAAACAAAACTGTATGCAAAGCATATGCAAATGAACTAGATAGTCCAACGTTTGGAGATGTCAAAGCAGGCATCTCGTCTATTGATGGAGTTATTATTGCCATTAATAAAATATGCTTCTCTGATTTTCCGCTTGATTTCATTTTTCTCAATACAGACTATTTTAGGGCTGGAAGGTTCAAACAAATGTCCTGTCTTCTTGGAATGCTCTAAAAATGTTGATGAATTATCATTGTTTTTCATGGCTCTATTATATGTATATCTGTGTTGTGCAGTCCTGTTGATTATGAAATATGTTTTCGTGAATAACCATGTTTAATAAAATAAAATTTAAATTTAATGTTCCCAAAATCATATTTGATAAAACATCTTTTATTCATGAAAATATTCATTTCAATATATATATATATAACCAATTTCTGAATGTTCTAAGTCAAATCATAGTCAAGGCATATAAATAGGAAGTCAGACTTTTGTTTCTATCTGACAGTTCAGGAATTTAAGCTTTTGATTCATCTGATCATCAGAATTTAATTCAGATAGTCTGGGATATTTTGCACGGATGATAGTTTATGATTTAATAAAAGTTTTCAGGAGGAATTTGTAGCAAGTCTTTCATTGCACCATAAGGTCCATCTATGACTAATATGTATGAACAGTTTACAATTATTTACTAAATGTATACATTAGTAGGATTATCAATTTTTAAAATTACATTGTAAAATAAAGTCGTATAATGCAACAGAAAGAGTTATTTTAAACCTTATGAGTAGTTTAATTTCTTTTTTTTTAAATCAATATTTTCGTTTTTATATTGGAAAATTTTTTTTATATTTTTTCCCTCTTTATTTTATTTTTTGCCAAGCATTTACAGTAAATCCTAAACTGTGAGTTAAATTCTTTTTCGAAATTATCTGTAATTTAATTTTCTTTATTTTTAAATGATTTTAGTTTCCTTTTTATTTAAAGAACTTTTTTTTTAAAGCTTTTCAAAAAAAAAAAAAAAATCTTTTCAAAATTATAATAATGAAAATAATTTAATTTTATTTACAGTTAATTAAGTACTATTTTTTTTTTTTCGAATTTGATACAATAAGATGTATATTTTTAGTATTGTTTTCTATAATAACGTACTACTATTAAATGTAATTTTTTTAATAAAAGGGTTATTCATATAAAATTGTTTTTTTCGGTTTGGATTTGATTATTTAGATAAAATGAATATATGTATACTGTATATAAAAAAAAATTAAAAGAGTAAAATATTTCTAGAATTGGATTCTAATAGTTTGTAAGAGATCTAAAAAGAAACCACGAGTGAGATGGATGGAATTTTCTGGCGTGAAACTCAGTTCAACTCAGTTAGATCATCCTGCAGCATATTGACATTGATTAAAAGCGATGATGATATATATGTATCTTCATAATGTAAGTGGTTTTATTATGTTTACTATATAATTATAATTAGAGATACTACAAAAAAATTAGAAATTTACCATTAAACATTACAACTTATATATATTACATTGCCTACTCCCCTCCCAATCCTAAAACATAATACAGTATTTATGGGAAAATTTTTGCTCAATTTTGCGCATATTTTGTTGAGCTTATATTAACTTGAATAGTAAATAGTGTGCAACTATCTGCTTACTATTTATAAAAAGCCAGTCTAAAAAATCTGTAGGTTATTTTCAAAATAATATTTTAACCAGCTTAACATCAGTATAAAGTGATTTAGAAATACTGAACTTTATTTAAGTATATATTCAATTATTGACTAAAAGATGAGATTTTAGAATTAACATGGCTAATGAGAAAGTAACATATTTCATACTCATAATTAAGAGTGCTTTACTAATATTAAAATAGTCAACATTATTTTAAAAAGCTAAAAAATAAAATCTGTAATATTATTTAAATAGCTTCATACATTTGTTGAGTTCTACTCCTCCCCCATGTTTATATCTAGGTGGTGTTAAAACATCCTTTAAAAAACTCATTACATGAACAGTTTTTTTTCAGGTTTGACAATTGCTAAATGATAAGAAGTTGATGTTTTCCATGCATATTTTACTTTTCAGTTAATGGTAGTTTAATATCCATTAGCTTTAAAAAAATCTCTTAAGTTTGAGGAAAAAAACTAAAAATTTTAAGTTATAATCAGGCTGTAAAGTCTACCTAGTCTGTATTCAAAACCAAGTTATGGCATATAACATATAGTGCTACTATATTATAGAATGAAAAATTTTGCTATTATTTGAAAGGAACTCTTTTAATATTTAAAGAAATTAACAAGAGACAATTATGTTCTTTAATAAACTCTTTTATTCTCTCTATTCTTATACCATTTAAGGATTAGCAATGTGCAGGCTGGGATCAAGTGATGTATTATTATTGGTCATGTGATATAGTATTATTATTGTGTCATTTATATTCTTTATAAATACAATTTATCCAAACTTCAAACACTTTTTAGCAAAACTTTATTTGTACATACACCTACGTTTCGACTGACCTGCAGTCTTCTTCATAGCAAGGTTATTTTGATCTTCTAAATAAAAAAAATGAAAAAATCGTTTTGTTTTTATTTTATTTAGAAGATCAAAATAACCTTGCTATGAAAAAGACTGCAAGTCAGTCGAAAAGTAGGTGTATATACAAATAAAGTTTTGCTATAAAGTGTTTGAAGTTTGGATAAATTGTATTTATATGATATTTTAAACATAAAGAAAAGTGTGATTTTGGTAATATTTATATTCTTTATATTGCAGCTGTTACATAAATCCATATAATCAATTAATTTCTATTTTATTTCTGCATTTTTGATCAGTAAGGAATCCTTGGCTATCTATTAGTTAATGAGATCTTGTTTAGGGATTTATGTGTATATGTGTGTTGAATGACAATTCGCTTTCATTCTTTCAGGCCCAAATAAATTATAATATTTTAGAAGTTATAGCGTTATTAATAAAAGCTATGATTTTAGGCTACAATGAATATTTATAGAGTCTCTTAGAACAGCGGTTGGCAACCTTTTAGATATTGCAGAAACCACTAACGTAATTTTTAAAGATACGAATTAATACGAGAATTGATGTATGTTATATATATATTTATTTATATATTAATATTTACATGTTGTATAATTTGTTAAAGAATTATGTTTTATTTTGTTTTGTTTTGTTTTTTGTTAATATAATGTTCAGTTTATTTCATAAAATAAATGAATATATAAATACGTATTTGCTACGTTTTATATGTGTAATTTTCTCATTTGTATTTACAAAAATTATTTAACGAATAATATTCTATTCTTTAATAATTTTTATAGATGTGTTTTCCTTCAAAATTCTTAATAACATGTTTGAGTTTTAGTTCACCCAATTACCAAGGATACGCCGTAGTCAAATGCCTAGTCAATTGCACAGAATTCGTTATTCTTATTTTATTTTTTCTATGCTGCTGACCGAGTAGGGATTAATTAAATGCCTTTGAGGTAGATGTTTTGCAAGTCACAGTAGTATTTTGTAACAAATCAATTAGCAATATAATGTTCTTGTTCTATTTTACATATAATAATACAGCTTAAACAAATTATTTAAACATTTTATTAAATGAGATTAGCGAATTTAAATAATATCTGAATACCTTTGTGGACCACTAAAATTACATTACGAAGCAACAGTGATCCGTGGACCACCAGTTGCTGAATGCTGTGAGCCCTTTCAAGTGAAGATAAAGAAATTTCTGTATATTTAATTTCTCTCAAGTGCTTTGGAGGTCATTTATCATGTTATAGATTTGAAAAACAACATCTAATATAAAAAAATATGTATTCAAGTGTATCTGTCATATGAGATAGAGCGGTGAGCGGTGGATCATGTGAAAGTCTGTGCACATATACGCTATATACTACTAATATTTTAGTGTAAAAATTATGAATAAAAAACAATTGTCTTAGGCCATTGTGCAACCAGTATTTGACCTATAATCATAATACCTCCTTGGTAGCAATTCATGTATTTCTTTTCCTTTTGGGCTTTAAATTTGATTAAACTCATTTCAAGCAGTTAAAAGTAAATTCAAGATCATCCAAATTTAAATGAAAGTTTTTTTTTATTAGTATATTATTTTAGTATCTACATTTTTCTTTTACCACTTCTACATCATTTATTGCAAGGTTTAATAAGTAATAAATGTCAGATGAGAATGCTATTGTCCTATCCAATATTGCCAAACTAGTTTCAAGATTATGGTTTTCATCAGTGAAGAGCTTAGATTTTGGAACAGCACACCTGGATCTTTAGAATCCTACTGGCAGTCATTATTTACCTCCCTGTTATTCAATAAAGCTATCAATCCAGGTGCATCATTTCAAAATACAAAGCTCCTCACTAATAAAAACCATAAACTTGAAACTAATCTGGGAATATTGGATAGAACTGTACAGGATAGGAATTTATTAAGCACTACCATATACAATCTATTACTTAGTAAAGCTTACAGTAAATGGCATAGAGATGATGAAAGAAAAATGTATGTTGCTAAATCAGCAATATGTAAGCTAGATCATGTTATATTTTATTGATAAATTATTTTTGCTGTAAAATAACAATAAATAAGCTAATGAAAATATAGTGTAAACACATAATGTTTTAATGTGTGTAACAAAGAAAAGCAAATCAATTTTCCTCAGCCTATCAATAAATAGCATTCTATATATTTAAGGAAGCATCAAGAATAAAATAAACCTTCATTCTGAATCCTCGCTAAATACGCAGTGCTATTTATTTATAATCTGAGAGAGATTGGTTGCTTCCCTTAGTTACATTTATATTAAACTACTTTTTTCTTGATTATTAAAAGAAGGGGATGGAAAATTAAATTCTATCAACATCCTTCTTTAATTGTTCATTAGTTTAATAATATTAGTGTTATATTTTCATCTAGCTGTTATACTAAATTAATTTCATTCTGAATTTCCACCAATGTTAGCAAGAATACACTTATAAACTCAACACCAAACGCTTAAAGAATAGATGGTCCATTCTATTCTTGATCCTTGCTAACATACAGAGTGTATTTATTCATAGTCTGAAAAAGTGTCATTTGTTCCCCTTAATTATATATATATATATACACACACACACACAAATAAAATGTCTCTTGATTATATATTTATTATTTATATATATATTAAGCTATGATAATTTTATGTTTTGATGTATATATCTATACTTGTGTGTGAGTGTAATAATTAGGCTTTAAACTAGAAAAATAAATGTAAACTACCACACTGATTCCTAGTACAAGTTCCTCCCTCTCATAAACTATTTTTCAGTGAAAATAATATTAGGCTGAGTTCTCTTACTATACATATATTTCTTGAATAAATTCCTAATTATCAGGTAATTTATAGTTTTAAACATCTTTAATCTCCTCATCAGAAAATATTGCCTGACATTCTAATAAATATTGTGTTTACAAAATTAATGTTCAGAAATTTGGAAAACTTCTTTCTCTTTTTTTGATTCTAGGTATAAATGTTTTAAACATTTACACAAAAAACAGTAAATTGAAAGTGATTATATTAAACTTTGTATATATTTACAATAATATATATTAAAATAATAATTCAATAAAAAATTATTTAATAAGACAACTTTTATAATAATATATTTAATTTCACCAACCCGGATTTCGCTCCATATTGGAACTTTATCAAGATGTAAATACACTTAAAGTTACATTACAATTCTTCTTTTTCTACAGCAACTTCACCTAAAGGTTTCATTTTACATTACAATATCAAAGATAAAACATAAAACAAATCTTCTATTTCCTATTCATCTCATACATAAATAATTATACATAATATTTACACACAAACATGATGTAAATCATAATCATACATTTACATTATACAATCACTCATTTATATCTTAATATCATTCATAAATTTTCCAATCTTTCTCTCCTTACATAGCTATATAAATATAATTAATATTTTAAACCCAACATAATTAGAATGGTAAACATATATATATATATATGATATTAAATCTCTTAATCCAATATTATAAACTAATTACAATGTATGAAAATGATTTCTGCCTGTGCAGATGTAGTGTATAAAATAAAACAATTCATGCAAGATGAAGGATTCACTCACAATCCCCCCATATACACACATACAATCATGCATAAACACACAGAAAATAGTAAAAAGCAATTGTTTAACTGTCAGAGATTTTATATTTTTTATTTCTTATTTAACTTTACTTAAGATTTGTTAAATATCAGTTGTTAATCAGTAACCATTTACTAATTTGTATGAAATCTTAAAATCAGGGTCAGAGAAAGGTGGTAAGCAAGGTAAGCAAGACATGAGGGTACCAACACAAGATGCAGAAACTATGTAAAATTAAAAATACATTTATTTATGTTCTGTTATGAATATTAATTGTTGCAACTTGATTTTTTATTTCTACAAAATAAGAAAATATAAACATATTAAAATAAATAATCATTTCTTGAAATACAATTTGTCAATTATAATTTTATACAATTTGTCAATTATAATTTTTTACAGTTTGCTTTTCTCTTATGGTATTTTAAGTTATGTCTTCTTACATGGGGTTTACACAATGCATATTTCAAATCACATTGCTATGTTACACAAAAATGGAACAGTCAGTTTTACTATTAATAACCATGTCATATATATATATGTTAATTCTAATATTTTCATGGATAAAAGATGTCATATTATTATTACTATTTGCGGGAAAGAGGATGCTCTGAAGAAGGTACTTGATATTATACTGAAATGTCAGCATTTAGCTTTTTCACTACATGGAATACCCCACAAATAGTAATAATAAATATATATATATATTGTGAAGGTTACTTGGTATTTGTAAAAAAATAATAATAAACATAACTTCAAAATTGACTTATAAAAATAATATCTTAAATTTACCATATCAAACAATTTTTTTTTTTAAAATCCAAGATGTCTACTTGTATTTTTATAGCATTTGAAATTCTTGTAGAAATTATGGTTTAGTTTTAAAAACACACACATGTAAAAAAAATAAGAACAATGCACTAATAAAATGCATAACATTGTATATATGTGGATAAATTAATTAAAATATAATCAGTTAAACAATATTTATATTAGCGTACACATAATGGTAAAATTAAATAGTGACAAACTTTTAATGTAATAATTAAATGTGTCAATGTGTGTGTGAATGTTTATGTTTCTCTGATCCATTTCAACATAAAAGAATGTCATTTTAAAATATTTAGGTAAAATTATTTTAAATCTGAAACACAGTTTTAAAATTAATTGAATTACTCTATAAACAATTAAGTAAGAAATGACTAAAACTAGCAAATTTAATTTCTTAGAATATCACTAATTGTCTTCTTCACATCTTTAAAAATGAAAAAAAATGTGTTGTGAATTTTTCAAAGTTTACCACAATAAATGGATTGATTCAAAAAATAAAATTTCATCATCATTTATAGTTCTACCAGGAATTAGTCTTCTCCTTTGTGATTTTATAATTAAAGTACCTAAGGTCTTCAATCATTTTTTTTAAAAAAACATTCTAGAAGATTTGGGATAAAAATAAGTGAAACTCTTAAAGAATTTATGTGAACTATAGATTATAAAGGATATTTGTTTTTACTTATTATATATAGTCTATATAATGCAGTTGCTTTCAAGCTTTTTCAAAAAAACGAGTAAAAATAAGAGGTTCTATAGGTAATATAATCTAAATTATATATATTATTGTATTGATGACTTGGTACATGTGTAATTTGTTTTGGGGATTGTTAATTAATGTTAATGTAGATGTATTAAAGATTGTATGATGAATATTTATATAATTAATTACTTTTTTCAACTATAAATAAACTTGGTAAAACTGATTTAAAAAATTTTTAAAAGAATGTTTCAATCTACAAACTCATTTAAGTGACAGTGATAATAATAAAGACATAAATGGAGATGGATCATATGAAGAACTATGTCTATTGAAAAGCTTATTTTCAAGGGAATTATCTCAATTTAAAAATCCACTGGATGTTCTAAGTTATATTCATGAAAATGATTTGACCATTTTATTTCCAAATTTGAGCATATCATTAAGAATATTATTAATTCTTCTAAAGTGCAGCTAGTGGAGAGAGAGCACTTCTGAAGTTAAACATCATGAAAAATTATTTATATTTGACAATGACACAAGATTGTTTGATAAATTTGTTGATGATAGCTGCAGTGGGTGACATATTCAATATTCTAAATGCTGATAATATTGTATCTAAATTCAATTCCATAAAAGCTCAGAAAGTAAAATTATAATTATGTAATAATTGGAAGGAATTTAAACACAGTCTTTCAAGCTCCTGTTAGCTATCCTCTTCCTCTTATATAGCTAATATACATTACTACATACATGTGAAAAAGATAGATGAGCTTCAATATACATATTTCATGCTGAACTAGAACTCATCAGTTGGTCCAGATCATTATCCCCCACACATATATACAATCAGTTTATATTAAATAAAAAATCTTTAAACTTTAATGGACAGGCTTCAATCTTCTCCACCCTCCATCTCTTACATTTGTTAGATAAGATAGAGTGGACAACTGAAGGGAAGTCTGTGTTCAAATCCTTTCTAATTGCATCTAAAGTTCAGTTGATATAATATACTTGTGTTTAAAATATTAGAGATTCAGACTGAATTCTGCCTATCTCCCTTTTGGATATTTAAATGGACATATTAAAGTCTTATATATGAGGGATCAGAGTGACAAAGTCAATATGGGTATGACAACAATATTGGCATCAACAAGGGTTTTGAGCATTCCCTCATATGGATGGCTAAAGAATTATAGAGTGGAAAAGATTATGGTTATATAAAATGGAGTGGATAGCCGAATGGAGCTTGAAAATCTTTGTTCAAATTCCCTCTAATTATATAAAGTTCAGTATATATAATATACTTGTATTTATATTATGGAAATAGTAATTGTTTTTGTTATCTTTAATAAAACATTAAAACTTTTTTAAAGGGGAGGGGGACGCCAATTACTGTTATCCATAAGGGCACTAATGACTCTTCCTCCAATCCTACTTTTAATGAATATAGTTTTTGAAGAATAATAAAATAATTATTAAAAACAAAAGATACTGGAAATTCCAAATTTATATCTATGTGTCTGTGTTTATTATTGTAATTTTCTAGAAAACATGTTTATTGATTTAAAAGTATCTCTAGTTAAAAGAAATACTGAATCAATATAAAGAATAATGCACTATTACAAATCACTAAGCTTGAATAAACATTTATTATACCATTTCTTGTTCAAGAGTCATTATAAAGTAATTACCTCAAGATGCAAACATATAGAATGTGTATATATATATATGTATTATTATCTAAAAATTTTCATTATTTTCTATTATATTTAATTTTTTATTATTAAATCAAGGGGATAAACATATTCATTTACATTAACATTTCCTTCCTAAAAGTAATGAATTTTTCGTAAACTCAAATATTTGAAAAAGAATTTTATTGACTTAAATAATGCAAATCATTTAATTAAATTTTAATTAAATTATATCTGAAGTTATATGTATAAATTGCATTTCTTAAAAATATAATATATAAAATTTATGTATAATTATAGGGGGTGGCTGAAGAATTGGAGGGTGAAGTAGATTCAAGACTGTCCACTAAAGTTTGAAGATTTTCTATCTTAATATAAACTGAACCCTGATTATATATGTGTGTGGGAGATGATGATCTGGACCAACTGATGATTACTGGTTCAGCACAAAATACGATATTGGAGATCATTTATCTTTTTCATATGTGTGTGGTCAAGACTTTCCGGTTGTATGAGATAGAGTGAATAGCTGAAGGGAGCTTGAAATTGTATTTAAATCCCCTACAATTACATCTAAACTCCAAGTATATAAATTATACTTGTATTCAAATATTAAAAATTATATATATATATATTTATTTATTTATTTATAGCAAAGTTTTACATGTGTTTATTTAATGTAAAATGTTTAAATCATCTATTAGTTCTCTTCGGTGAAATATCCGCAGTCAAAATATATTTTTTGTTTAAAGTAACATTAATAACATATTTAATTAAGCATAAGTGCCCTGTGGTTTAGATCTATGGTAGAATGGTTGGCCCTAGAATTCAAGATCCATGGATTTCCAGTCCACTTCTGTTATTTCTACTTCTTAATTAAACTTCGAGAACTTATTTGGAGGGGGAAAAAACTAATAATTTAAAATAAATAATTAAAAGGAAAAGGAAATTATAGATCAATTAAAATAAAAGATTTAATAAAATAAAAAATTGTTTATATCATCTAGCTACTATAAAAGAAATAATTATAATCAAAATAACATTTCAAAATTAAAATAATATAAAAAGTATATTTAGCAAAAAATATTAACAAAATCAAATTTACAAAATTCTACTTATCCAATAGGAAAATCATGACCATAAGAACTTTATAAATTTGTCCATTTAATTATTCTATTTTGATTATTTTGGTTGTTTTCTCTTAGCATGTTGAAACTGCTTGAGGGCATAATTTCTAGGTAAACAAACAGAATTATAGTGTTACTGGGCCATTGTTCTTTTTTTTTTTCAACTTTATGGTGCTTTTTTTGATTTACAATAAAATCATAAATAATGAAATTTATCTAAAATAAATAAAAAATAAATTGGATAAACCTTTTTTTTTTAATTTTTATTTTTCTAAAATGAAATTTGTAATTTTAACAAGAATAAAAACAAATTAAAACAATATCATGGGACGCAAATCAAATTTTAACATAAAGAAAAATAAATAATTTCTCCAAAACAAAAACATCGTGGCCATGCAAATAAAATTGTTAATTTTAACAAGAATAAAAAGAAATAATTTCCCCCAAAACAACATCATGGCCGCACAAATATAATTTGTAATTTTAATGAGAATAAAAAGAAAAAATTTATTCAAAACAACATTGTGGCCAAAAATAAAGCCGGTATTTTCGATTGGTCTCACGATTTATCTCACACAAACGTGAATTTTACCATGATTTCATAAAAATCACACTTACACCTCCCCTTTGACAATTGATTAAAGTGTCACCCTTGTCTAGAGAAGCGGGGCAAAGTTTCCACAATTTTTATTATCTCATACTACATCATTGGATTTGTAAAATAATGACTTGGGCATGCAAATTTGAAGACTTTTGACAGTCTCAATTACAGACACCCTCACAAAATACCATAGTGAATTTAAAATGGGATTGTTTGTATAAACTGCATAACACAAAGTTCACCATAAGCAGCCACTGCCGCATAATAAAAATCCTACTTCTGCGCTGTAAATACCTGTATCCAAAATGTTAATAATGGGATTATTCGTATAAATTGCAGCAAAATAATACCTCCTTTTTCTGTGCTGTAGCATAGAAATGGATACCGCAGCTAAATTTAAAATGAGATTGTTTGTATAAATTACATAACACAAAGTTCACCGTAAGTGGCAGCATCCTCTGCGGCAGAATAAATGTCCTATTTCTGTGCTGTAGCATAGAAATAGGCACTGCAGACAAGTAAACAGACTATTTCTATGCTTAACCATTGGAATAGAACATTATATAGTGGCATGGCCACTTAAACAGCATATTTATGTGCATTTGCATAGAAATTACGCCCTCAAGTGGTTTCAACATGCTAAGAGAAAACAACCATTATTTTTATATACATAATCAAGATTTTTCATCATTATCATCAACCATTATCAACCCACTGCAGGATGAAAAGTCTCTCCAAGTTTAATCCATCTTCTCCAATCTTTAGCTTCTCTTCTCCACATCACCCCTGCACACTTTCTTATTTCATCCATCCATCCATCTCACATGTGTTCTCTTTCTGGGTCTTTTACAATCTCTTGGAATCTAATTTAAGATTTCAATTGTCCATCTATTATCATCTCTTCTAGCAACATGTCCATCCCAACCCCACTTCAATATTTTAATTTTTTCAATGAAGTCAGTAACACCTGTTTGTTAAATATAAATCTTAACAATTTTAATAGGAATTTTTCATATTTATAGATAAATTTCAACTAAGATATAATCAAGTAATGTACTAATTAGAAATTGGCATTGCCAACTGAAATCACAACATCTAGTAATAGTAAATATTACCAAAATCACACATTTCCTTATTTTGCTGTAATATCCTATAAATACAATTTATCCAAACCACTTTGAACACTTTTTAACAAAATTCTTTCTTTTATTTATACATATATATATATATACACCTATGTTTTGATTGTCCTGCAGTCTTCTTCAGAAAAAGACTGCAGGACAGTCGAAACATAGGTATATGTATATATGTACAGATAAAAGAGTTTTGCTAAAAAGTGTTCGAAGTGGTTTGGATAAATTGTATCTAGTAATAGTATTTGTTTAATCCACTTTTTTTTATAAAAAAAAGTAAATTCATTTTTAATTTATAAGTATTAAAACTGAAAATATAAAAACTCCCTAAATATTTTCGCAATTAAACAAGATTATCCAGCAAAGAATGTAGGTAATAGTTAGATTTTTACAGTCTTTTAGATATAAATATTAATAATATAGTCAGAATTCTACATATATATAAATATTTTTTAAATAGTCATTAAAGAGTAACTCTCCATCATTCTTTTACAAAAAAACAGGGACTATAACAATACACACTAGTCAAGTGATGAGTAGTGAAAGCTTACATTCTCTTTATCCTATAGCTAAGAATAAATAAATAGTCATTAACTAACCAATACATAAATGGGTTAGCGGTTTGCATATGCTATTGAAAAACGATGTCTTTATTGAACTTCGAAAATGTTCAAGTTTTATTCAGGTCAGTTTTCAGTTTTATGTTGTGAAAATCAAATGATTACAGTAACTATAAGGTCATGAGCATTTTGATGTATACATATATAAAATAGAACTAAGATCATCATCAAAAACGAAAAGAATTTAATAATAAATAGTATAATTATTGATGTTATATAATTGTATTTTATATTATATAAATTAGATAATATATTGATGAACTTAAAGGAAATGTTCATGCATATACTCATATGCATATATATGTATATATTTTAAATTTTAAATATATTTAATTGTAATTTAACTTTTATTTTGTTTATTTTTGATTCGTTCATTTCTTTCAATTTATTGGATTTTTTTTTTTTTTTCACTTTTTATTTATTTTATTGGTTTTATATAAAATTATCTTCGTAATAAATTTATATACAAATGCATGTTAAAAATTTATAAATGTAAATAAATATGTTGTTAAGCCAAGTTTTATATATTTAATTCTACTTGTAGAATGGAGATAGCATTTAAATGAAAAGAGACCTTTTGATTCTTTTTTTAAAATCATAAAGCAGCCAAGCAAGGCAAAATCCAAATATTCACTCCATATGTTCTTATTGTTGCATCCATTATTATCATGTAATTATTCATATAGTAAATAAATATGGGTGGATTGCTCACCACCATGCAACAGAAAGTGTGGTAAGTTTACTGTTTTTTTTTACCTTGAGTTTAAGATTAAGATATACTGTGGTCTTTCTTCTCAATTATCTGATAATTCTTAACTGAAATATCAATTGAACTTTTTTGATTAGGATGAATATGTGTGCATATGTTTTTTTATATAAATATTTACAATCATGACAGACATAATTATATCATGACCCTTATTCCCAAGAGACTGTAAAGACACTATCCAAGGCATCAGTTGGTGGCTGAAGACAAAAGATATTAAGAATCCCCTGATTGGAGATTGAGGCTGATATTCACTGACATTTTATTTAGTTATTTACATATCACTTTCAAAGAAGGACAATTGTATTACATGGGGTATTGTTGGACCTTGTAAAATTAGAAGATAAGATGAAGATAACAATTGATGGACATGTAGTTTACTACAAAGACACAAATATGGGAAGCACAAGTGAAGTAGGATTTATTATAAATAAAAAGTAGAAGAAAAACATTGGAGATTAATGGTGTATCAGACAAAATGGGAGATTAGTTATTCAACTTAATGGTAGACACCAAATGCAGTTTATGCTCCAAAAAGTTCTCGTTGTAATGAAGAAGTAAATGTATATATGGATGTACAAAATACCTTTGATCAAATCAAACAATATTTCAAATTTGTCTTGGAAGATTTTAATGTTAGCATTGGTAAAAATGAGTATGCTGTGGTTAAAATTGGTTATGGTGTTAAAAAATAAAATATGGTATAGACTTGTGGAGTTTGCAGAAAAAGAAAAACTATATTATGATTTTTTTCTTTGAAAATAAAATCTAAACCAAAGTGGACATGGAAGTATGTAAATATAGCAAAATTGAATTATATTTTGACTAACAGACAATATGTAATGTTCTTAATAGATTCAATACAGAAAATGATTGTGAGTGTAAGATACGGGTTCATTCAAAAGTAGAGTCACAAAAATTACTAAGAAAAATGGTATTAACAGTTGATATATATAACCTTCAAAATGCCTCCAAGAAATTTAAATTAGAATTTTGCAAATTGTTATAAACATTAATAGATTTTGAAGATGATTTCAGGCTTGGGTGAAAGCAAGAAGAAGATAATTGAAAATTTATTAAAGTCTTCGAGAAAATAGCTGGTACAAAAAGGCAGCAAGTTATTTAAAAAAATTCTACTGGTCAAGATAATGTATAATTCAAAAAAAGAGGATGATTTTTTTTAATATCTAGAGTTTTATAAAATAATATAAAAAAGAATTAATAATGATGAGAAAATATAATTGTCAATTGACAAACAAAGCTATAGTAGAGAATAAAAATTTCAAAAGTATATGGAAGGAAAGTTATTTCAACAATAAGAAGAAAGGTGGAGCTATTATTGAATGTATAGAATAGTTCCAAAAAGAACTTTGTAGTAATGAAGAACAAAAAAACATCCTTTATGACTACTACATCTTCTAAATGGCCAAGTATTTTAAAAGATGAGTTGAGACATGCAATTAAATCTATGAAGAAGAGAAGTACTCCAGGAAATGATGAAATTATTATTAGTATATTAAATGAAACAGGTGAAGAAACAGAAAAATTGTTAGCATAGCCTATATACTAAATATCTAAAGGATAAAGATGTATCAGATGATTGGAAAAATACAATAGTAATATTGATACTTACAAAAAGTGATAAAATAGATATTACAAATTAAGGATTTATCTATTCTATAAAATCTTTACCAAGATAATTACAACTTGTTTATAATTAATTTGGATTCTAGTCAATCTAAAACACAAGTTGGATTCAAAAGTGGTTTGAGCATAGTAGATTACGGTTCAAGTATTTGTAGATTACGAAAAGGCATTTGATTCTATAAGAATTTCTATAGTGATTAAAGCATTAGATCATCAAGATTGAAGAATATTTATCAAAATGCAACAGCAATGATTACATTACCTTGATGATACCCAAAAGATCAATGTTGAGAAGTATGATGTATTATAAGATGATTCCATATCTCAAAAAAAATTTATTTATAGTTTAACAATAAGTATTTTGCAGATTAAAATAGGAAGTGAAGAAAGTAAAAACAAATATGTATTATTTAGGTTATATAGATTTTGCAGATGTTATGATTATTTTTGCAAAGAAATGACTTATAATGTTGTAAGAGTTATCAGATGAACGTAAGAAGGGAGAATTAAAAATAAATGCTAAAAAATTTTAATTTTCCATGGCTTTTCTCAGAAGAATACAAGGGATTAATAATCATAAATTAGTATTTATCAGCAGAAACACAATGGTGTTTACTCCCATGCAATCATTTTCACAAGGATCCCTACTCAATGGCTGTTGTTTATTCTATATATAAATCCACTCTTAAAACAGATTGAAAATAAATTACTAGGGATATTAATACCACAAACTGCCTAACATAATCCATGTATTGCATACGTGGATGCTGTGACAGGGTTTCTAACATTGCATAAAGAAATCCCAGTATTAGAAAGAATACTACAAAATTACATGGACACGCACAAATTACAATTCAGCCTAAGCAAAACATTAGCATGGTTCATCTATATTAACAAACCCTACACACAGTTATACAAAGGAAAACCTACTACATTTCTTGGATTCCCATTTTAACTGGGAGCACATGGAATAAGAAAAAAACTTCAAAATAAGCTCAAACAGAAAGCAACAAACATAGCCACATCTTTATCAAATGCATAATTATTTCTATATTCAAAAGTGCACCAATTTAACATACTCATACAACAAGATTTGTATATTATTTTTCTATTGTCAACTTTACAAAAAACTTTACAGTGGCCATATTATCACTCTGTAGCAAACTACTATGGGGTAGGAAAACTGTAGCCATTTCAATCAAACAACTCAGTAAACCAACTATACAGAATGATCTGGGGCTACATGCAATATGTGTCTTCCACACACAAAAAACAATAAACCTACTGGAAAAGATTAGTGCGTGGTTTCAGCAGCTACAAAGCTTTCTCAACATAATTCCTGTTGATTGTCCATTCCCCACATATGGATATCTAGTATTATTAACACACTCAGTACAAATCAATTTCAGAACTACAACACTCACATTTAATCAAATACACATACTGGCAGACATCTGAGTTGATCAACCCAGCCACAAACAACCAGACTGTTAGCCCAATGTTGGGAGTAAACAACAAGTAACTCCTTGAAAACTTCAGAAAATGTTCAATGGAACCAACATTCTTCAACTTCTTGGTCAAGATAAATCTATTTGTACTACCAACATCCTATTTCTTATGATACCATTAACTTTATATATCAATGGACCCATTCTGAAACCTATGACATGCTGCTGAAGAAACCTAACACATATTTTATGATTGTACTGTGAAAATACTACTCAAAACAATACAACAGCTAACAGATTTTACACTCAAGCAGGCAACCCTTACAGCATGAGCAGAAATCTTTGGACTTTATGCATTTTGGTGCATACAATGTATATTCAGCCTGGGAAATAATCCCAGATGGCATCCAGCAACATTTTACAAAAAGATATAATAAATAAGGAATAGAGATGCAGAAATTACCCACCCAGATATCTATGCAGCCACCTGGTCACCGTTAAAATTACAAGCTAATTTATAAGAGCATGAAAAACTAGTCATTATATAAGCCTAGTCTGTTCAAACAAAACTGGCAACAAACAAGAAATTAAAAGGACAATATAAAATATGGATTCTCATACAGCTGAACAAGTGAATAAAACTTTTGACCAATGAACAAAGACAATAACAGAATATTAATGAGAAATGGAAGGAGGGACACTAAGTAACAACAAGATCAAAAATGAATAGTAAAATTAAACAATGATAGCAATAACAAAAATATAATGTGAAAAAATCCACAATGAAAACCCAGGATTTCTAAAGTAGTATAATTGAATAGGTTAACTGATGTAGACCCCTATTCAACAAATTCATCCCTATGTAATTAGCAATGAAAATCTCAATCAAACAAATCTGTAAAAATCATCATGCCACTGTAGCTAAGGCATAAATATGTAAATATCATGTAACCTTTATTGACAATAAATTATATTATTGTAACATAAATTAGTAAAAAGATAATAACTACAAATTCCCTGGTCAAATTATTAATGTAGATGGAAATATAATGGATGAAATTTAATCATAGAATTAAACTTAGATGGAGTACCTTTGATAGAAATAATTTAATGTTAAATAAAAATATTCCTATGTGTTTGAAAAGAAAGCTTTTTAATAGATTATCTATGTCTCTAAAATTTGGACATTTATTAGAATAGAAATTCAGAGACTTCAATTAAAAGATATACATTAAGAGTTATAAAAAGAAATTAAAAATAAAATACACAGGTAAAAGAGCTAACAGATATCTGACATCATCGAAAGAATTAAGAGACTGAAAAGGAGCTAAGCTGGATCTATTTCTAAAAAAGATGATAATAGATGCACAGTTAAAGTTTTAAATTGGATTCCAAAAGATTGTAAAATACCTAGAAGAAAATCACATATGAGATAAAATGGATGAAATAAGAAAATTTTCTGGTGTGATTGTGGAGGGGGAAAGCTACAGAACAGAGAAAGTGAATTAAACCTGGAGAGATTTTTATTCTGCAATGAATTGATAATTGTTGAACATGATGATGATGATATTAATCTGTGCAAAATCAATTGAAGATTAATAAACGATAGAGCAATGGAAATATTTCTTTAACTAAATCAATGAATTTTATACGAAAGAGTTTATAAAGATAAAAAAATATCTAGAAAAAAACGTGTTATTTTTATTTACAATGCAATACTAACAACTTTTTTTCTATTATATGACAATATACATACTGTTTCCAATACAAACAGATTTTCTGTCTTCTATCTTTTCTCTTTGTTTCATTCTCTCCTCTTTATCTTTTTGTATCTTATTATATTTAATCAATAAATATCACATGATCACTATTTCTTATGCTTGTATTGAGTGCCAATACATATGGAGAGTTTTACCTGTTTTAATATATTTAATCATTTATAATGACACAATTCTTAATCATTCTGAACCTATCATGCTATTAGTTAATTTTCTCTAGTTTAGTAAATAATTAATGATAATCATCAGTGTATTTATATAGAGTGGATAGTGTCGAAGTTGTGGATAGAGTGAGTTTGACACTTGTAAATCAAAATGTAACAATTCACGATTCATGAGTACTGCAAATATGTAAAGATCTATATGAGACCTGGTGACCTGAGCGAACAAATGAGTGCTAGTTCAGTGCTAGGGGTCATTTCTCATTTATTGTATCTTTATTTATATGATTTTTAAAAGAATGTGTGGTCGTGTGGAAATTATTTGATATATTTATTAGCTTTCTGTACTAATTGTGATGATGAAATTGATCATTTTTACAGATAAAATTTTCATCTTTCAGTATACCCACAATAATTTTCTCTCCGATCATTTTTTTTTCTATATGAAAATATGTATGAGACTGTAAATATAATTTTGGGGAGTTTTTCTCTTTTTTTTTCTGCTGTAAGTAAAAAAGTAATTGGCTACTTCATCGTTCATAAAACGTTTGAGCACAGAAAATGATAGAATTGAGCTGTGACCTATGAACCTTTAACTTTCAAGTTCATCACTCTGTCGGTGCGCTAAACCAAACAGAACAATTTCTGGAGTTAAAATTTTCATATTCATTATCAAATGATTACATAGAAAACAAAATATGAAGATTATTCTTAATATTTACACGGAGAAGTTAAGCCAACTTTAAATGATCTATTGCAAAGAAAATCCTCTTCAACAGTAAAAGCAAAAAATAATCTATTATCATGCTTACTAATTGGATAGTGGTAAGAATTTGAATGATTTTTCATTATTTGTTTTAATCTTTAACTAAAAATAGCTAGACAGTAATTTATTTATCATTACTGGACAGTTAGCTATCTTGGTTATAAAGCACATTACTGGAAAAAAAATCTTAAATTTGATGTGAATCTTTTAAAAAAAATTGAAATTATCCAGTTCAAATTCAAATCCAAATGATGTACTGTTGTTGTACTATAATCAAAGAGTATTAATTTTTATATGTAATATATACTACTTATTTTAAAAGTAGTGTAAAAAAATAGTGATGAAATATTGTATATATCATCATCAGTATCATTTAAATTGTTATTGATTCTTTTCAAAATGATAGCCTCTTTAAGTTTCTTTTTCCCCATTATATCAAAAACTTTCCATCCATTCCATATGCAATAACTTTCTATGTTGTTCACAATCATTTGGAATGTTCAATCCAACTCCATTTCATACTCTTAATTTTTCTAATATGATCAATAATATCGATTTCTTTCTTCATCCTGTATTTTACTTTTGATATCTTCTTATTACTTTCAATATATTTCTCCCCATGAATGGCCAATTCCCTATATTCCTCTTCTATTAACCTTTCAAGTCTCAGATATATGGGAGAACTTATAAAATATATCATTTTAAAATCTTTTTCATATACGTAGGCATATTTTTTTTAACATTAAGTTATTTTAACTATAGCATTCAATCCAAGTTTAGTTCTATTCTTAATTTCATCCATTACATTCCCATCTGTACTAATAATCTAAAATATTTGTAATTGTAAACTTATATATATATGAGTTTTTTTGTTGTTGTTTTTTTCAATTTAAAAGACGATTTATAGGATGTACTTAATGTTTCGAATGCAATATCCATTAATTTGTTAATTAATGTTCAAAAAACTCAACTTTTTTTATCAGCCATGGTTAGAAAAAAAATTCTCGGCAATTTTTAGCTTTGACTTAGATAGAAAAATGGTCTTAAGATTCCACATGTAGTGTGTCTCTGCTTTTAACAAGTCGAAAATAGATTGTTTCACTGTAGTGAAATAACTACTGCAACTAAGGTAAGGATATAAAGAGCTATTATTTTACCTAATTTATAGTGTGGAAGTAAAACTTGAACATCCTATAAGTGCAATATAAAGACATTAGAAATTCTATTTAAAAGTGCTCTGTAAAATTTCATATATAATTTCAAGATTATAAAATCAATCAATATGTTCTTCAACTTGTTGGATGTGATATTATAGAGTAGTAATGTGCAACCCATGAGCCACCACTCCACTGAAGGTTGTGCAAAAAATGTTGGGGGTCACAAATTTTTTACAAAATTCTCTTAACTTTTGGATAATGATAAGCTGTTGCTTTTATTTTTCAGAAAATTTTAATTTTAAAAAATAGATAAAAATCACATAAAAATAAATTATTTTTGTATCTATCGTAATTTTTTAAATAAGTATATGATTTATTTTATCTCAGAAACTTCATTTCAATTTGTATATGCTTAATACTAAAATATTAAAAAATATATTTTTATTTTAATTAAAACTATTATCATTTTATGATGAATATCATTACATCTTCATACTTATAATTTAGATATGGTAAAAACAAATGAAACATTATCAAATTTTTGTTTAAAAAGAAAGCTACAAATGTAAAAAGATCGCACACCTCTATAGAATCCATTGTTAAATAAATCATTTTTATATAGCGCGATGTTTGTAAACTGTAATATTTAAAACAGCATTACGCTGTTGCACATGCGCTTTGAAGATCTTAACTATAAATGAACGAATACTAACACTCAACCACATGCTAAAGTCTTTGTAAAATCACACCTTTCTTGTTTTAGACATATAAAATAAATGACCAATGCAAGATTTATTAAAAGGTTGTTTTACGCTGAGCTTGAGCATGGTTGACAATGGGATAAGCCCTATCTATTATCTAAAAAAATGTAATGTCAATTGTTTCCATTAGAAAAATATGACAGTGAATAGATTATATTGAAAATCTATTATTATATATAGCGTTCAAAATATTTCAGAAAGATAAGTTTTCTACTGAAGGAATTAAAAGACATATAAAAATAAAGAAAAAAAAAACTAACATGCTTTATATGTAGATGTATTTGTACAGTCATCACAAAATTCATTTCTAGTGCAGTTTTTTTTTTCTTGGAGTTAGAATTGTTCATACTCATTTATGAGTAACGATTTATTGTTATTATATTTCATTCTCTGTAGTCAAGTTACAATCTTTAGTGCCTTGTATATATTAAATGATAGATAAAGATAAATTTTCACCTTTATTTAAAGAAAGTTACCTTGACAACAGATTGAGATTGTTGATTGTTATTGATATTGTTTAAGTATTGACTGTATTCATATATTTACATAATCTATCTATCTAGCCTTGAGCATCATTATCTAATTAATACATAGTTGAAGTTTAAAAGTTATAATTGACTATTTGTTAGTCTGCTTTTAGAACCGATTATATTTACCTATTTAATGAAGTTTATTTAAACTGCTTTGATTAATTAATAATTTCATTCACTGTACTCAAATTGCAACATTTATTGTCTATATAAACATATTAGATTGGGATAAAGGTGGATTTTCATCTTGGCAACAGATTGAGTTTGTGATTGTTATTGATATTGGCACTGTTTAAGTACTGACTGCATTCATGATATGTATATGAAACAGAAACAATGCATAATGCTTGCTGAAATCTATATAATATACTTGAAACACTCTGTAACTATAATCTTTCAATGACTTTCCCCCTTTAAATAAGGAATAGCCTGAATAGTCCAAATTCATGCTATTCTTTAATAAGTGGAGGTGTGGCTGAAACAATATAGCTATGGAACATTTCATATATATATATATATATATATATATATATATATATATATATATATATATATATAAATATATGTATATATATATATATATATATATATATATATATTACAGGGGAAAATTTAAAAACCATATGAGATATTGTTCAGACAATTGAAAAATATTTTAGCTGTGGAAGCCAAAAGTAAAAATAATTTTTATTTTTATACAGTTTTAAAAGAAAAATATTGGAAAGTTTTGTACATATTTTATTTTATGTATTAAGAGTATGTGCAATACCACACATTACTTGTTTATATTTTAAAATTCTGTGATTTTATTTTTGTCTTCAATAGATTTTATTTTAATTGAAAATCTTTTTTTTTTTTTTTAACACTTGTTTTTTTTATCTATTTGTAAAAAAACATTCTTACTTAAAAGTTTTAATCCTTTTGGAAAAAGCATTTTAATTTTGGAAAGTTTTAATTGCATTCCTGTTAATTTTATTTTCAATTGTAATCTATTTTAATTTTAATTTTTTTTAAAAGAAAAGCTGAGACTTAATGCTGCATTTTTCAAAATTAATTTTGGATAAGATAGGAACCCTGGTCAGATTTTTAAGTAAGATTAAGTCTGAGATAGAGATTTGCCCTGGGCAAAAACTTCTAATCACAAATGATGTGGGAGATAAGAGTGCATATAAATAATCATGGAATTTTGGACTAATTATTATTCAGCTATTTATTTTTATTCTGCTTGTTGAATATTATCTTTTGCCGTGCTGCTTTGTATTTTAAAGATTGCTATCTGCTGATAGGAAATTCTGCTGTCATACTATGGAACATTATTTGCTAAATAGTGTTATTCTCTGCAGAATGCTAAAATTATCCACCATGATTAATCTTTTCTACAATATGCAGTGCTAAATCAACCTGAAAATGGTCCCTGAATCCCAAGTTGTTGCTTCAAAGATCATACCATAAAAGCTTCAACAAGAACTGATCCAGAGTTTGCCTCCACACTCCTTACCAATGAAATATAAATCCAAAGCCTTCATGCTGAACTCAAGTCAAAAAGAACTTTGCATATCCTGCTAGAGGAAATATGATAGACTTCACATTAGGCCTCAAGGTAAAAGATTTTCATGTTCTGATCAGGGTTTAAATCTCTGTCAAAGTCTCAACTTAATCTTAAATAATCCTGTATTTATTATAAGTTTTGAATATTTCTTTTAATTGTCCTGTGTATTTTTTTACTAATGTATATAATGGACTCTTAGTTTTAAGAATCCATATTTGTTTTTTTAAATTTATTTATCCAAGATGTATTGCGAGTTTCTATTTTATATGCTTCATGTTCTCTTTTTATATTACTAACCTTTAATAAATGCTTTTGCACACATTCATATTTTTTTAACTCACCTATCCCTTTTATTATAGTATAATTAATGTAGATATGCTTGGTTTAAAGTTTCCTGCAGACCAAAAATATTTTTATTGGCAGTTTATCAAGTAAAGTATTCTATTTTTTCTAAATCAGAGATTTTGTTTCTTCTACTTAAGATTACAAATTGTAATTTTTTCTTGTCCTATTTTCATAATCTTGTATTGGGTCAACCTTCATACCTTGAATGTGGTAAATCATGAGCTGCTCTGCAGACATATGACATTATTGATTCTAGTGCTTTATTCTAGGTCAAGGAAAACTCACCTGTGCTGTTTCATTGTATTACCTACAAGACTGCTTTATTTTTGAAATCTCTAAATTGAAAAACTGAAATTAGTTTTTATAAATCGCTATCAAGAAGATATTATAAATCCCCTTTTTAAACCTTAAGTGAGAAACAAAGTTATCTGCCAGAGTGTTTGTTTTCAAAACTCTTGTACGCTCTCTGATAAACACTCTAGAGAAATCCAGGTCAAACCTTATACTTTGTTTGCTTGAGATTTGTTTTTTGCTTCTTTTTTTTTTTTTTTTTTGGAATTTAATAAATTACAAAGTTTATTTAAAATTATCTTGGCTTACATTTGTCTCTGTTGTCTTCTTTCAATTGTCTGAACAATGTTAAAGATCTCTTTCCCTCCCTGAATCTAGCTGGTAGCATTCATCATCATCATTACCTTTTGATCACTGTAAATTAAATTTTCTATGTGATGTGATGTACTGTAGCTTCTTCTTAAACGAAGTCAAGAATCTCTCAGCAATTATGCCCAGAGAAACCTGTTAGCTACTTTATTTTACATTCCCCAGTCTAAGTATTCCCATATTCTGCTTCATCCCATTTCCACCACATAATCTTTGTCAACTCTGTGGCCTTTATATCTAAATCCCCCTTATCTTTCCCAAAACCCAGTCTAAAAACCAATAATCCACTTTCTGTATAATCACTTTTTTCATATTTATTCTTCCATAACTTCATTATATGTGCCCTTTCTGTTTTCAAGCATTTACATTCAATTAACAAATGCCTAATATTTTCTATTCCTTCCTTACATAATTTACAAAATAAATCACCCATATTTTTCCATTTACATGTATATTCTCTTGTAGCTAAAGATCCTGTTCGAGCCTTAACAATAAATTACTTTCCTTACTATTATCATATATTAACTCACGCCTAATATTCTGTTTATTTCTATATATATATTTAAACTCTTTTTACTCTCCATACTATTTCTCCATCTCTCTAACTCCCTATTCTTTATTAATAAATCTATTCTTTTATCCCATTCCTTACTACTATAACACTCCACAATCCTCTTAACATAATCATCCCATCTTTTATCAAAAGAAGATAGAAATGACTTGTACAATATTAAAGGAAAAATTTTAATGAATCCTAAGCACATATATATAATAATAATCCCAGTGCATAACGCTATACTGAAATAAATATACAAATATTAAGCATTAAATCACCCCACATGGTTAAGAAATCCAGTACCGCCCTCTATGATCTTATAGCAGACAGTTCAAAGCGGTATCGTTTTGATCTGGCTATTTTGAAAAACGAACTCTAATGTATTTATATATTAGTTCACAGAGGGCGGTACTGGATTTCTTAATCATGTGGGGTGATTTAATGCTTAATATTTGTATGCATATATATGTGGATGTAAGTGTATATCCTAAGTAAATGTTTATGTGTCTGAATACATATATATAAACAAAGGAAGTACATCACTTTCCCTCATGCTATAAATTAATTAATTACACACAAATATATATATTGTGATGGATGCCTCCAACACCTCTCTAATAACTAGTACACACCGCCCATGATATTAATGTTACTTATTAAGTGATAGAATTAGGTAATGTTAGGACACATAAACTAACAAACCACTTCTCATAAGCTAAAATTTAAAGCCAAATATAAACATTAAATCAAAAGTTAAACCTAACTGGTCAAATAAATATCATAACATAGAATAGATCAATTGAATGAACTTAATCATAAAAATAAAAAATTAATGTATATAATATTAAGGTAAATAAAAATTTAATGTTTGTTTTCTTATCTTTTCTTCCGATTTTGTTTAACAAATTGTTATTTTAATATTTAGCCAAAGATGACGTCAAAAATAAAGTAAAAAGATTAGCATGAACTGGCTTAACCTATATATAAAGATGATATTAAACGAACTTTTTGTTCAAGGAGAAAAAAAAATTTTTTACCTGAGTAACAAAATTTATCATTTCCCGTATAAAAAAGTTAAAAGAAAAATCTGAAGGTTTGTGTCAACAAATTCAAACTCACAATGCTGCTGAAGAAGTCTTTCACAAGGATTTGAGAAAACTAGTTTTAAGACATCTAAGCAAAGAGTTCATGATCAAAATAAAGCATTCGATTTTCTTAAAAAAAGGAAACCACCATCGATTCCTTAGTATAAATTTCTGGATTTAAATCTGAAAAATGCAGTAGTAGAAGAATATTGACACTATGAATATTGACTAAAATAATCATGCAAAGTTGAAAACAAGGGGAACATCGTGGGAGAAAAGTCAAACTGCCAAGACCAATTATGGGATTGTCCTATCTCTCCATGCTTGGACTGATAAATATCAAAATGATCCATTAGGAATTCTTTCTTTTTACACCTGGCTAATAAAGTCATCGAATCCAGCAGATGTTTGAATTCTTAACTATGTGTAAAGAAACTACCATGAATTCATAAGAATAAGCCATCAGAACATTGTCCATACAAACCGTAAAACCCATTTATAAAGTAAACGTTATCGATAGTTAATTGTTTGTATGTTATATATATAATAATTTAATTTTCTTTATTTTAATAATCCGATCATTATAAATGAGGCAAGGTAAGATGCTACCTAAGATATATACCAATTCCATATTTATATATATAACGACACACACACATATTTATTAATTGTTTATTTTAAAGATTGTGTCAATTATTAATATTTTTAATATATTTTGTATGCGTATCTTTTTTATTATATGAGTCTTAAACTTATAACTCTCTTTTAACGCACACAGTTATAAATAACAAGGAGGTCTATTAAAGCAACATGGCATTAACTAAGAGGGGAAAAACAATAAGTAAATATGTTACTATGTTTATAATAATATTGTACATAATATGAAGTTCATTTATGTTAGCAGGAAATGTAGTGGCTACTCTTTATGGGATCAGAATGGGTAACATTGGTGTAAAACAAACTTAAAAGAAGAATAACCACGGATGTCTCAATGAGTTCTTCCCAACTCTGTTTTAAATTTTATTATCCAAATAGTAATAGTCAATGTAAATAAGTTCATTAAATTTATTGAAATGTTAAAACACATTCTTGTTTTATTTTTCTGTGATTAAATTCACATATCATAATTATTATTTTTATTTAAATAATATATTATATCCACTCCTATCAATAGACATACACTCATTTTACATACATTAAGAATATGGTGATACTACTGTTTTCTGAACCTGAGAACCACATAACATCTCTCTGAGTTTGAAATCCAGAATAGCAGGAGTTAACTACAATATGTAGATGATAAGTTAAGGGTAGAATCAGTAGTTATTTAAATCTTACTTTCTTCTCTCTTAGGTATGAGTTTAATATAAGAAGGTATACATGAAAGTAGATAATAGAGATATACACTTTTTACTCATCAGAAGGAACACATTCATCTTTGTGCACACTACAAGTAGAATGTCTCATTACATTGAGTACATAAGAATACAATTATCTGCTTGTTAGGTTACATTTGACGACCAACATGTTAGGCATGAATCAGATGGTTATCATATTGCACTTGGTAAAATTAATGTAATGATCACTTGCATTCCAAAACCATAAGTCTTTAGGAATTTGATCACATACATAAGAACCATCCCATTACAATATATATGTAAACTTTAAATTAAACATAGCTCAATGTATATGTAAACAAAGGAAGTAAATTGAATGACATATAATTATGTAATAATTTTACTTATGCCCTCTATAAGAATTTTTTCCAGCGTTTTAAATGACATTTCATAACAATAAAAAAATTTGACATTATGATCAACATGGAAAAACAATTGAGATTCTAATAAATAAATCAAAACAAGTTTTATTTAATATGATTTTAAAGCTTTAACTAAAGCCTACTTTGCATTAGCTTAATGCTATTAAATAATACAGATCCTTCAAACAAACTCATTGTTTTCAAATAAATATTTAAATATATAATTAATTAATCAATCAAACACTACTTAAATATTTTGTAATAATACTAACATTATTTTATTTGTTCTCTATAGAAATTTTTTCTAACATTTCAAGAAGCAATATTTGAAAAAAATCATCTAGTTTCTTGACAGACATATTTTAAGTCAATGAGCAATGTCACTGGGTCAATACAAAACAAAATTGTTAAATTACCTTCAGACTCATTTTCAGATTTAAAGTCATATTGAACATTGTAAGCATATTTAAAAAGAAATTATGCTGCTATGTTTGTTGGAATTTCAAGTGACTTCTGGGGTTGCTGATAACATTAGGTTTATTGACTGAAACATGTATCCAGAAAGAAATGAATTGGATGTTTTTTCATCAAACATTATCACTTGGAATAGCAGAAAAAATATCTATAGAGGTTTATGTAATATAATGTTAGTATCATTATACATATACAATGTTAATATGAAATTTTCATGGAAAACAGATATAAATATAACATCTGTTCATCAATATGCTGTTAACAATAACATTTCACAGATGATAATGGCAGGAACTAATCAGCCATCATTTAGATAAGGAATGATATTTTGTGAAATATGATATAAATGTTGTATGCTACATACAAAATAAAACTAAAAGTCTATCTAATAAAAACATTTTTTTTAAATGTGAAAGGAGGGGAAATGTGGCAGTAAATAAATATGACAAAATTAACATTCACTCTAACCAATAAACTCTAAAATTTTCTAAATGGGAGATATCCCAGATTTATCATGTTTGTTTATACAGTTGGGTCTTTTAAGAACCTCAATAGTTTGGTTTTTTGAAGCTCATTATCACATCTGAATAGGATCTTTATGTTAGAAGTATTTATACTGTGACCAGTATTTATAACAGTGAGAGAGTACTGATTAATGAGTATAGTTTTATTGAAAATGCTTGTAATCAATACTTCTACATAATAATGACTAACATTCTACCATTTCCTATTTATTTAACTGCCTCTGAGTTATGATATCTGGTGCCTGTTTGTAACTAGTGCAATATTCATAGGATGAAGTCCAATGCATGAAGTAACCAGGTATCATTTATCATTTTAAATTATTGTTGATCCATTGTATAATGAAAATCTCTCCAAGTTTAATCTAGTTTCTTCAATCTGTAGTTTCTATTATGTTAACAAACCTTCTTACTTCATCCAATCACCACACTTGTGTTTGTCTCAATGTTTGTAATGATGGCATTTTAGTATTAATTATATGTTGGACTATTTCCACCTTCTGATATTAAATATTGAATGTCTTTATGAAAATTTTAAGCTTTGTTTAAATTTCCCAAATATATTCAACTGTCAACAATAGTATAGTTCAGTTGATTTGAGTGTTACCTTATAATTCAATATTCATGAATCTAAAAATCTAGGTTTGATTTCCATGCTAGATTAACATTGTTTAGGCTAAAGAAGATAGGAGAATAATACCACTCCTAACAATGTGTTATATACTAACTTATATGCCATTAGTAACAATTGAATGTATTTGGAAAGTTTTAATAAAGTTTAAAATGTTTCTTAAGACATTCATTACTTAATATTAGATGCTGAAATTAGTATCACATGTGGTCTCTATCTAGGTTTTTTATAATATGTTTGGATCATTCCAACTGTCCCTCTATTTAACACCCTGTAGAATATTAGATCACAAACACATATAATAGCCAATCTTTTAAAATGAACTGACCTCTTTAAAATATGCTTTAATATCATATTTTATAAGGGCAATTTTATTATTAATTTCTTAATAATTAAAGCTTTTAGAACTAAATTAAACATACATGTTTAAAAAATGATAACTTATAGATATTTTAGAATATAAAAAAAAGTTGTACGTGTTATTCAAGGGTGACTTTTAAAAATTACTTTTAAAATAATTTGTGAAAAATAAAAATAAAAATTATTATTGCTGCTCAACTTATTTTCTATTTCAAAATTTTAATCTTTCACTGAAATTATTTTATTTTCGTAATTAAAAGAAAATATTGGAGATCGTGGTATATTTTATTTGTCAATTAAGGCTTTTTAAAATTTTTGCAACTGATATAAATATAGAAAGTAATTCAAATTTTAGTTTGCATTTGTAATTAAATGATAAACGGTTGGATTTTAACATATACAATTTCTATTATACATTCATATGTTATCAATAACAATATGCTTATTCTATATGTCCTGAGTTGTTTCATGCCTATGCCTAAAATTTTGTCAGGAATTCTAATTTAAACTTTAAAAAATATAACATTATGTTTTAAAAAGATGGAATGGAATGTATAAATGAAGTAAAATATATAATTCTTTTTATTTTAAAAGTTTTAAAATCATAATGCATGAAATTTCTTTCAAATATTAAATAAAACTAAAAAAAATTTGATAAAATTATCATATATATTAGATGATTCTGGTAGCACATTTTTAAAATAAATTTTTGCAAAAATGATATAAATATATACTAATTTAATTCTAAAACCAGTAATTTAAAGGAATTAACTGAGATCATTAAAAAGGAAACAAAAAATGTTAAGTTATAACTATTTAAAACACTAAACATCACATAATCACCATCCCTTACGCTAGCACATAACTGTTATTAAGCAGGCAAAACTCTCCATATAGTAGTGCTACTCTGTGCCAATCTGAGTAATCAAGGGATGCCAGAAGGCTTGTGCATAAAATCCCCATCTAGTGCCTACTCATTCAATTTACCCAGACTAGTTTCTGGTTTGTATTTTTAATTTTATTCTCATAGTTTTGTAGTTAAGTAGAGATAAAAGGTGACTTCTGGAGGGTTTCATTAGATCCTAAGATCATCAGCAAGGAGTCTTTGATCTGAGAGCACTGCACCTAGATCTTAGGATCTAATGCAACCCTCCAGCAGCCACCTCTTATCTCTACTTAACTACAAAACTATGAGAATGAAATTGAAAACACAAACCAGAAACTAGTCTGGGGAAATAGGCACTAGATGGAGATTTTATGCACAAGTCTTGGCATCCATTGATTACTCTGGTTGGCACAGGGTGGCATTACTGTATGGAGAGTTTTGCCTGTTTTATAACTATTTACCTATCATAACCATAGCAGGTAATGCAATTTGCAATGAGATTATTGGTGTCAGTTTTAAAACATAGGGTTTTTTAAAAAGGCAGTTAATGATGAATTACAAAAAAAATTATGTGTAATTAGCAGCACTATTGTACTGATTCCCAGACTGGATTGTATCTGCTATCATATGAGTAAGAAATATTTTTTAAAGAGCAGATACTGCATTCAACATGTGGAACAACATTCAAAATCCATTCAATAAAAATATTTTTTAAACTAGAAATTGAGTGGAGGGATTGATAGCAGATTAATAATCTAATATAAAGTTATCAGCTGATTTGATGAATGAATTTCAAAAAAATTCCAAATGGAAATTAATCTAAATATGTTTGTTGGCCTAGTTTGGTGCTTTAAGAATCTTAATGACATCTCTATATATCTTTGGTATTGAGTAATCACACCTAGATAACATTGTGGTATTAAAAAAATGTATATTGTGACTGATATCTCTAACAAGGATGGAGAGATGATAGTGATGATGAATGAGTGCTGCTTTGCTGAATTCACATGTTTAGGGCCTTACATCCTTGTGACTCAAGAGGAACTGAATCATACACTTTAAACAAAATTCCATTACTTGATTAGTAGCATACATAGTTTTTAAATTACATCTTTTTAAAATATACACAAAACTGTGTGTAATTTCTCTTATATGATAAATACATTCTCTAATCATTATTTAACTATGACTTTTCTGGATTTGGGGTAAGGCTTTATCTATGGTTCCTAATTGTAATTTTAATTATCAAGGTATTTTTTTACATAATATTTCTTACTCTTCACTGGATTGATCCATGGGGCCAATTTCTTTAGTGAAAAAAAATTTTGCTATAAAAAAACATCTGAACAGGGTGATAATAAAATGAAAATTTAAATCTCCATCTGTGCTTTTTTATGAATGTAGAAAATGACAAAAGATCCATTCTGAAACTTTATGTGCACAAAAAGGAAATTTCCCATCATTCTCTGTTTTCATTGTGAATTTAATATGAAGTGAGAAAATGTTCATGCAAAAGAAAAAAATTATCTAGTCTACCTTTATCATGCGATGACAACTATGCCATTTATATATCTGATCCAGTAAATAGACCAAAAATCACTGATTCCAGAGGTTGTATCCCCTGCTTTTTTCCACAAATAAATTAGTAAGCAATCCAGAATGGCAGAATCTATTGAAGTGCCAAGCATTTTTTTAAATGTTGTTCATTCACAAAACAAATGCTTAAAAGGCAGTATTTACAAAAGATGGTAATATAATCTGATAGATTGCAGTGATATATTACTAAATTTAAAGTTTCATCAATTAGAGTAAGCAAAAAAAAATACCAAAGCCGAACAATAACATCCATCTCAACCTTAAAATCTTTAAATACAGATTTGTATCATTAATAGGAAAAAAAAATAACAAGTCAAAAGTTCATAATTGGCCATAAAATTAATACTTGAAAAAACATTAAAAAAATTATAATTGAAATAAAATATAAAAAAACAAACAAATTGTTTACCTAAATTTCCAGGAATATAACAATAAAATAAGTAGGCTTGCTGATATGTGTAAATTTAAAATCTATCTAGTCGTCTTTTATATCCTCATCAAACTTTCAAGCACAGGCAATTCATATGTAAATGTCTCTTCATTTCTTTTATGAGAAACTCTGTTTGGCAAACCGATGATCCTGCAGAAGACAGTTGACAATAGAAACAATACAGTTACATTGTAATTGCAGATGACAAGTCTGGTATACTCAGGCAATCTCTACTCCATAGTTTTTAGTATCTTGCACTTAAGATTGCACATTTTATCCATGATATACTTTTTAGTGCACAGAATCACAGAATACTTATTACAATCTTTGTTTTCTAATCAACTGTCCCAGTTAGCTCTTTCCAAGCTCCAGGTCACTTAAGGTTTTACTTTTAATGTTTGTTTTTAAAACAACCTAAAGAGAAATTGAGGCAACATCCAGACTAAACAAACTGGATATAAGATAACTATTCAAATACAAACTTTTCTTCTTATAAGTCTTTTTCATAAAAGAAAATGCTGATTCATTATGAATGTGGCCAGTATTCCTCCCTTATCTTCACTTCAATCTTACACCAAAAGAAACTAATATAAAAAATTTCCATTCTATTCAGACATATCTTTAAATAGCCTGTAATTAAGATTTTTCTAATAAGTTGATAGCCAGATTTGACTAAAACAAAAGGCAAATCTTGTATCTGAAATCAGTACAAGATTTATTTTATTTTTTTCTCATGTGCCATAACATCAGCCGGGAAGTGAATCCGCTAACCTGGGGATAACTGCTTGTAAAGCACTCGACTTTTGCTAAGATAAAATAAGAATTTATAATTAATCCATTCTTGGATAATTATATACTTTTCTCTTTTTCTTTCAGAAAAGACATTTTATTTTTTACTAATATTCCACTTACTACTTAACAAAAAAAAATATTATGCAAGTATCTACACTAATTAATAAATTGCTAATGTAATTACATGTAGTATCACCTTTTCATCTTTTTCTTTCTTTTTTAAAAAAAAAATTTCAAATCTTAACTTTGAATGACCATTTTGTTTTGCATTAACGTAAAAATTATAATTTACATAATGCATATATGCCTTTTTTTGATTCACAGACGCATTTACATATATTTTAAACTCTTTTTCTGTGTATTTTTTAGTACAGTTAATTAACCTTTGTGATAGGGGTTTAAATTTTAATACCCATCACAATATATACATATATGTATATAATCAAAATTACCTCAAATTTACAACTTAACCAGAATAGCCAAAAAATATAAACTATTTCACTGCTACAAACAGACTTCTCAAGTAAAATTTTCTTCACATTTGAGAAGTCTGCTTGTTGTAGTGAAACCATTGGTTGTGTTTTAGAATTTATGTTTTTGGCTAGCCTGGTTGAGTTGTGAATTTGCGGTAATTTTGATAATTTTATTGATTATGTTTATATATACTAAAATACTGCAAGAGTATGTAGATAATTATCAACTATTATAGAAATAAATTTCTGACTAAAACAATATTTATCCCTTTGCTAAGCCAGGCTTTAAATTTGATGTACCTTTATCAAAGTACAACTAAAGTGAATATTAGCAAATATTTTAGCATATCCTTATGCATATAAACATACATTAAACTAGTCACTTATTATAGTACATTTGCCTGTGTAAACTGGAATAGCAGTTGTCTAGGTCATTGGATTAAATGACCAATGCTTGCTAAGAGGAATGCTATTGGCTCTTATATTTATGGAGTTCTTAAGGGTTAATTATGGGTCATGCTTATTTTACTTTTCATTTTTTATTGTATGCATGAGATGAGGATGTGTTAATATATTTGCTTATATTCATTTTAGTCATGATTTCACAAAACAATGTGTATCGAAAGCCTGGCTTAGCAAAAAAAATATTGTTTTAAATTTATTACCATAATATTTGATAATAATTTACTTAATCTTGTAGAATTTATTTTATTACATATTATTTGTGGTATATATAACATTAAAAATGTTAATAATCATAGGGATGTTAAAATAATAAGTTTAAAAAATTAAGCCTAGAAGCAAAAACTATGGAAATTAAAGTATCAATAAAAAAATATATATTCAAAAAAAAAAGTAACATTATAAATTGTGTGGGTACATCAGAAACTATTGTTAATTTTGTATAATGACTCAAGTCATAAAATATGGTTATTGTGAATAAAACTATACCATAAACAGCTATAATTTTTAAGAGAAATGTATGTGAATATAAAAAATAAAAAAATACATATTTATGCTAAGTAAATATCTTAATACTGGAAATTTTTTAAAAAAAATTGAATTATTAGAACACTGTTAAGGATTTAAACCAATTTTCCATTATAAAATTAAATAAAAGTAATTAAAATCCTGGGAAACAATATTGATTAAAATTTATATTTATTTATTGTAAAGAAAAAAAAATTGTATTATATTTTTAATGGGAGCTAAAATTGTCTATGACAAAATCATTTATAATAGTCATAATATTTGATTGAATACAAGTATAATTTGTATACTTGGAGTTTTAGATGTAGGCTATAAGAGCATTGAACACAGGCTTACTATATAAGATTTTTAACATTTATCAATAAATTTGAAATTGAATATTATAAAATATTGCAAAGTAAACAAAAAATGTTTTACTTTAAGATTTATGTAAAGATACTTTTGTATTTTAAGATTTTAATTTTTAGATTATTCTAATTAAGTTATTTTTATGATTTTTTATCCAGAGACTATGGTGTGAAAGGACAGAGAATACAAGCTGGCATGTGGGAGGACCAAATAAGACAATAGAGAGGAAAGTATATAAGAGATGGAAACTATTTGGTTGTTCTTTAGTAAACAGTTCTAATATAATTTCTCTCCGCTTTGCAATTACAAGAGAATCAGTTGAAGGTGGAATTCAGTCAGTAGCAATCAATATTTGAAGATATCAGAAATAAAACTTTTCAAAGAATCAACAGAAGTTCAAGAAAAAAGTTGGAATAAAATAAGTAAACCTGACATTAAGAAACTGTTAAGTTATTGGTCTTTTAATTATAATCATAAGAAAGTTTGAATATTATCAATTTAACAAAGTCATCATCATAGTCTGGAAATGTAGTTCTGAAAAAAGATTTACAGCTTTGAATATGTTTGTAATTTGCCTACTATCTTTCCTATGCAATGTGTTTATCAACAAAGAGTTGTGGAAAAAATAAAAATCAGCCAATGGATTGAAATAAAATAATATTGTGAAGAAAACTTAGCTTTAAAAAAAAGTTCCATTTATCAAAGTTATTGATATTGAAAAATAACTACAGAAAGTCTCAACATTTGGGAAAGGCTTTCTAACAAAGAATAACTTACTAAGAAGAACAATAAATTAAATAAACAAGAATATAAATATGAGATAATATTTGTAAAATCTCATTCAAAATTTGATAAAACTTTAATTTTCATGATATTCTAGTTAATTCAAATATTTCAAGATAATAACAATTATGTAGTAATTTGCTTTTTGTTTTGTTCTCTCTTTTAAACTTTTTATAAAATTTACGTTTTTCATTTACGTAAGTTGTTTTAAATTAGTTTTATTCATGCTGAATATTTATATGTTTAATATTAAATTTACAAAGAAAAGAGATTAATACATTTTGAAAATAATACTTTTGTATATATTTTTTATTATAAGATATTAAACAATGCAAGTTTTTATATCATAAAAAATGTATACAATTAGCAAATGATGTCATGCAGTATATTCTTATATCTTTGAAGAGTTAAAGGAAGATAAAGAGGGTGATTTCATATATTTTGTACACAATGAAACACGAATATATACTTTGAATTTCTTTGTTATTATCGTAACTTGTTACAATTATTTTAAAATTAGAGTAATGTCTGTATTCATTATTTAGTCAATTCTTAACCTGCTTGCATAGCATACAGTTTATTTATATATATGATAGTAGAACATCAAATACATAGAATAGAGCTCCAAGTGCTATTAGACTATGCTAACCCATGAATGACTTACTGTAATACAGTACATTTTTAAAGAGTAAATTTAAGTAGGCATAAATATATGAATCCAGAAGAAAGTGTTGCCAGAAGCTATGCAAGTATTAAAGATGATTTGAGTTCCTAATATTATCTTTATGATCAGTTCAAATGAATGAGATTTTTACTAAAGATATATAATCAGTTTATCAAAAATGATATTATATACATCAGTGATGATTGTGATCTGGCAGCAATTTACCAATACTGTACTGAATGAATAAAATTTTGATTGTGAGCATTATGACATTGATTCCTTAGTATAGCAGTTAGTTATTTGTATTACAATGATTGTCTAAATTATGATTTGATCACTATGATCAGCTTCATCATCATTGTTATATTACTTACTGTTCCATCATTATAGCATCCAGTACAATATGTATGTAAATTATATATCACTAATGTTAATTCACTAGCCTTTTTACCAGACTGTCAAAGCAATGTATCGAAATGATCATTAATGTATGCAAGTTCTGATCTTTACAGATGTGGACAGCATTAGGCAAAGATGTAAATTAAGTCTCTTTTAATTCTTTCAAGTGGTCAACTTTACATGGCAAAGGTTATTTATATTCATTTTTAGAACTTTTTTGTATGAGGTTTAATTTGAACTACAAATGACAAACTTTCCACTCCTACATCTTTGATATCATCCACTTTAGATAAATATATTAATAATAATTTATTAGGCTAAAGATTATCATCTCTTTTATATCCCAGACATAAACTTTAAATTCAATTAAAGATTATGTTTCGGTTTTGTCGTATTAAACATAACAGCATAGTTTCATTAATTCAACTTCCATCTTTTTTTTCATGTTTATTATATTTTTTTTACACAAAATTAAATTTTTTATATAGCAATAAAGATATCTGAAAAAGGCAAATAATCCCCAAGATGTATTTCATGCTAAACTAAAATTACTCTAAATGTTGAAAAAAGGATTAACAATAGAATAAATTCATTTACTCTTTGAATTCTGATGTTTGTAAGCATACTTTTGTTAACATTAATTCAAAGTGAAAATAATATATCAACCACACACACCCAGATGAAATATGGCACTTAATGTTTATTAAACTAAACCTGAGGGGGAATAATTATTTTTTTTCTTTCCATCTATACATTGCCTATGTTTAATTTAATGTTTTCATATTAAATCACATTTAATTATAATAATCAAAATATTAAAAAAGAGATTCCATTTCTAGCCTTGTATAATTGATTATTAGTTTAATAAATATTAAGTGCCATATTCAATCTGGGTGATATTAATTTTACTCTAAATTATTAGCAATGTTGACAAAGATATGTTTACAAATATCAGAACTCCAAGAATGAGTTGATTCATTCTAATCTTGATTCTTTGTTCAACATTTAAAGGGTTTTTAATGCATAGCTTGAGGAAGGGTGATTTACTCCCTTTGTTTAAACATATATAGTCATAAAATAAGTAAGAAAGAAAATAAAGACTAAAAAATAGGTATTAAACAAGATCTAATAAGCCATAGCAGATATTCAATCACTCTTGATTTGACAGCAAAAATTTTCTGTAAACAACTTTTATTCCAATTAAACACTCATTGTATTCACCAGATTGTACTCTAAGTGGTGATATTATCTTATTCAATATGAAAAAAGGTGATCACAGTAAATAGTCTGTTCATCACTTTGATCAAGGGCAGCATTGTTTACAACTGCATGTGGTCTCAATATAATTCAAAAATGGACAAATAAATGTGATTGATATAAGAGTTATTGATATGAATCTGATATTAGAATTAAGATATTGATAGCTGCTCAGCATAATATAATAAACCTTTTATTTTAAACTTTTCTTAGAGTTCCTATTGCTTATATCAATCACTATTGTATAGGAAAAATTAACCAATGTATATAAATAAATGTGATTGGCAGCATCATTTATCTAATGTAAATGATGTCAAAGTTGTGAGTTCAGAAAATTGATACTTGCAAACTATATTACAATATATAATTTAAAGATTTTCTTGGACTTATAGATGTGCATATTCGAATACAATGGGAAATAATTTCTGTGTACTAATCTGGATAAATTTTCAGTAACCAGGGAATGACCAATTACAATTGGCAATGCAAGTTGATAATGTTATTTCTAGATCACAATTATAAAATGTACTGCTACTTTTAATTGGTCATTGCCTGATTACATTCTAATTTCAATTAGACTTCAATGTCTATATATATATATAGATATATATATATATATATATATATATATAGACATTGAAGTCTATATGATATACATTCTAATTTCAATTAGACTTCAAAGATCATTAATAAAGAAAATAAATTATTGTTTTCAGTATTTGTTATTTTAGCTCTTTCAAGGCAATATATTTTCAATATATTTTATCATAATCATAACTTTTAGTTGATGAAAGCATTTTTAATACTGTGCACCATAATCATGACTTTTAAGTTCTGTTTGCAACAATATCAAAAATGCTTTCAACTTGAAAAAGCCAAAATGGTAAATACTTATAATAAGGATTTAATTGTGTTCTTCATTAATGCACATTATTGTGATATTCTATTTTTTTTCATGTGTTATAGCATCGGCCAGGAAGCAAACCTGCTAACCTGGGACAACTGCCTGTAAGGAGGCTGTGCTGCCCTCTCGACCACCAATGCTTGACAGCAAGGTTCTATTTATTTATTTACTTATTCCTCTACAAATAATACATACAACACATATACTAAGAAAAGCTTGTTTAATACTTTAAAATAAAAATGTTAATTACATCAACATAGCATGTTTAGCATATATGTTGATGTAATTAACATTTTTAATTTAAAGTATTCTTAGTATATGTGTTGTATGTATTATTTATATTGAATTACATTTTTTTGAGAAAAGTTTAAAACTATTGGAATTACATTATTACTCTATAGAGTTTATTGCAGTGGTAGAAGAACTCAATTTTTATGGATTATAGCTCAACTCTATCACTTCTGGAGTTCGAATATTATATGAATTCTTGAGCAAACAAATAATTGATTATTTTGCCAAATCTATTAATGATATTATGGAAAAAAACATTATTGAAACAGAATTGCAAACTTCTCTTTTACAATGTTCCTGTAATATTAACTTAATAAAACCAGTAGATATTCATAAATTTGAACTTGCTCTAGACTATTTTAAACAAAAAAGACCATAGGAGCAGATAGCATACTATCAGAGTTTTTAATGAATATTAAACCTAATCCAAAGTAAGATTAGCAAAACTAGACTGCAAAATTATTATTACTATAGAAAAAATGTGGAATAGTAGCAAAACTATAGCCACCTTAAAATCAAATAAACCTAACAATAATCCAGTAAATCGTCACCCAAAATCATTATTATATGTTTCTTATAAACTGTTTGAAAGTGTCATGCTGGCAACTATCTTTCTATAGAACAGGTTGAATTTAGGCCAGAAAAAATACTGTCAACAAATTTTATCTCTACCAACCCACATTTAAATGAGTTTTCAAAGTAAATTAAAAAGCAAAAACTGGTACTACCTTTATTGATTTAATCTCAGTTTATGATTTGGATTTTTTAAAAAATGGACTTAGTCTAAAGTCTCTAAAATTTCTTAAATAAAGAAAAACCATTAATTTACTTAACAAAATATTGTTCAATAAAAGAATTCAAGTGTTTCTAAATGATAATCATAATAGATTCAAAGTTCTACAGAGTAGTTTACTACAGAGTTCAATTTTCTCATCTATTTTATTTAATATATTCATTAATGATCTTTCACATTTAGAAAGTAGGAAATTAACCTACTTTGATTTCACAAAAAGATCTTTTACAGAAATAAAGACATGAATAATATAAGTAACCCTTTTTAAAGATTTGAATCTTATTTCTAATTCAATAAAAATAGTAGGTTCAACATTCAGAAAATAATATGTAATCTGAATATAATATCTTGCAAACAATAGACAGAAACACAATCTTATCCACACTAACTAGAAGTAACCTTGAACCATAGCTTAAATTATTTTTGTCGTCTATCTATGGCTACATCTAAAATAATTTCTAAAAATAACTTCCTTAGAAAGCAGACTAGCATTAATCAGGGTTGTGATGTGGGTACTTGGCAGTTTCCTTGGAGGAAAATTGACCATACTAAACTTTTGTATGCTCAATAAATATTACCATGAGAAATATTATTAATAGTACCCTTAACACTATTCCTTTGTAGTGGCTTCCTGTTTTTCCACTTGTTGTTCCATAAGATATTAAAAATTACTTCACAGAAAATATATCAAAAGTTAATTAAGCTTATCAATAATTCAAGATATAACTTCAACTTTTAAAACTTGTTTCAAATCAAAATCCTCTTTCTGGATGTTCAACAAAGAATCTATAACTGAAGAATTATAGTATAAAAAATAAAATTCTCACAAGGTTACAAATTTTTTTTCCAGATCCAACCAAAATGTCAGCAGGATTTGACCTTCCTAGTCACCAAATGGAGTTTTGTAACATATTCAAGTTAATCCATAATCATGGCTCAAATCTTTTTAAAAATGGACATCAATAACCACATACCTTTATTAATGTTTTCAAATACAACTATGAACCACACAACTAATAATTATTAAATCTATAGACATGCAGCAAAATTAAAAGACTTAATAAAACCATTAATGAATTTAACTCTTGTTGGAATATCTACAAAATTCTTTTATAATATTTTTAAGCTGTCTAAAAAAAAATCCATATGCTAGTTAAATAAATGTATTTACTATACATTACGAATAAAAAGTTAAAATTGATATATGTCTATATTTTTATAAATATATATATATATATGCATAAAACACATAAAATGTATATATATTATAGCCATGCATAACTAGGCTGCAAGCATTAAATATGAGTATCAAATATGATGGTAATAATTAACAACATTTTTAAATTCTAAATCCTTGCTAAACAAAGGGTTAATTTTTTTTCGAATAGTATAAGTTTTTTCACATTTCATCTCGAATATTTCTATACATAAAATAAAAAAGTGTTTTCTTAACTAATTACAAAATCAATGTTTAGAAGGGGGGAAAAGGAAGTAAATAAGTTCATAAAAGTTATCAACTCTGCAATAGAATTTTTAACTAAATTTCATTTATAAAAAAAATGTGTTTTCGAATAAATTTGTATTACTTAAAAAGAGTAATATTTTTCTTATTTTTTTTGTTTTCGTTTTTCTATTTTCAATTAGGCTTAACTATCATATGTTCTTTAATAAACAAGCATTGATAATGATTGTAAGGAGAGTGTTTTAGTTAAGCTGCTTATTAATAAACACCTTAAAGAACTGGAGGAAAGCAATTAAGTTTGATACGGCTATAAAAGAGTGTCACAATAATTTTACATCAATATACATTTTGGCAGAGGAAGTTTCAGCAGCATGTTCATGTTGGTAAAGAGCTGGATTAGCAGAAGTTTTTCTTGTGATCACTATCCAGAATGCTGTATACATGCAATAAAAGTTACAACAGTATAAAGAATGTGTTATTATTCAAATACATGATGGTTTCATATGAATATTAGTTACATTTTATAAAAATGATTTGCTAAGAAGATCTCTTGTAACCCATCTCTGACTACATGACATTCCATGGGGGAAGAAATGATAATGTCTAGTCTGTACACAAAGAGAAATGACCTAGCATGAAGAAGAAAACTTAATTGCTTCATCCCAGTTCTCTCATATATAGATATATACATGTGCTTTACCCAAGTGAGAAGAAAAGAAGATCTGTTGAGGGCTAATACTGATCAGCCAAATTATGAGATATTCATGAATGTAATTCTGATCATGGGGAAAATACTGCAAACTATTTTGTTAACTTGCAAAGAACCACATAAATAAAATTGTTTAATTATAATTCCAAATTGCAAAGGAGTAATTGATGGATTAAGAATCTAATTTAAAACTATGTTGACAAATAGAAATTTAAAAAAAAAAAATCATCTAAGTCAGATGATCAAAGTGTCAGTTTTTATATCTACCTTTTTGCCAGCAAAAGAGAAGCAAAAGACTAAAAATAAGAATAATTATTTACATTATCATTATATTATATCAACATTTATAATTTATTTTCCTTCTCAGTTGTTAATCATCTTTTTTTATACATTATATTATATATGTTTGCTTTAGAATAAAGTGTATATTTATATTATACTTTTTTTTGTATGTGGATTATCTAATTTCTAATTGATGAAGTGGATGTAATTCGACTTTAATGGATCATCACTTTTAGCATGTGTATTTATTTAAATTATATGAGAAGGTAATGTAATTTCCATTACCTATTGAGACAGATATTTTATCAAGAGCTGTAACAACAATTGTTTGAGAAAATGCAGTGATACCTTGAATGTTACTACTGGAAAAAAACGGTTTATATAATTTTTTGCGTTATTCACATTTCATTTGCACATTTCATCAAGTTAACTGAGTAGTGCAACATGGCTAATGAGTTTCATGAATCACAAAGCTATGATTCAGTGCTAAAAGGACTTTTATAGAAGGATATAAGTTCAAACCTAGATTGCTACTGGCTCCATTTTTGGGTCTTTAATAATATAACTAGCCAGAACAAATAAATATTCTAGCAATTATCTTGGGTTATAACCATGTGTTAAGCAGGAAACATTACTGTTGTAGAGTTAACATTGTCAGTAATAGGCTTTAAACTCATCATTCTCATCATAATTTATAATTGGGCCAGAAAACCATTATCTTGGAAACAGTTATATTTGTGCCCAAGTGTGGTCTTGTGATAGTTTCCTAATAGGGAATGTGTTACAATATATATATATATAATATATATATATAATTGAAATAATAAATTTAACGGTTTACAAACTATTACAAACAATCCTTAAATCCGCAGAAGTACTTTCGGTTAATTTCTTAAACCTGCGGATTTAAGGATTGTTTGCAATAGTTTGTAAACCATTAAATTTATTATTTCAATTATAATTACAATTTTGTTTTTAATTAACGGACATTTTATTTATTTTATATATAAATAAAATAAATATATTTATAAATGATTTAACTGTATTTATTTTTCAGAGTTGTATCTTGCATGAACATTATACTAATATATTAGTAATTTTGAAAAAAACTTTTAGATAGTCTAAGCAGAAAGTCATTACATAAAATAAAAAATCATAAAAAGTGCAAAACTGATTGTATATTAAACTTATAAAACCATATCAAAACATTCAATGCAAAATAGGAAGAGAAAATTATCTTAGTTTTCTCTTTTTATTTTGCTAAAAATTTGCAAATTCATGGCAAAAAATGTATTCATATAAAAGAATCTGATACATGATGGTAAAAAAAATTAATGTTGATGAATAAAATATTAGGCATCAGAAATAAAAATTAGTGCTATGTATTAGTATTATGTCTATTTTTCATCAAAGATCTTTGTATTGTTTTATAGATGGCTTCTTAAAGCAGTTCTCGAGATTTCAATATAAAGTTTTGCTTTTAATATAAATCTCAGGGGCTTAACAGTGACTTATAAGTATGATTATTCTAAGCCTGGAAAAAAAATAAAAAATTTAATGTTAAATTTACAATGATTGTACAAATCAATTAATACTTCTGACTCACTTCAAGCTAAGATTGTTTATAATAATGAAGTTTTGCACTGGTGGATTATTGTGATATCATTTGGAGTGAGATGAGAGAAGCACTGATAATAACCCAAAAAATTGAATATATATATTTCAATCTGTTTATTTAATATCTTGCAATGTTGTCTTTTAACTTTGTCAGCAACATTTTTTTTTTTCCAACCATATTAAAAATCAATTTACAAATTTTTTACATCATCTTTATAATATAAATAGGATTTGTTTTCTTTCATAAAAACTATGCTCAGAGATCTTCATAAAATATTTTTTAGAAAATTGTACATTATATATAACAACATACTGAAATAATTATATCACTATGATGAAATATTCTATCTTTTAACTTGTTGAATGGATTGATGTTACATTAGAATCTGTGTTTTATCATTGCTTTAAAAGTGACCAAAATATTTTAACTGAGTTACTTACATTATCAAGTTGATAACCATCTAAAGTGAAATTGTTAATGATTTTTATTTTGTTTGACTAATATGGCACTTAAGTTTATAAATTAATAAATCCAAAGTCTTTATAGGTTGCATTCAAAATATTAAAAATTATTCTAAAGACAAATAAAATTTGAACATACTAAAAGCAAAAACAAAAACATGGCCTTCGTGTGCTCTAAATTTACAATACTCGGTTTGCTATTCAATTTCATTTAAAGAATGATCTAATGATTTCAAATGTAAACTGCAAAGATATTGGTTTAGCAATTAAGATTCAAAAAATTTAGATTGTTTCACCAACCAGAGATGAAAGAAAAAAAATGAATGTGGATCAATTTATATCCCATTTTTAGATAGAAAAGTGGGTTTGAATGTTAACTTGAATTCTGTTGTATTTAAAAAGAATATTACCTCATAATGATAAGAATATTTAAGTTAAGTTATATATAAGACTAAAATTCAGGCATGAATCTAATGATATAATATAAAGATACTGAAAAAAATTTAAGGATATTCATAATATTCTGAAAATATGATGAAAAGACCATTAAAATCAATAGGCATGTTTTGAGTTAATTAGAGGTGAATGTATTGTTGTTTACTACTGAGCATGCAAAAGTGTTGATTTGTTTAACCTATTAGATATTATTACAAATGAATATTAATAAACCAAAATGGTTCGTGAAGTTTATTTATGAGAATTACGAAATGGTCTAAATCTTTTATAGAAATTACCTGTTATACAACTTAAATAATTCTGCTTTGATTGTTACTTTGGTTCCTTGCCATTATTTAATCTCTGACTTTATATAATAAATGGTAATAAACCAAGACTGGAAACTTCCCATCAAGAGATTATTATTATTTTATCATTCAAAACAAATACAAAATGTTAGTTTGATAAGTAGTATATATTCCAAAAAAAAAGTGCAGTTATTCATCTTAGAGTTTTGAAATGTTTCAAAAAATAAAGTAACTACACAAGTTAAAATACAGCATCATCAAAGAAACAGATAAACACATAGTATAATAAATAAAAACATATTCATGTTTCACAGATTGGTTTGTATAGGTTTTTTTTTTTTTTCATGTGTCATAGCATCAGCCGGGAAGCGAGCCTCTCGACCACCTAAGTAAAACTCATTTTTAACTAGTTATTCTTTGTCTTTCTATCTTTTTTTTTCTTTTGGCGTTAAAATAACCATTACATGTTTATTAAGTTAATTATGACGTATAATGCAAAAATTATTAAAAAAACACAATTTTAATTTTGGAGAAGACTTGGGTCGAGGTTATTGCAAGTATGCATACTATCGTAATTAGCTTTGTTTCCCTAAACAAATTTCAGTTTATACACGTACGCATCTACATACATATGTATATAAACAAAGACGGCCTTTCACAATTACATGAATACATATCCTTCATATAAGAAAAGTAATCAAAAAAATTAAAATCCAGATAATTCTCAATTCAAATCATGATTTCACACCGCTTATGAATTGTTCTGTCTCAGCAAGATTGATTAATAGCTTATCGTGCATTAAGAACACTTTTGCGTGCCATATATTTTATTTTTTAAAAATTTATATATGTATAACGAAAGAGAATAGAGAGACAGGGATAAATAATGTATATTTAACGCCTTAGTTTGTTATATTTTAAGAAGTAGATCAAATAGTTTTAATGGTTATTAATTAACGTTTGCTATACGAAAGCAGTATTTAACGAAATGTTTTGCTCACGACTCTGTTTTCGCGTGTATTTCTTCAATAATTTCTTTTGTCTTTCTTTTTAACTTGATAGTTCTCTAAGAGTTTAAAAAGAAATACGATAAAATCTAACATTTAAGAGAAATTAAATGATCCTTGAAAGCTAGTTATTGGCGTTGTTAGTCGTTTCCCGGCAGCACGAATACAGATGATGTTTACATACGGTTTCATTAGACTAATAGCAACTATTGAAATTCTTTTGTTTGACATAATTTTATTACTTATTTACCAAATTTATCGGAAAAACTATTTATGTCTATTTAAGATGCTGAAGAGAAATGAAATGGTGAAATTATTTCTATCACCAATCAAATAAAATAGAGGGGTAAAAAATATTTCGTTTAAAGACAAACAAACCACAATTAGCTATTTGATGATTTTGAAAAGGAATTTAATACTAACAAGATAAAAGTGAATTTAAAACAATTGCTTTAAAATATTTTTCGCGCTCAAAACTTACTGATACTTTAGATTGAATGAACACATTATATTTTAGCATGTGTGTATATATATATACACAGGATTACTTTCTATTTTACCGACAAACACTTAGTAGGAATAATATTCATAACTATATTTTGAAATATTAAGGAGTTTGTTTTTAAACATACTTATTTGATAATTACGCTAGTAAGTCGCAATGTTTTTAGCATTATTAGATGAGAATCAAATATCTCAGAGAACTTATAAGATATCAGTTCCACAACATCGTAGACGTGATTATTTTAGCAATTTAACTATATTATTTCCTGTGATAATTAACGTGCATGATAAAAAAAGTAAGCTTTTTTACGGAAAGTAAATTTGTATTGCATCGTGGAGATTTGATTGTGGAAAATCATTTGTTAAAAGGCTTACAAATTTGCGTGTATGCACTATGACATCGTTACTAATGTGAAGTGTTCTACTGCTAATTTGATGTGTATGTATTTCTACATCGTTATTAATGTTTGACGTGTCTGCATTATGGAGATTTGACTATGGAGAATCATTTGCTAAGGGATCCAATAATTAGATGTGGATGTATTATTACTATGTTATTTATAGTGTACTACTACTAATTTGACCTGTACTACTATTACATCTAGCTTAAGTATATATACTATACTTGTGTTTACTAACATTTAGTGTGTACTGCATTGTGGAGGTTTGTCCATGGAGAATCATTTGCTAAACCCACTAATTTGATGTGTATGCACTGCTACTATATTACTAATATGTAGTGTACTATTACAACATATGTTCTGCATTGTGAAAATTTGTATACTGCATTGTGGAGATTTGATGTACATATACTACTACTATTACATGCATACTGTATTGTGGAGATTTGTATGTACTGCATTTTGAAGATTTGATGTGCATATTCATGTGTATAGCATTGTGGCGATTTGACATGCATGTGGCACAGATCTCAAAAATATTAATAATAAACAAGAATAATGATCCAATTCAATGCTTCTCAGTACTTTACAATCATCTACTTTTAGAACAGGCTGGATTTAGGTTAGAACCATGCTACTAATAAACAAGTTTTATCTTTGCAATTAACATTGAAAAAGTTTTCAAAATAACAAAAAACTGGTACTATCTTATCGAACTTCAGCTTATAATTCTATTTTCAAGCTAAAATTTCCAGTATTTTTAAATATAGAAAAATAATTAATTTCTATTTATTTTTCCAATAGAAAAATTCAAATGATACTAAAAAATAATAGCAGATACAAAGTTTCATGAAGTAATATTTAAAAGTTTAGTTTTCTCACCCACTTTATTTAATTTATTTATTAGTGATATTCAAGAAACAGAATGCATGAAATTCATCTATGTTGATAACATTGTTTTAACTTCATAAAAAAAAAATCTTTTCCAGAAATAAAATCTCTTAATGATGTAAAAAGTTTGAAAAATGTTTTTGTTGTTCAGGGTCTTATTCCTAATCTCACAAACTATGCTCAATTTTTCATCCGAACAGCAAAAATACATCTTAAAAACTGAATACATTTTTTTTTCAACTTAAAAAATTGAAGTTTTTAGGAATAACTTTAGACAATAGCATAACTTATCTGTGATATCTGAAAAACATGCAAAATCTTGTGGCAGTAATATCTAGTTGCCATGCCATCAAGAAGGAATCCACTCTTGCCTATTCTGTCAATGACAATTGTGAGAACAAAATTCAATTTATAGTAAATGATAATAATATCTAATTAGCTTCAGCTTAAGTTCACAGTCCTAGATGGAATCAACAACTTCATTTTTAGTAACTTTATAAAAGACTCCAATTCTTTATTAATATGACTAGAAACTTTTACAGCAAGAAATATTATCTAATCACATTTGGGTGAAAATATTTCCAAATACTATTTCATTTTCACATTATAATAATTAGTTGCCATGCTAATAAGAATGGATTCCATTTGGGTTTTGCACAATAACCTTCATTAATTCATTTGTAATACTAATATCTAGTTCTTTTTATATCATTAATAAACTTTGTTCTCCTACTTAACTTTTATTATTCTTCCTTAAACTTAATAATATATCTTTCTAATTTCTCTATCTTTAATTAAATGTTCAATCCAATTATTCATAATTTAATTTTTTTTTAAAATAAATAAGCTATGGTCATTTAAACATTTTCTTTAACACTTCAATGTACTCTGAATGATCATACTATAATAATAATAATAATACACTAACAGATTTATTAGAGTATTTTTTCATCTACATACTATTTCAATTATATGCTATTCAAAAAAAATGCAATCAGACAAATAATAGAAACATTGAAATTTATAAACATTAAATTTTATGAAGCTTGACATAGTGGCAGCAATTTTTTTATATTCCTAACTTACTACATTCTCAAAATTTAAATGTGAATTTATTTAAAATAGGGGGAATGCGCATTCTTAAAATTCAGACATGAATTTGTTTAGTCACATTGTCTTCATAATTTAATTTGTGAAAAAGCATGATTAAGCAAAAAAAGCTTATTTATTTAAAAAAATTGTAAGTTGTAAGAAACATTGAATTGAACATTTAATTAAAGATAGTGAAATTAGAAAGATATATCAGTAAGTTTGAAAAAGAATAGCAAAAGTGAAGCAGAAGAACAATGATGATTGATGGGATTAAAAGGACCAGCTAATAGTGTTAGAAATGACTTGAAGAAGTTTATTGTATAGGAGCCATCTTTTAACATAACTGCTAATTATAATTATTATATCTCTAGTTTTACTTTCATTATTTTTATTATTATTGTGCATTTTATTATTTTATTAAGCATTAAACATTTATTTTTATATTTCTAATAATCTTCATCTTAATTTTTAAAATGTTATATATATATATATATATTGTGACCTTCAGTTCTTACTATGAAACTGCAGGTCAAGTGTTGTAATAATACTTTTTTTTAAAAAAAATCAGATTATTTTCATGCAGCAAGAGTTATTGTAATAACAGTAATTAAAATGCATCTGTAATTTATTAGTCATATCATAGTTGCTATTATAAGATAGTATTAAGTTAAAGATAATCTCATATAAGTATACTTTTATAATTTTTAAGATTTATTAATTTAAATTCTTTGATTATAAAAGCTTAATCAGAAGATTGTTATTTATTTAAAGCATAATTACATATACTAAAATAATAAAGTTAAAACAATCTCAGCTTAACTGTTGTATCCTCTTTATTAAATTAAAATATTATAAAAGAACTTTAAAATATATTTAAAATTCAGAAAACATTTTAAATATTTAAGTTAATTTTAAATAAAGTATGAAATTTAATTTCTAGTAATGTAGCTAATCCATTTACAGTTTAATTATAAATGGTTATAAATGTTAATTTATAATACTATTATAATCTAGTTTTTTATTTTAGAAAGTCTTAAAGTTTAGCTAAGAATCTTATTATATTTAAACTAATAATTAACTCATGTATTTAAATTATTATTCCTAGACAAAGAATTTAATAATAATGTGTGTGAGTGCATGCATAAAATTTGTTTAATTATTTAAAAATACTTTCTGGTTGGAAAAATAAATATTTAAAATTAATTTAATTATCTAATATTTAAATGTATCTATTTTTAAAAAGATATGGTATAAATCCATTCATGATTTGAGAATTTAAAAGAGTAAAATGTATTTTATTTTTATATTAATATAATTAATTTTATTTATTAAATAATCTGTTAAATATTTGATTTAAAAAGATGATGTAATAATTATTTTTGTCTGGAATTTTCCACAATATTTGAATTAAACTTATTTTTAGAAACTATAGCATGACAAATAAAAAAATCTTGACCTTTTAATTAATTAGGTCATCTGGGATGGATATTTCAGTTGCCAATAACCAATCAGTTTCTATCACATGGTTTTATAAAAATTAGATTTATCAAACATACATACACATGATTTTCTTTTTGTACTTTCAAGTTATAGCACACACACCTGATTTGTATTTTATGCTTTCAAGTTATAATGCACACCTGATCTTTATTTCTCGCTTTCAAATTGTACCTTTTTATAACCAATTATTATTTTCTGATTTAAATAAAATATGCAGTGCTAAAATATTTATTTATTCAGGTATTTTTAACCAAGACTTTCAAAACTTCAAATTATTTCAACCTCACTATGAAAAATCACTCTTCACCTCGTGTACATTGCAGGAAATGACATATTGTCCTGTCATATTAAAATAGTTGTATATATCATAAGAACTTTTATTAATTCAAATTTGTTTTATATTCAAACTTTATTTTAAGAAGGATAATTCTTAAATTAAGTACCAGAACCTTTAAATTATTTTTTATTAATTCCGAGAATAACTTAGTGATACTTTTAAAAGAACTTTTAAAACAATGCTTATTTGAATATAGAATATTGTTGTTGTTTTCCAGAATGTTTTATTTTGAATTAATTCAATATTATGAATTTGAATATTTATCCAGAAGAGCAGGACCTGGCAAACTATAAAAGAATTCAAAAAATGTTAATTACTAAAATATAAATGTCTAGTGATAATCATTAACAAGTTATTTCATCTACTTATTTTATGAATTCTCATTTTAAATGTATAATTACATTAAATTTTTTCAAAAGGAGACATTTATTTTTTCATTTGATACATGCTGTATTTTTTTAAAAATATTACAAACTATCTGTTATAATTATATTATTAATGAAAAGATATTATTTATACATTTTTCTATTAATGAAGTTTCCTTTGCTGAATGTTATAGTGAAAATAGTTGCTTTATTTGAAGTAAAATTATGCTTTAAAAAGAAAACATAACTGGAATTTGACTTAGACTTAATGCTTATTTAATCTGCATATTATTAATAAAGTCTTATAATTATTAAAGTATTATATTATTTATGAATTGTCCTGTTCTTAAGAAGATATGAAATTTTATTTATTATTGTTCATATTTGCAAGAATTTGCTCTTTATTTGTCAATGTATTTCATGAATGCAAGTTTTATCATAAAAATAATTATTATTGCATTTGCATTATTTAAAGAATGAAGTCTATCCTTAATATGTTTGCTTCAAGTTTTTAAAATAGGTTTGCTCTTCAAAAAGTTCATTTTAAATTTGTTACTACACTTCTCACAATGCTCCCTTTCATAATACCTACTCTTTATTTATATTCATTGGAAAATTATAAACTGTGTTCTTCAAAAGAAATATTAATCTTATTTATCCACTGTATTACTCAAAATTTTCAATGTTCATTGTATTGTTATTCTACACACTATTATAAAATTATGCAATGTTTATGGTAGTCATCATTTTATTTATTCTAATTTATGTTAGTCAATTTAGAGTGACTCTATTTTTATTTGTATCAGTAACTTCAAATTTGTGGATACCTCATATTTTAAATTGTTGTAATTGTTTAAGTTTATAATGTCATCTGGACATCCTGCAAACTTTAGTGTATTCAAGAACTTTATTTGACTTTATCTGATGTATAATGGTATGAAAATTATTTTATTGGTAAATGGGTATAAAATATTTAATTTACTATTTATTTTAATTTATCTGCATTATATTTATTTATGTTTTTTCTGAATGATATTATGTATAGGTTTAACATGTATATTCATGTTAAGTTCTCACGATATTAATAGGGTATCAAATATTTTAGATTGTGTTATACCTGCTCCCATTTGGAGTTGTTTGAATGTGAATGTTTGTCAGAGTTTATGAAGCTGATGTATATTTTATTATTAAATTCTTTTGCTACAATTTTATATATTTAGCTACATTTTTGCTACATTTATTATTATATCAGTTTTACACATATTTCTCTTAATTTTAAGAGATGGTAGTGTTTTTCCTCTCTTTATAGATTATTGTTATTGCTGCTTTTGTGATACTCAGCATAAAATGCTATATTTAGGCCAATCTCTCTCTTTTGATGATCCATTCTTATATTTCATGACTAGAGATGATGTCCCAGCTCATTTTTCATGACTAGAGACAAAGTCCCAGCTCATTATTATTCTCATGTGTAGATGCTTATTTGAGTTCATGCCATCATCCTATTTTGCCTTTGTTTTTTCAATTACTTAAAGTAGATCTTAGTATATACGTATTTATTTAAAGTCGTGTGTAATGCAAAATCATGTCTTTATTTTAGCATTTGATATTTTGGAGGTAATGTATAATAACTATCATTCCTTCAGTTGCACTCTTTATATATCAGAGTAATTTTTGATGTATAAGTCTTGATGATGTATTTAGCTAGCATATACAGATGTTTTAAAACCTGATAAAATATTTATTAAATTTATAATTGTTCATGTGGCTATATCAAATTTATATATCTTCAGTATTCGTCACTACCAAATGATGGAAAGATTTTCTTATTTAGTTTTAGTGAATACATTTCATATAGGGACTGTATAGTAGCAAATTAAATTATTGAATGTGAGAACTTGACTAAACGTATAGGAAGTCATAATAAAATTTCTAGTTTACTGGTAATTTTATGTCTTAAATTGTAACACATAATTTTCTCTTTTATATATTTGTTTTTATTTTGGGAAATTTTTGATAATTTTATAAAGTTTATAAAATAGCTTGATATTTCCCTATACAACATTATAAATGTCCATAAATGTTATTTTAATTATTAATTGTTGCTTCTCTATCATTATTATCATCATCTGCTTCTTTCAAAAATCTAATAAAACCACACTCACATCTTTATTTTATGCATTGAGAGTTCAAGAAAATATGTCACTTTATTAAAATTATATTACGATATTGAGATAACATCAAAGAAGATTCTTTTATTTATCTTAATGACAAGATCATTTTATACACTTACTATAAGATCACTATTTTACTTCATTTATTTTTGATAAAACTATAAGATCACTTCGCTTTATTCATCTTGTGTTAAAATCATAAGAATGCTTTATTTAATTTTAATAGAAGATTAAGAGAAAATCTATTGGTGTAATATCTTGGATAGCAACAAAATTCCTTTCCTACTCATAATATCATGAATGTCATCCTAGTGTGCATCATTATTTTTAATACGAGTTTTTGATGTTTAATTCTAATTTTAAATTTAATAATTGTTTGATTCGAAAATATATCATCTTATTGTCATTATTTGTTATTAGAATCACATTCTTTTTTTGGTTAAGAAATAAAATTAAAATTAATGATTACTTAAGAATTCATAACTAAAAGAATCGAGATTTGTTTATAAAAAAATTGTTTTATGAAAGAATTGCTATGCTTGAGATGAAAATTATTTTATGAAAGAATTGTGTGGCATAGAAGACCTGGATTATTTTAATAAAGAATAACTATACCTTAAATCTGATCATTTGGAAAAATAATTATAAGATTTAGTTGTATTTTAAAAGATATATTGGATAAAGAGTATTGAAAGTAATCTAACCCTTTTTTGTATAATATGCTGTCTAAATTATATTTTAAAGAGAGAATATTAAAACTTTCCTCTTAATTTATTTGTCATCATTAATTGATATCTATTTTCCTCTTATAACAGCAGCATATGTGCATCAGAGCTAGCATGTGTATTTTTTAAGTTTATTATTGATGTATAACCCTAAGCTTACATTTTGGTTATGACTGTTCAGTCGTCTTGACTTTTTTGTTTAGTTTTGGCATGCTCAACATGTTGCTGCTGATTGATTAGGGATAGTTGTGTCGATCAAATGTTGTGGCATCTATTTTTCAGCTCTTATAAGATTATAATTTATATGCGTACAAATTATTGTTTTATTACATTTTCTATATATGTAGATATGCTTTTTCATTCTCCATTTTATTTTATTTTTTTTATCTTGATAACTTCAATTACTTAAGTTAGCCTAAAACTCAGATCATTTTAAATATGCCATAAGTTATATTCCTTCATTATTAATGAGCATGGGATTGTAATAACTGCAACCACATTTACTTCCTTTAATAACATTAATAGCATTCTGATTTCAATCTTTTCACTTTTGGTCACATCTTTAATTTTTTATTTTGTATTACTATATGTTTTTTCTTGGACAAGTGACTGAGAATAGTGATGATGATGATACAATAAACATATCTCTGATACATCTTTACAATGAAATAGTAACAAATTTGACTAATACTCATCAGGCTAGTTAAGTACAGATTGAGACATTCTCTCTAATTTATCTTCTAATTAAAAATAAATATCCATTTACTGATCAATAATTGGATGACCAGCAAAATTAATTTGTCAGTTATCTATAAAAAAAATCTAAATTTGATTGGAAATCTTCAGCTATTTAAAAAAATTGTATGATTTGTCCAGATTTCAATCTTATGTTATGGACCATGCACATTTTTAAATTGCAGTAAAATTCATTAAAATTTGCATACTTAATTTATTGATAATTATTTCTTAAAGTTAAAACAAGCATGGCTGCTACTAATGTTGGACAAGTTCAACCTAAACAAAGGGATTAATTGTCTCTCAAAATGCCTTATAAATCACAAATCTCATATAAGAATCAAGTAATTATATGGATTTCCTATGGCAAAAAAATTTAAATTATCACCCTAAATTTAAAATATATAATAATAAATCTAAAAAATCTGATTAAAAAAATAAAACATAAAATTTAAAAAAGTAATAATTAACAAATAAAAATTTTACCAAACATATTATTAATTCAAAAACTATATTAACTTGCGAATAAATATACTATATAATAAATACATTTCAAGTGCATGTAATTTGGTCGTTTTTTTTTTAAAAAAAAAAAAACAAAACAAACAATATCTATTATTTTGAATCTTAACTAAACAGAATATTCTTTGAATCATGATTTGTTGGATTAAAATAAAACATTAAAAAATTAAATATAGTGTGCAATTTAAAATCTATTTTTTGTGCACTTTATATTCCATTACAAAGTTTTTTATTTTTTGTGATTATCTAACCAATAAAATTTCTCCATTGTTTTTTTAAAGCAACAGTTTGTAATTTTACTTACATTGGTTTAAATTTCTTTATTTAGCTAAGTGCTTTTAATACTTTGAGTATCACAATCATAGCTTTATGAATCAATTTAGCTAAAATTTGATATTATCTATATTTGTTTGTCAGATTTGCATAAAATTAAATTTATTGGTTTTATCCAAATCTATCTAAATATTGCTAGAGAGGCCATTTTTTAGATAGAGAAATGCTAGGTTCTTTTCTATTTAATGTGTATTTGTATTTGACTATAGTCCATGCCTCCTTAAAACTTTCTTATTCTGCCATCTCTCTCATAACTTACAATATCTGGTTTAGAGAAATCAAATTTATGGCCTGACTGCAGCTCATGCTCCAGGAATATTGAAGAGCGATCATTGCTTCTTTTTTCCGTTATATAAATAATTATGCCATGCCATTCTTGTGGACAGGTTTACCCTTGTTTTCCCATAATATGCATTTGAGCCATTAATATTTTTGCACTTTATAAATTATTTGGTGTGCAGCCTCCCTAGTTATCTTATATTTAGGTTCAACAGCTTGTTTAATGAAGAAGGCAATTGAAAACTTATTTTATATTTATCTGCACATATGTTCCTTAATTTTGGCATGATCCTTGAAACATAAGGGAGGCTAGTCAAATTTTCCCCATTGGAGCGAGGTTGTGCCAGATTCTTGATTTGGTTGTAGGATTTTTTTATTGTGGCATTAATTTTCTTTAAATTATAGTCCAATATAGATCTTGGATGTACATATCTACATCATTTCTCTGATCTGCTTCAAATTTGCATAATTTTACCTTTCTGTGGAGAAAACCTCTCAGATCTTCATATTGGCCATGGAAGTTAATGATCAAGGATTATTCCTCCATTATTCATGGGCTTTATAGCCATTTTGTAGTTTAAAGTATTTTAATTTTTATCTTCTTTCTCAATCATCCAAATTAAGAAAGACTTCTGTGCTAATTGTTGCTGAATTTTAGTTATAATTTCTTCATCTGCACAGAGTGTCATCCATATATATTGAATATAATTTTTTGGGGAAGTAATTCGAATTTCAATAAAATTAATTTTTCAATTTTAGATAGAAATAGTCTGCAAATAACCCCACCAAATGGCAGCTTCATTGACCACCCATGATTCATTTTATAAAGTTTATTATTAGTTGTTGCTAGAATATCTTCACTAATCCATTTGTTTTTATTATAAACACATTTTTATGAATATTGTAGTTATTCTGTTGCAACATTTTGTCTATCACATCTATTGACTTTGTATAAGGAACAGACTCATATAACTCTTTCACTTCTAAAAAAAAAACTTCTAGTTGTCTATTTTCAGATTTATTATTTTATTGACAAAATTGTAAGATGATTCTATTGGATATAATCCAAAAACCAGATCTTCAATAAATCAGAATGCAATGATTTTTGTGGCATTGTAGGTTAATTATCAGCCTAAGTGGGAAAACTCTCTTTGTGAAACTTTATATTTGCAAAGATTCTAGGGATCTAGGCACTATGGTAGCTGACAGATAAATTTTGATATATTCTGAGTTTGTAAAAGCTTTGCCTGTGTTTCCTCAGTATCAACAAAATAAATTTGTCGTTTTTATATTTTAAATTGTAAACCTTCATTTCTATAAATTTTAAGCTACAAATTTTCTTGTTTAGTTTTTCATTAAAATTCTCCCTCTTTAATATCCCTAGCCGATGATCTTTGTCCTCTTTCAAGCAAACCAGGTTTTTCTCATTAATATAATTCTGGCTTCCATTTATGTTTTGGACCCAGAAGTTATTGCTTGATTTTGGAAGATATCTCAACACAATGGAAATTTGTTCTACGATCTTTTTTTGCCCAGGGTCATTCTCATATTTTGACTCAATCAGCTGTTATTTCCATCTTTGGCTTTTTCCATTCTCCTCCTACTAACCTAGAACTGCAATTTAATGTTTTACTCATAACTTCCAGAATTTTGCAATTAGATAAGTCGACCCAATTTTTATCATCCTCCATTATATTAAACTTACAGTTCTGTTTTTCAGCCAAGAATTTCAATTTTATGTATTTGCTTTTTAACTTAAATAAAATCTGAGTGTATTTTTTGTCTATACTTTCTGGTCCCACGTAATCCAAAGCCATTCAATTTTTCCTTTTATTAGCTTTAATGCTCCATTATGGCTCTTAATCACTGACTTCAATAATACCTTTTAAAGCTTTTTAATCATCTTCTCTCATTGATAAATAGATCTAGGTTTATATGACAATTAGGATAAATCTTTAATTGAAAGCATTTCCTAAAAAAACAAATGTGTTCCTATTTTTTGGTTAAATCTATGGAGATTTTGAGCATAACTTTATAATGTCCATTTTATTTCATTAATATATAAAATAAAAATACATAATTCTAAAGATTACTTTTACCTCTTTTTTTGTATTAATTATAATAAATTAATAAATGTTTAAACATTTAAATAGAAAAGATTTACATTGGTTTAAATTTCTTTATTCTAGTTAAGCACTTTTGATACTTTGAATATTATAATCAAAGCATTATTAATCAATTTAGTTAAAGTTTAATATTATCTGTATTTGCTTATTGTCAGATTTGCATTAAATTGTTTTTATCCAAATCTATATAAATGTTGTTAGAGGCCATTTTTTAGATAAAGGGATACTAGCTTCTTTTTTATTTGATGCATATTTGTCTTTGGCTATAATCCTTGCCTCCTTAAACTTTCTTTTTCTGTCATCTCTTTCAGAATCCACAATATCTGCTTTAGAAAGATCAAATTTGTGGCCTGACTGCAGTTCATGCTCCAAAAATATTGAACAGTATTCATTGCTTCTTTTTGCAGTTATATTAGTTGTGTTGTGCTAGTATTATGGACAGGTTCACCCTTGTTTCCTCATAATATGCATTTGAATGTTTTTGTACTTTATTTTATAATTACTTAATGTGCTTTTACACAAATATAATTATAATTAAATAAAAGATATACTGCTGTTTGCTGTAGTTTAATAATGTAAACGTTTTTAATTTTTTTATGTTGATATTGCTTTAGTATTAAGTTTTTTCACTATTGGCAATTATAATTTCTATAGATACAAAATCATTTGCTTAAAATGAGCCAAATAAAAACTATTTTTGAATATTTACATTTTAAAATTTGTTTGACCAAAGTTTGCACTGAATACATTTTATGCAATTTTTTTTGTCCATATTTTTTTACATTCATGAGGAAAACCACCATTATTCTGGTTATAATAAGAACAAATTATAACAGTAGTCAGTAAAAATAAACAAATAATATTTCCAACTTGTGCTTATTACTATTTAGTGTATAAAATTTATTATTAAATGTGTAATATATGAAACAATTTCCCCCTTTTTTTTAGCAAACTAATTTAGATTTATGATGACATCTTTTTTGTCTCAGTAAAATTAGCATTTAAAAAATTTTTTGACAAAAATTGATTGCATACATTTTAGCTTATGTACAGATTTTAAAATTTCTTATTAATGCATTTCGTTACTTATTATAGTGAATGAAACTTCTATTTTTTTTTTTCTTTTTTGATATTTACAATGAAAATCTTATTTACTTGGATTTATCATAAATTAAAGTACATATCGCCAAGAATAGTTGATAAAAATTTAAAAAAATATGTTTTAATTGTGTAAGTAAGGGTCAATTATATATATAATATTGTACTATACTATAACTTTTTGTCATGAATATCATTTTGGCTTTCAATAATATTCTCTTCATGAAATCACTATCCTATGTTTGGTATCAATCTGTAAGATGGCTGCGATTAAAAATGGCAGTTGTTTTTTAAAAAACATTTTGATTTTCATTATAGTGATTTTTTAAAAAAAATCAAAATATTTTTTTAATGAATACATATTGAAGATAATCACAACAAAAAATCCTCACATAAAGATATGTTGCATGTAGAAGAAAAAGTGTAATGTCATAATACATTTAATTTTACTTCATTTCTTAACTTTGATTATATCATTTTGATTAATTTGTGTATTTGCAGAAACAGTATGAAGAAACAGATTTATATTATCTATAATTTGTAAAATTTCTTGACCCTTATTCTTTTTTTATAATTGGTTGTATACTCAGGTTACTTAATATTCTTATATACTTTACTCTTGTACTCATTGCTTGTTTTAAATGAACATAGTCATGAGAATAATGGATTCAAAAGATATAGAGTGATTCTCATTGATAAAAGTAAAACAAAAAAATTGTCATTTTAATAGAATTGTAATAATTTTGTCACATAGATGCTTTCATGTCTCTTAACTTTTGGACAAATTATTACTATATACTTAGTATTATTTATTTTATTTAGATATATATCACTCAAGCTGATCATTGTATGGTAAGATATATATTTAAAACAAACCTAAATGGCAACTAAATACCCATTATCTATTATTAACCAATCCAATAGGTTTATTGCTTAAAAGTTCATAAAAATTTGAATGTCAGATGTGCCAGAAATAAAATAAATCCAAAGACCATATGGTCTAGAGTCTGATACTGCACTAAATCACACAGGGTACAATCTACAGTTTATGGACTTTCACAGTTTCAGATTAGATTAATTGAACATGAATGTTAGAGCAGTAAAGCCAAGGTTCCATAATTAGGTGTGATCTTTCATATTAAATTTTGAAAATGAGTATATTTAATATTTTATTACTAATGTGATTATGGGTCAATTAATCACAATCATGTCAAAACTGAAAAAAAAAACTGATTTTACAAATATGTAAAATGTTATCCATATAATTGATAGCAATTAACCACATCTATCATTTTTAATTATCATTATTTCATTTACTACAGAAGATTGGCAAATACAATAGCAAATTCTCCATACAATAGTGTCACCCAGTACAAGGCTTAAAAATCAATGGATGCAAGGTTTGTGCATAAAATCCCTATATAGTGCCTACTCTTCCAACATCCTGATTAGTTTCTAGCTTGTGACTTTCATTGGTGGGAAGCCTGGGATCTGAGAGTACTGCACCTAGATTTTAGTATCTAATGCAATCATCTAGTAGCTGTCGTTTATCTATTTAGTTAACTATAGAGCAATGAACTCAAGATGAAAACACAATATCTTCAATACAAGCTCATTCACTTGTATAGTTTTATAGATCTGAATTATATATACATTTTGCCATCTTTGATTTTTTAAAAACCACAATCACCATTATTCTATTGGCAGAATTGCTATAAAACCACTATAACATAACATGACCACTATTCCCTATGCTTACACAAACTATTAATACAAAAACAAATTCTCCATATAGTAGTGCCACTAAGGCTTGAATTGGGTGGTGCTACTGTATAAAGTTTGCTACCATTTTAACAGCTTGTGTAAGCATAGAAAATGGTGATGTTATAGTGATTTTAAGATTGGGAAATATTTATAAGGATAAAATTTTAAATCAACATAAAAAATGTTGAAATTAATCTCTCTACTAATCCAGAATAGTTTTGATCTTTCATTGAAAATTCTGAAATTGGTAAAAATGAGACTCAAACTATTGGTGAGTTTATTGGCTTTTTAGCTCTGAGTTTAAGATCAAGAAACACCATGGTCTTTCTTCTCAGTGCCTGATAAGGCAGAATGAATGTTTGTGTAAATGATAAAGATTTTTCCCAATTATACAATTATGACAGACAAAAATAAAGCATGGCCCTTAATCCCAGGAGGCTGTAAAGTCACCAACCAAGGCAGCGGTTGGTGGCCGAAGGCGGAGGGTGCTAAGAATATCCTGGAGGCGGACCCAGGCTGCCATTTGATGACGACTTTTTATTTAGGTACTTACAACTGCAGATCACTTTCAAGTGAAGGAAGATTGCAAGAATTAGAAGAACTCTCTTATATTAAATGGGATATTATTGGACTTTGTGAAGTTAGAAGAAAAGGTGAAGAGACAATTGATTTAAAAAGTGGACATATGCTCTATTATAAAGGCACAAATATTGGAAATACAAGTGGAGTAGGATTCATTATAAATAAAAAGTGGAAGAACAATATTGTGGAGATTGATGGTGTATCAGACAGAGTGGCAAGATTAGTTATACAACTTAATAGCAGATATCAAATGCAGATAATTCAGGTTTATGCCCCAACAAGTTCTCACAGTGATGAAGTAATAGAAGATTTTTATATGGATGTACAAAAGGCTTTTGATCAGAGTAAACAACATTTTAAAATTGTTATGGGAGATTTTAATGCTAGAATTGGTAAACAAATGAAAGATGAAAGTGTTGTAGGTAATTTTGGTTATGGTAATAGAAATGAGAGAGAACATAGACTTGTGGAGTTTGCAGAGAAGGAAAAACTTTATATTATGAATTCTTTTTTTGAGAAAAATGTTAGAAGGAAATGGACATGGAAGCATCCAAATGAAGGTACAGCAGAATTGGATTATATTTTGACTAACAGGAAATACATATTTCAAGATTGTAATGTTCTTAATAAATTTAACACAGGAAGTGATCATCGATTAGTAAGGGGTAAGATACATGTTAATGTAAAACTAGAGAGACAAAAATTATTAAGAAAAACTATATTTACAGTTGATATTCCTAATCTTCAGAAACATTCTAATGAATTTAAATTAGAACTTACAAATCGGTTTCAAGTATTAGTAGATTTTGAACATGATTCAGATTTGAATGAAATTAATATGAAAATAACTGATACACTTTTAAAAACTGCAACAAAGATAGCTGGTAGAAAAAAGCAGCAATTGACTAATAAAATTTCTACTGAGACTAGAGAACTTATGAAGAAAGGAAGGAATATGAAGATATACAAGAATGATGCATTAAAAAGAATTGAATATCTCGAATTTTGTAAAATGGTGCGGAAAAGAGTTGAAAATGATATAAGAAAGTATAACTGTGAACTAGCAAGAAAAGCTGTAGAAGAAAATAAAAGTCTTAAGAATGTAAAACAACATTTTGGTATTGGTATGAAATTTATATCTGCAATAAGGAAAAAAGATGGAATTATTACTAAAAAGAGGGATGACATTATGAAATTGGTAGAAGATTTTTATCAAGAATTATATAGTAATAAAGAACAAGTACCTCCTATATCTATTACATCTTCCGAATTGCCCAGAATTTTAAATGAAGAAGTGAGAAATGCAATTAAATGTACGAAAAAAGTAAAGGCTCCAGGTAATGATGAAATTATAATTGATATATTAAAAGAAGCAGGTGAAGAAACAGAAAAAATATTAGCAAAATTATATACCAAATGTCTAAATGATAAAGATGTACCGGATGATTGGAAGAATGCAGTAATAATATTAATATTTAAAAAAGGTGATAAAGAAGATATTAGAAATTACAGACCTATCAGCCTTTTATCAGTTTTATATAAAAAATTTTACCAAGATAATTACAACTCGTCTACAGAGAACCTTGGATTTTCACCAACCAAGAGAACAAGCTGGATTTAAAAGTGGTTTTAGTACAATAGATCATATTCAAGTATTGAGAGAAGTTATAGAAAGGACAAATGAATATGAGTTGTCATTATGTTTTGGATTTGTAGATTATGAAAAGGCATTTGATTCTATAAACATTTCTTCAGTGATTAAAGCATTGGATCATCAAGGTATAGATCCAGGATATTGTCATATTTTAAAGAATATTTATAAAAATGCAACAGCAACAATTAGATTACATAATGATACTGGGAAAGTCAACATTGAGAAAGGTGTAAGACAAAGTGACTCCATATCTCCAAAACTTTTTACAGCAGTACTGCAAGAAGTATTTTGTGGATTAAAATGGGAAACTAAAGGAGTGAAAGTAAATGGAGATTATTTAAGTCATTTAGATTTCGCAGATGATGTAGTTGTTTTTGCAAATAATGCTTCCGAGCTGCAGGAAATGTTGCAGGAGTTATCAGATGAAAGTAGGACTAAAGATAAATGTTAAAAAGACTAAAGTAATGTTTAATCGATTTGCTCAAAATATGAAAATAAAGATTGATTATGATGAATTAGAAGAAGTTAAGAGTTACAAATACCTTGGTCAGATTATTAATACAGATGGACACATAATAGAGGAAATTAATCATAGAATTAAACTTGGTTGGAGTGCTTTTGGTAGAAATAACTTGATATTAAAAGGAAATATGCCTATGTGTTTGAAAAGAAAGGTTTTTAACAAATGTGTTTTACCAGTTCTTACTTATGGATCTGAGACTTGGACACTTAATAGAAGATCAATACAGAGACTTCAGACCACTCAAAGAAGTATGGAGAGATGTATGTTGGGAGTAACAAGAAGAGATCGAAAACGCAATGTATGGGTAAGAGAACAAACAGGTGTTACTGACCTCATTGAAAAAATTAAAAGACTGAAGTGGAGTTGGGCTGGACATATTGCTAGAAGAGATGATAATAGATGGACAATTGAAATTTTAAACTGGATTCCAAGAGATTGTAAAAGACCCAGAAGGAGACCACATGTAAGATGGATGGATGAAATAAGAAAATGTGTAGGGGTGATGTGGAGAAGAGAAGCTAATGATCGGAGAAGATGGATTAAACTTGGAGACCTTCATCCTGCAGTGATTGATAATGGTTGATAATGATAGTAAAATTGTTCAATATTAAATCTCACTTCATCATGGTATCTACCAAATAGATCAAGTACGACAAATCCCATCAGTTTTTGAACATATTTTTTATGCTAAAGAAGATAAACAAAGTTTAGATATTATTTACTTCGACTTACCTAAGGCTTTTGATAAGTGGATAATAATATTATTCTTCAATAGATTTACAGATTAGACTTTTTAAAACTTATTGGTTCAAATCATTCACTGATAAAAAACCATTTGACAAATTTAATAAGATTTCTACTTTGTATAATTGCAATATGGGAGGGGGGGGTGAACTACAGGGTAGCATTCCATCTTCTTTTACTATATATCCTATATAAGTTACACTGATGGAAACATAATGGATGGAAATAATTATATAATTAAATTTTACAGAGATACTTTAGGTGGAAATATCTTAGTATTAAATGAAAATGTCAATGTGTTTGAAAAGGAAGTTTTTTGATGTGTTTTACCATTTTTTTACTTAAGGATCTGATACTTGGATAATTAATAGAAGAACAATATAGAGACTTCAGTCTATTCAATAAAATATGGATTTAAGTTAGAGGTAACAAAAAAGTTCAAAAAAATGAAATACATATGTGAGAGAATAAACAGGTCACTGATATCATTGAAAAAATTAAGACCAAATGATGCTAGGTTCAACATGTTGCTAGAAAAAATGCTAATAGGTGGGCAATTGAAGCTTTAAATTGAATCCCAAGATATAGTAAACAATCCAGGAAGATATTACATGAGATATGTGGGTGAAATAATCTTGCAAATAGATTAATAAAATAGGATAAGCAAGGAAAGCTTGCTTATGTGATGTAGAGAAGACTAACTATAATCAGAAAAATTGTATTAACATTGACCTTTAATCTGCTGTGGATTGATATTGATTGACAATAATGATGATGCATATCATAGTATCTTAAATTCTCATTTTCATTGCACTATCCTGATGAGTAAAATTTTCAAATGAATAAAAGATTGTATTTCTCTACTAATCTGATAATAACCTTACGGGATAGTATAACAACAATAGATGATAATCAATATGATTGACAGTTCAGTAATATATTTTAATAAACTTGAGTCTATTGTTATCTATTATTTTGACACTCATAAAATTGAATACAACACTTATCAGAATATAAATTAAATCTTTAACTTTTTTTACTGTTTAATAGGGATAAGTTGTTGGAACTTTCATTCCAATTTTATAGTCGCATAGGTTTAAATGAATACGACGTGGTACTTAAGATGAAAGTTCATACCTTTTACATCTTTATATAAAATTATTATTAACAAGGCGATTGCCCCAAATTTGATGATAAATATTTTATTTAATTCCGTAAAGTTTAAAGCAAAGACTTCAGTTATATTTATTATTCTTAAATTTTCTATTATGACTTTTAAAAAAGTTTTACGATATTAATCATTTTAATCCGGATGATAAAATATATATTGTTTTTGTTACAAAATAAGGTCATTAGATTATTATTTTTCATTTCCAAATTTCTTCTGTAATTTTTTCTACTTTTTAATTTTACTATGTATGTAATTTCTGTGCAGTCTCTAATTGGTGTATATTGTTGTGAAATTGATTTGTCGTTTGCTGTTGTTTATTATTATTATCATTATATTCTATAAGTAACATTAATTCATTTTACAATAAAAATTATTTCATAATTTAACTAATAACTCGCTAAGCAATGCTCTTGACCTGGGAGACCACAGTCATAGTGCTCAAATTCATCGCTTAACTGTTATTGTTAGGAGAAAAACATGATATTAATACTTAGTGGTTAATATGTAAATCTATAATTTACATATTCCACTTTCATGACATTGCTATACAAGAGACTTTTTTTGTTTATTGGTTGGGGTACTAGTGATAAACCATGCCTTTTTAAATTTTCTTTTCCAATCGCAGCACTCTGCACACTTAACTTTCCATAGATTAAAAGCATAACCAGATTCCACTTCATGCTCCAGAAACACTGTCTTCCCATTGGAATCTTTCTTTGCATGGGTATATATTGATGCTGCACAGTCTAATGATGCTGTTAGCATGTGATTCCCCATAGGAGATTGTCTGCCAATTGGGATCATTGCAACTGGTTTTGTAAACAATCTAGAGAACCTGGCCTGGAGACCTGTCTTTTACATTGTTCAAATTTGAAGAGTTCCAAAGCTGACATTAGATGTGTCAGCACATATCTTGTTTAATCATTGTGATAAACCAAGCAAGCATGAAGCTAAGACTTATCCACTTATTCATGTTATTATAGTCTGAAGGGCAAATATTTAATATTGAATAAAACTTTTTAAAAATTCTAAATAAAATGTTACTTATATTATAGCCTGCACTGGCCAAGTCTTTCGGAACATTTGAATGTTATTCTTTTGATCTATATCATACTTGCATAACCTTTGATTTCTATACAGGAAACATTTAAAGCCAGTCAGTTTGTGTGAAATGGGAGTGTGTAACTGGGGCTGAACTGCTCCATGGACATTGAAAGGTTTTTTCAACTACCTCACTCTCACATCTTTGTGTGTAATGGTCCAAAAATTTTATTCCTTTATGCTCGTCTTCTTGTTATATAGTTAATATTAAAGATGAGCTTTGAATTAAAACATTATATATCTTATTAATATTATTCTCCAATCAGCACATCATCTACATATTGCATATAAAATGAATAATTCACTGTTAAAATATATTTGTGGAAAATTGTTTCCTCACATTTATTTAACATTATGCTACAGAATATACCATTTATTGAAAACACCATAGGTCAGCAGTGCTGTCTTATAGAATTTGGATAACATAGTAATGTCACTATTAGTCTACCTCAGAGCATCAATAATGAACTGTCTTGCTCTGATTAGTGCTTAAATTTATTAATATTTCATGGATTATATCTATAGAACTTTGACATAAGATTGAACCATATAACTTTGCTATAACAAGCGGCACAAGCTTAAACTGGGAATCCAGTTTGTGAACGCTTAGCAGTCATGCACAATCAAATGAGGCTTTAATTGTGAAGCTACTAAATCCTAAATATCCAATGAGCTATCAGTTTCACTATCTTGTTAAAATTAAGTTCCCTCAAAATCTATTAACAGTCTGAGGGTGTTATTTACTTAGTATAGTTTTACATTTGCAAAAATTCTTGGGGTATGGCAGATGATAAATTATCCAATATTGTCTTGCTGACAGGCTTATTCTGATGTTTTCTTGATATAAACACCATGAATTTTTCCTTCATCCATTTCAAATTACAATGGTTGCAACATCTTATGCCTCCTTTCTGGGGCTATCTTCATAATTAGTTTCTATTTCAGCTATGGTTTTTCTGCTTACTCTCGACAAACTTTGGACTGAAGTCAAGCACATGCTTTACATTTTTGAAGAGAAGATAGTGTGTTAAATTAACTCTTTTCACTGCTTTCATTATCTATTATCACTTTCTGCTTTGATGTCAAAAATTTACATTTTCTATTATATTTTACACATAACTTATTTCCTATATTTTGGCATTCTTCATTTATGCTTTCAGAGATACTTAAACTTTTTGTCACATATTTCAATCTACATGCTTCTGTTTTTAATGCTCTCTTACATCCTTGGAGAATCCTTGGAAGTAACTGTATTCTTAAATAATGTAGAATTTTATCCTTCTTGTATCTAGACTTACTTATATGTATACTACAATAATTGGGGAAGATCTAATAACAAACATTTCTCTAGAAATTTCCTCTTTCTCTTTTCACAGTTACAGATTTTAGTATTTTGAATGCTGATCTTATACCTAATATATTTGTCCATATTCTGCAACTCTATCAAAGTTTCTTTTCTTTATCTATTATATTCATCCATATTCTGCAACTCTATTAAATTTTACTTCCTTTCTTTAGCTATGCAATTCTATAAGCGGCATTAATTCACTTCTTAAGATTAAATTTTATTTCACAATATAACTAATAACTCTGTGCAATACTTACAACCAGAGGTTATAATCATAGTGCTCAAACTTAGCGGCTAAACTGGTATTATTAGGAGAAAACACGACATTAATACTCAGTGGTTAATATATAAATTTTTATTTTACATATTCCATTTTTGTGACAACACTCTACAAAAATTTTTTTAATCATGTGGGTGTTATTAGTGATAAATCATGCCTCTTTACATTTTCTTAATATTCCATGGATCAAATGCATGATCAGATTCCACTTCATGCTTCACAAACACTGATTTTACATTGGGATCTTTCTTTGCATGAGAATACATACACTGATACTGTACTAGTTTAGTAGTACTGTTAACACACAATTCGTTATAGTGGATTACCTTGCATTTAGAATAATTATAGCTGATTTTGTAAACAATCTGAATGGACTGGTCTGGAGACCTGTTCTTCACATTGCTGAAGAGCTTATTCAAAATTTAGAGTTCTAAAGCTGACGTTAAATGCGCCAGCACATATATTTTTTAACCGCTGTAATAAACTAGGCATGAAAGGACGACTTACTTATTCGTGTTGTCATATTTCGGCGGGCGGGTATTTAATAAAACGTCTTTGCTCTAAATAACACGTTACACTTATAGTCCACATTGACAAAGTCTTTCATGAACATTTCAATGTTTTTTTTTCAATCCACTCCATACTTGCTTAACATTTGATTTCTATAAAGGAAACATTTAAAGCCAATTTTACCTGTCGGATTTTTGTGTGTTAACATTTGTTTTTAATATTATTATAGTTGTTATAATTGTTGATATTATTATTAATTTATTATGCTCGGAATTTTGTGTATACATTTATAGGATAACGTTTAAATTTTTCAAGCTTCTGGCTAAAGCATTCTAAATAAATAACTTACTTATTATAAATCAATTAATAATTATCTAATAATTATTTGCTAGAACCATGATTGAAAAAAATACTAAAAACTCTTACCCCCTGGTACTTTTTTAAGCCAGGAAGTAATTTATTTAATTTAAGAAATTGAAAGTCATGTTCTATAGTAAGCTGTTTAATTTTTTTAACCCTTATAAATAAACATAAATATTGTATCTGTGTAAACATATAAATGCACACTTATAGTCGCCCCGATAGTTGGGTCAAATAGCATCCGCTGAATAACAATAAAATGAGACATTTAAAAAAATAATTTGCATTAATAACAAAAAAAAAAAAACCTAAATAATTATATTTTTTAAAAAAAGGTTTGGAAATGTTTTAATAGATAGAATATCACCACCCCTTTTCTTTAATCAAAAATCCCAAATTATCATTCGCTCTTATTTTTTCTTAAATAATCTTTTTAAAAATGCAAAATTTAATATGATTTTGTTTTTCTCTCTTATTTCTAAGCTAAATAGATTAATGGAAAACTTTGGGTATGTGTATTACTTTAATAAACAATTTGATTAGGAGAAAAGTTCGCAGTCTCTAAATGATGATTGACTTTTTCCTTATACTCATCTTTGCATTTTAAAGGGGGGGAAATCTATCTAGTACTCGGGAATTATTCTATTTATTTATTTACTACAACTTGATAAAAGAATCAGACGGCTAAGAAACAGATATGTCTTTTCTTCCAGCTTGATTTTATATAAAGATTTTCAGGTACCAAATCTCGAGAAGGGTTAAATATAGATTACAACGTCAGAAGTTTGTTCTATACATAAAATGATTTTAAATGTTTATTTCTAAATATTGTTACGGTCGAACGAATTATGTTTTATATTTGTAACTATAGCAGCAGATGAATGTGTTTCGTTTTTATATATACTGAAAATTTTAAAAAAATTGTTTCAAACAATAATCATTATCATCAATAGTATTGTCCCATGGGTAGGTCCAGAAAGTGGTCACATCATTAATTCATCCTTTTTTTTTTTCCACTCCGTTTTCTTCATTGTCCAGCTCTTCAATTCTACGTAATTCTTCCCATCTCTTATATCATCCACCAATGTGAATCTTTTCTGTCCTTTCGTCTTGCTTTACCTCACCATTAGTCCACTAGAGGGAGCCTGGGCTCCAGTTCACGCTGTTACAGGCTCCCAGTTTTATTCACCAAGGTTATAGTCTAGTTGCGAATTCATAAAAGAAAAGTTTGCTAAGATGTAAGTGAATACCTGTCTTATTGTTTTTTCATCATTACAAGAAACTTTAAAACAGTTTTCATTCAAGAATAATTAAAATTACCTTTCGTTCCGTTCATGTAAACGGCTGCCATTAGCAAAATGAAACCAAATTATTCTAAAAAAAATAGAGACACTAGAAATCCTAATCTTATTGACAGAATAAAAAGAATAAACATTTTGGACATCAAATCTCATTAAAAATATTAAAAATAAAAATGCTAACAACGATAGTTTTAAGATCAGATATTAATTATGTTAAACAAGTTTCCATGACTGAAAACCAATCAGGGAGGACAGAAAACAGCCTAAGGAACATTATAAATACAAAAATTAATCATAAAATTAAGGAAAAAAGAAATCCCAGTGCTAAATTGTTCATAGGAATAAAATTACTATATCGTCTATCAAACGGGAAGTTGCCGAATACAACAAATCAGTCCAGAGTGAATAAATTATTTTGAATTTTAATTCGATCTCAATATCGGATTTAAACATTATAGATTAGCACTTAAGCTATCTTCTTGCACAAAAATTAAGTTTCTCCGATGATCACAACAGAAGTTATTAGCCCACTTCCAGTGTGATTGGGGGACCACAAAAAATGAAAAAATATTCAAATCAACACAAAATTACAACGAAATGATTCACAATGATTTGTCAAGCGTTGTTAGCCGAGAGGTCATCGCACCCACCTTGCAAGCAAGTAGTTGGTTGCAGACGGGTGTGGGTTCGCGTCCCGGCCGATGCTATGACATATGAAGAAAAAAAAAAAACAATGATTTAAAGGCAAAATTAGTCCAAATGATGTTTTAGATCTAAACAGAGACATTGAAGCCACAAATGATTCATCCTTTTTTAATTCAACAATTATTGAGATTCAAAAGTTTAACAAGCTTTCAGATTCTACAACTAAATCCTTAACTACTAACCAAGACCCAGAATTCAATCCAAAGAAGCAGAATCCAATTAGTATCAACAAATAAAAATCATAGTAAACCCTGAAGGTCTTTATAGTTGGATGGGTTGAACAAATATTTCATTTGCAGACACAGGAGGTTGCTAATGATTACAGACTTTCAGCTCTATTGACCTCAGTGTGCAATGTGATATGAACAAATGGTGTGGACTCCTGATGTGCAAGTAAATCTGGCTTGATTACAGATTACAATGAATCCACTGTTGCTTTGGTGGGCATGGGTCTGCACTCCTCTTCCTTTTCTCATATGTGGTGGGGGTGGTCATGAGGGGCTTGGTTCATTTGTGGGGGTGGTTGGCCATCATTGCCAAACCCAGGTGAGGGTCACTGCCCTCCATTGAACTTTGCCCTGAGAGGCTGCTGCACCACCTTGATGGATTGTTTATTAGGACAGTGTTGATTTGAGCTCATTATTATTTTTGTTTCCTTAGTTAACTTTAAAATTAGAGCATTTGTAAGATGATTGGTCTGCTTTGGGCCACTGACATATTTTGTCACTTTGATGGAGTTGTTGCTGCAATAATTTTGCAGGCATGGGTCTGCACTCCTATTTTCTTCCTCAGGGTTAGTGGCAGTCATTAGAAGCCTAGTTTATTAGTGCAGGCTGTTGACAATTTATTGCCGCTACCTGGAAAACCTGCCAAGAGGGAACCTGGTCAAAGTCTGTGCCATTCTTGCTCTGGTTGGCTGCTGTGCCCTTGATAGGTTGGTTTTAGGCAGTGCAGATCTGTGCTTGTTATTTTTTCCCTAGTTGGCTTTCCAATTTTGGGCAGTAGACCGAATGTGGTTCCTGCACATTCGAACTGTTAATTGGGAGAAAAGTTTATTATCCATGTACAGATACACATTAATCAAAATTATAGTAACCCTTTTATGGACATAATTTTTTATCGAGCATATGCACTTTATATAAACCTTGTCAATAATTGTTTTACCATGTAACATTAAACACTTTGTAATCCTCAACGGGTAAGTGTACCTAAAATTTTTGTAGTCTTTTAACTAATAAAGGTTACTTTTAGGGGAAAAAAAAAAAAGATTTTTTATTAAAATATACTTTTTATAATTGTTTTACCATGTAACATTAAACACTTTGTAATCCTCAACGGGTAAGTGTACCTAAAATTTTTGTAGTCTTTTAACTAATAAAGGTTACTTTTAGGGGAAAAAAAAAAAAGATTTTTTATTAAAATATACTTTTTAAAAAATATAAGTCCAATCCAGTATCTCTGTTTCGAATTTCCTCAATCTTTTTTCATTTACACTTTTCAAAATTTCATTTATTTTATTCATCCAACTGATTTTTTCCCATCCTTCTACATGGCCACATCTCAATGGCTTCCAATGTGTTACTAATTTTATTATCGTATCAATGCTTCACAACCATACAATAGTACATTCTATACATAGCATTTAATTTTCCTGAATTCTCTCTTCAAAAATCCACAGCATATTTTCTTGCTCTTAATAAATAGCTCCTTCTCCAAATCTATTCTTTTTTTTTTAACTTTATCTTTACTACTTCAATCATCACTTAACCATCTATCCAAATACCTAAATCTCTTTCCCTGTTGAACTATGTTATCATGGGTTTCAATTTGCAGTCTTTGCATTCCTCACTATCCATAAACACTTAGTCTTCTCAACATTAATCTTTATTCCATACATTCTTTCTTCAATTTATTCAACATATTCTGAAGATAATATTTATCCTTGGCTATAAAATCCATATCATCAACAAATTTTATACATTTGATTATTCTACCTCCAACATGTGCTCCTCCATATTCTAAATAATTATTTAACATATCTTCTAAAATAAATATTAAAAAGAGCAGGTGATATACTGTAACCTTGACTAATTCCTCTTTCTATATCCGTATCATCAGTCTAATTCTTATCCTTTGACCAGTATACATATTCAAATCAATCTTCACTTTCATACTTCTTTATTTTTTAAGATGGTCATAAGTTTATTCCAGATTATTCAATTAAATGTTTTTTTCCAAATTCACAAAATGTATGCCAATTCATTGTATTTATATATTGGACTATTTCCATCATCTGAGTATTGAATGTCTTTAGAAAAATTTAACTTTATTTAACTATTCCAAATACATTCAACCGTTAAAAAATAGCATCAAACATGTTAATATATGCACCTTTCGAGAGCTATTATTCTCCATTCTTCAGGGTTGCTGTCCTGACCAGCGACAGCACTAGCATGAGAATCTGAGATATATTATTCTCCCCTCGTCTTCAGGTGTTGCTGTTCTGATTAGTGAGAGCTCTAACATGGGAATCGAACCTGGCCGCTTAGATTTCTGAGTATTGAATTTTAAGGTAACACTAACCAGCTGAACCATTCTGTTGAAGGCACTCAGTCAATAGAAATTGCATATACTTATCTATGAAGTTCCTCCTGATTTCTCCACTTTTTCTTCTTAAGAGCAATATTGATTTTACACTCGGTTGACTTATGGAATTGTTTGCCATTGTCATGTGAGCAGCTGCTTTAAATTTTCTTCTTTGTACTTTTTCTTCTAATATTTTTGTATTTTCCCAATTGAACATATGGGTACATACATGGTCTACACCTTAGACACATTTGTTTTCTCTCTTATAATCATCAGTTTGTGTTCTTGCAAGCGCTTTTACTGTCTCACCAATATATGTTCTTAACATTAACATGGTATTTCATAGATGCAGTTTTTTTCTTTTCAGCATTTCAAGTTTAGGCTTTGATGTTTGAATTCCTCATAGTGTGCTATGACTCTGGAAGGTTGTTATGCTGATGACAGATTTTCCTTAATTTTGTCTTTTATTTTTGGTATGTATGGGTACAATTGTTTTTTCATTTGATGGTTCTTTTTATTGTCTATTTATGGTATTCTTAATGACAGCTGATGGATAACCATTTTTCATAAGTGTTTGTTCTATATTGAACTGAGTCCAAAGAAGTTTTTTCTTGTAGGTTTAAATCCTTTTTTATAATAATTTTAAAAAGAACATGGGAACAGACCAATCTTTCCAACAGAGGAGGGAATACCATTGATAACATAATCATCAACGATATCCATGGTAAGATTGAGCTAAACAAAGCACAACACAATCACATTTCTAGACCGTGGCCACCTCAACTGCTGAATTCAAACCTCTGACATCCAAAGTATTATTTGTTTTGAGGATCAACCTCAGATGTGAGTCAACCATAGATTATATAGTCAGTGTGCTTTGGATGACAGACATATAATCCAACACTTGAAATATCCCATGGCTAGCTCATACTCTGTCTCAGGTTCAATACATTCATTTATCACATAAAAAATAACTATACACTTAAATTATTAGTGATGCAATTACAAAAGAGAGAATAGACCAAATAATATTTAAGCAAACATTAATATTTATTCAAGCACACACAAATCTAATATAATATAACAATATATTTTACATAAGGAAATATAAATGATTAATGATTAGTTTCAGGCTAAATTTTATAAGTCGTTTGTTAATTAAAGTTCATTTAAAATAAATATAAAGTGTCTATAGACAAGTATCAAAATGTCTTTACCTTTCAGTCTCCAACCAATTGCCCTTTTTTGGTTTTCCATCACTGACTTCATGGCTTTTCTTCCATTGAACAATGAGAGAATGTTGTAGCATCTCCTTTAGGGCTTAAGCATTTGTTTTGGCATTGGCTCCAGGTGAGTATAAATGATTTTGCTAAGAACTAGGATATGAAGTTGTTGAAGACTCCTAAAGATAGTCTCACACTGTATATTGCTAGATCTGTGGCTTTTGCATTGATGCTGACCACAACAGTAATTGATTGCATTGTCTGATCCAAACTTGAACTGAACTCAGGAATGATTTTCAGACTTAAGAGTGGAATGAAATACAGATCGCACCCCAACTAAATAACAATAGCCATAGCAACTGTATATATATATTTTCTTCCATTGTTTTATCATTATTTTTAATTTTGATCGCAACTCAAATGTTTTTTCTTAATTATTTTTACATTTGCTTTAATCTTTTGCTTAGATTAATCTATTATCAGATAGTTTACATAGTTTTTTAATTAATACAATTTTAATCTCATTATCAATTAGAAAATCTTATAAACTAATTAAATTTTCGAAAGCTTTTTCTTTTACAAACTAATTTTTATTGTTTTCACATTTGCTTATTTTTTGACATTTTATTATTTTAATTTATAAAAAAAAAAGTTTTCTTTAAAAACAAATTTTATTCTAACTTTGAATTTTCACCCCACCTGATTTCAACAGTTTTGTTTTTAAAAGGAAAATATATGCAATCTTTTTTTTGTTTGTTTTACAAAACTGCATTTTAAACAAAAGAAAACTACTCTAAATATATTTTTCCTATTTTTGTTTCTCTTAATAATTTAATCATTTATTTTTAAATTATAAACATGCTGGAGTATATGTAGTTTTTATATTTCTCCCTAGCGTTACAATATAGATCTTCACTTTTTCCAAATTGCTGGTTTCTGAACAAACTTCTTTTGCTCTGTTCCATAGTGATAGTATAACTTCATGTTGTGTTTCTGGTGTGATTGATGTATGGGCTAAGTATTTTCCTGTAAGTGTAGGTTTTCAGTAATGAGGGAGTCTTGTCATAAGAACATCTAAGAATTCCAATTTTTGTTCCTGTTCTGATTCCATTGTGAATTTAATTGAAGGGGATATATTTCCAGAAAGTTATTAATAGTGCTTCACCATGTGTCATACAACAAATGTATCATTCACATAGCAAAGCCAAACTTTAGGTAGATATTGAGTAGTTTTTATGGCTGTGGTTTCAAGTTCCTTCATATAAATATTGCTAATCATGGGTAACAATGGTGAGTCCATAATCATTTCTTGATTTTGCTGGAAGAATTCTGTATTACATTGAAAGTAAATTGTTTTATGCAGAATATTAAGTTCCATTATACTCTCAATAGGAAGAGTTCTTCTGGTTTATAAGTTATTGTCACCATTTAATCTTTCCCTTACAATAAACAATGCTTCTTCACATGGTACATTTGCGAATTTTGTTAAATTTTTCTAAAGACATTCACTACTCAGATTATATGATGGAAATAGTTCAATATATAAATACAACTAAAACACCATCATCACAAACCTTCAGGAAAATACAAATTATATGGTATGGACCTGATACTATATGAAACTTTAGACATTATGAAAAATTGTCTAAAGCTGATCAAAGTAGAAATTTTCTTATGTAAATCTGAAGGGAAAATTCCTAAAGATTTGCAACCAAAACTTTCAATTCATTCCCAGAGCTGAGAAAATTACTCAGAAAGTAAGTGAAACTGTTAAGAGAAATAATTAATGCTCAAAGGTTCTTTAAGTATCAAACCTTGCATCCATTAATAATGTAGAATGTTTTTTTTAAAAATAAACTTACTGACAAAGCCCTTATAAGAGTTTCTCAAGCAGTAAAAAAAAATGTATTCTACATTACATGAAAAAATAAAAAAATGCCAAAAGAAAAAACCTGCTAACCTATATGGGCATATCAAAAAAAACTAAAATAATCAAATAATATATTCACACCCTTTTAATTTTATATATTATAATATCAAGAGAGAAGTTTAAAATTCCTAATAATTTACAAATAATCAAATAATAAAAAAATCTAAAATTATAATAATCAAATAATTAAAAAATCTAAAAATTGAATACTTACATATAATATACAGCATTAAGTTTATTTATGGGATGAAGGCTTGAAATTACAAAATCTTTGAAGAATGTTGAATCCATTTTCTCATTACATTATGACGTTAAAACATTTGTGCCTTTATTTTCTCCATACAATCAAATAAATTGAGCAGAAAAAAAAATTAAATGGGTTACCAGAAAAATTAATTTAAAAATCAGATTTTTGTCTGTTTTTGACATACTATATATCATATTAAAAAGGAAATTGAAATGCAGAGAATGATGGTATTAACACATGCACAGTCCATTTAATTTTCCTGCAATTTTAAAATGAAAACAAAAACATTGTAATTTCAAAAGAATCAGCGGGCAACTGCACAAACTTTTGCAGAATAGTTAAATAAAACTTTTTTTAAAAAAATCCATTAATTACATCCAATATATAAAAATTATAATTCAGATACTCATTACCATTAATTTTTAAAAATCTAGTTTATTCTAATTATTTTCAAGATCTATTTCCAAGTTATTTCTTCCTAGTTGATTTCAAAATTATTCCTTTAGTCAATCCACCAACTTTATAAAATAATTTTTTGGAGACTTTGAAAACGACCATAAAATTTTGAAATATACATAATTATATGAGTATAAATAAAAATGGTTCATATATTGTAGAGCATGGTTGCAAACTAGAAATCCCAGATAAAATTCTCTGAACCACAAGTGTTTCCTGATACAAGGGTCTAATCTTACTGGCAGGAAGGGGGATAAGCTCCGTGGTTCAAGCACTGGCTACAAGTTTGACCGGGCCAATAACCCATATACTTTCTATCTCTCAAGATAGGCAGAATAACTATGTGTTTTATTAGTTGGGGAAAGGATCCACTTTAAATATAGCACAGAAACTAATATCAATAACAACAAACTTTATTTGTGGACTATGTAAATTGAAAATAATAATTGTTGAAATAATCAATTTCCTCATTTGGATTAGAAAAAACATAATATAAAATTTAAAAAAAAATTATTTAAATAATAATTTATATATATTAAAAAATAGATATTTTAAAATTAGAAAATATAAAAACAAATGACATTTTTCTTTTGCATTGGTAAAAGCAGAGACTGGCATCACTGTCTGACAATATTCATATTTTGAAAGAAAAATAAATTGTACAATTTAATAATTGGCTGCAGTTACTACTGTAATAATTTCAAATTTGCAAACATGTTTATCTGTGTAAGGAAATGGTTCCTTTCTTCTTTGTAACTTAATGCTAAATGCACTTTCAATGAAGTTCACCATAATCATAGCTCTGTGAACTTCACCAAAAATGCACTTAGCATTGGGTTAAAGAGAAACCACTACTATGCAGATGAACAAAAATTGCAAATAGAGAAAAATCAATATAATCGTTTGTGAAACAATTGTAAATGCTTTTTTTTTAAAAAAAATTGTCAAGGGTAATTAACATATTGTATAAACAGTTTCTTAATAAACACAGTACAATTGCATTTTTTCCTTATCATTAATTTTAAATATTTCATTGGCTGTGGTAGCAATATCAATGGAAATGGCATCCTTTCAATTCTAATTTGTTAAAAAATCCAATACAATGAAAAAAAATTGAATGTGCCTTTCTATTTTATTATTTATGTAAATTTTTTTTAATTACATATTTAACTTTTCTTACTTTGCTGCAAAACAAATTTTATCCAAAAAATGTAAAAATTGGTCTATTCTTATAATGTTTAAATAAAAGGTACAAAAATTTATTTTAGCTAATATAATGCTCATTTTCAAATTTCTTATTGGTGTACATTAAATTAAGTGATCTTTGTTTTTTAAGTGCATAATGATAAAAGCTTTTTTTTTTTTTTGGTGAGAATGTTTTACGATGTCAGAAAACATATTGCTTTGGATTCTTATTATTACAAGTATATTAAATAAAAAGTAAGTAAATAAATTGCATTTTAGTTAATGAGCACATTTTATTAAAAATACTAGGACTAGCCCAGCATTTTATTTAATGTATAACTATTAAGAAGAAAATCTGGAACTTTCAGACATTAGATAAAGTGTTGGGCTAGTCCTAGTATTTTTAATCTAATGAATATCCTAACACCTCACTGACGACGCTAGATGCAGAAACCGGTTTGGGGTTGAGGATATTCTCAAAGCTTGTTAAGAGTGTTTTGCGAACTCTATATATAACATTTGTAAATATGAGATTCATTAAAATTAGGTCATGTGACATCTGACTTGATTTTTATCAATGAGCACATTTTACAATATTTTTTTCATAATTCTGTGCTATTTTGAAATATATTTTTATGAATAACTTCATATGATGAAAATCTTTTCACCATAATGGTCATGTTTCCAATCATTATCTCCACATCTTGAGAAGTTAGCTAGAGGCAACCAATGCCAAATTTCTGACAAAAAGATGTAATAAACCAGTACCTTTTAAAATTTGGTAATATTATACTCTTTTATTATGTATTATCATTAATCAATAAATTATTATATCAATAGTATTGTTCTTTATTTCTTCGTATATTTCTTTTTGGTTTATTGGCTACATTTTTTTAAAACTTCATTGCAATTTATCAATAATTTAACAAAAGAAATTACATTTCGTTTTAAATTTTCTATTAAATATTTAAAACTATGAAACATGAAAAGCAGAATGACTAAAATATAAATACATGAGACATAGTTGCATGATTTTTACCTATTAAAATAATAGCCCATAGCTGAAATGAGCTGAACATATGAGTTCTAGATCCATTTTATCGTAAGCATGGGTAATCAATGAAGGTTAAACAGTAATAATCAAATTCAGTCTAGTTTTTGGATATTGATCTTCAATGAGCACTGGATTGCATCTGAAATTTACCTTATTTTATATTATACAAGTTAATAACTGAGTTTCAAACATTCTAAAGTTTTGAACCCACATTGACTTATTTCTATAACTATATAAATCTTATGTTAAATCAGCAACTGTTTTAATAACATTATATACTAAATATAAAATCTTTATTTGTCAAATATAAACAACTATAAAAGCAAATCAGTTTAAATTCAAAACCTTTGGATATTTAAAACATTCACCAATCATTTTAAATAGTATAAAAAAGAAAGTACCTGTTCTAATGCGTATATTTAATCCAATAAATGGCTCTAAAGTAATGTCATTAATTGGGTTATGTTTTTAATGCAGATGCAGAATTTAAGCTGGATTAATCATATTTAGGATAAAACACAGCTTACTCTAATGTCTCAATATTTAATGTTAAATAATAATTTGATCACTTGCATTCAAATTTTAATATTTTTAACTGGTATCATCAAACAATACAAAAAAATTGTTTTAAATTTTCTCTATGAAATTAGATTAATAACTATGTCAAAATATGCACAACCATCAATCAATAAATAACATTTAATCAAAGTAGTGGTAGTGTGACTGTTTGCTACATAATTATTACAACTTGCATAGAATATCAATTCTAGTTATATGTAGTAAACTTTTCAAGTATTGCATATATAGTTTTCATGTAATTTATATAAATATAATTTACCTTTTTTTTAAACTCAAGACTTAGGATTCAGAAGAGATCATTTAGATTAGCAATTTAGATGTTTTTTTCCAAGTAATTTTTGAGTCTTAAAAAGTAAAATCAACAGATTTGGAGAGCTTTTATATATATTATCAAAATACATATTTTTCGATGGATTTTACATTCTAGAACTTTTACCATTACCTAGTTTAGATTTTCAGTAAATTCTTAGTTACACAAGATTTATTCTTAAAAATTGTAATTTTAAAGACAATTTATTTTCGCATAAAATTTATTTATAGTTCAACTTAAGTGGATTTAGTTCAGCGTTGGTTGACATGAATTATTAAAAAAAAAAAGCTATTTTATACATTACATTAATTTATATACAATCAATAATTACAGAAATATCAATCAAAGTTATCATTCATTAGTTGCTTGGAAACTAAACTAAACTATAAATTATATACAATATACTGTCAAAGTACTGCTGGCTCATTACTGAGGTCAAATTCTATTTTTTTTTTTTCACTTAAATATGATAATTTAAAAAGTTACATTTTTAAAATCGATTAATTCATTGAAATTAAGTGTCGCAATGGAATAATTATTGTCATTTAAAAATATATATTTTTAACACTCCTAATTTGAGATAATCTATTGCCCTGAAAATTTATTGAAGAGGTAAACTATAATGTCCACACCCCCACCCCCCCATTACACACTTTTTATGTACAATATATAAAAATGTTTGGTAGAGAGATTTTAATGCAAAATATCTTGACAAAAGTATTTGATGATTAACAGTTTACTGTTTCTACATAATATATTGCAAACTTTGTCAAGCATATAGCAAACTAAAAAACTTCCGATTTACCCCATTTCAAAATGATATTCAGTCAAAAAATACTCACGAATGGTTTGATGAAGTCAGAAACTGCTTCATGTTAAACTAAAATGAAGCCTGACATAAATAATGTATTGGCCGCATCTTGCTGTGCTGACATGGCCAATTTGCTCCATAAGATGCTAGTTTTATATATATTTTAATAACATCTAAATAAAAATTTCTGTTGCTAGAGAATATTTGTTTAGAGTGGATGAGTAAAGAGAGTTGGAGTTCAGAGATAATTTAATTGGATTTGGAAAGATTAAAAAAAATATTGCAAACGTTTGGGGTTTGGGAGTGATCCGATAGACATTTTATATATAAAAGAAAAAAATATTTTGTGTTTACTGTAAGGCGGCCTTAAAACTAAGACATACATAAGATTAGTTGGGTTTGCTATTAAATTTTTTTCAATTTAACCAAGAGTGATTTATTTAAGAGAATAACGTTTCAGATAATAGAGGAGCAAGTGTTTATCGGTCACCACTTAAAATTTTTTTTTTCCTTTTGTATAGAGATTTGAAGTGTAGAAAAATCATAAATTTAAATAGAGTAGGGGAAATGGAAAAAATAAGGAAATATGAACTGCATTTATATCCCACGATGCATGTATGTTGGTCAGAAGGAAATTAGGCATGCTTTGATAGTGTATGATATGTAACAAGGTTTTGCTTTTGAAGTGCATGAATAAGATTAGGAAGAATATAAAAGATATATGGTTGTATAGATCATGTATAAACATGATAAAAGAGGTGAAAAAAATGGTTTATAAGTGTAGATAATTTAAAGAGAAAGTCGGGAAAAATGGAGGAAAAGATAGATAAGGACAATAGAATAGAGTATATATTTAATGGAGTGACAAGAGATCTTGATGACAAAACAAGTAAATGCAGATAGTCAAAGAATAAGTAAGATAGAGAAAGAGGTAAAGGCTGTAGAAGCAAAATTAAAAGCATTAGACATGAAATGTGAGCAGACCAATAAATTAATGGATAGAAACAATAAGCAAGAAATAGATAAGGAAGTCCAGAAGATGTAAGAACATTACAAATGAAGTAGGAAAAGTAAATTGAGTCGTCGTGATAGGGGACTTGTTAATTAGAGGATGTGGAGATGTAATTGCAAGGGAAAATAGAAATAGGTACATAAGAGTATGTTTGCCAGGAACTAGAATTAGGATGTTGCAGATAAGGTAAAGAAGCAGGAAAGTAGAGATGTTTGTTATGGTAAATACAAATAATGTGTCAGAGCCATCAGAGAGTAATGAATGAATACAAAGAATTGATTAGTAGTTTAAGTTTAAAGAAGAGTAGTTAGATTGCTACCAAGATTGGACAATAGATATATGTTAGACAGAGCACATTCTATAACTGAGATTGAAAAAATTGTGAAAGTACTGTTATGTTTATGGATGTGATAGATTTTATTAGTAAGGGGTTATTCAGTAAAGATGGAATGCACTTAGCAAAACAAGCAAGTGAAGCATTAGGGGTTTGATTTATGAAAAATATTGTAGTTCAGGACACTTATAAGGTTTCAAATTGCAGTATTATCAAAAAGATTAAGAATAGACAGGATGTAAGAAGTAAACAAAGAGTAGTTGACCCAGATATAAATGAAGATGTGAAGAAATGGGTCTGTAAAACTAATGATAAACTAATTACAAATGTAATAAAGAAGAAAGTCAAAAGGATATATAAAAGGTAGTAAGAAATTATTAAAATTGGATATTTGAATATGCAAGGTGGTAGACTAGAAAAGTGATTGGAATTAAATAAATCAGTTAAAAATAGAGCTTGTGGTATTAGCAGCAATGGAAATACCTCTAAGAGAAGAAACTATACTGGAAAATCTGATATGGCATAGTAAAAATAGAAGAAAAGAGGGGGTAGTGGTATAGGAGTGTGGTTTGGGCTAAGGTTAGGAAAAGGGGGGAAGAAAATACAGGGGATATGAATGGATATTGAAGAAATTGATGACATGGATACAAGGACAACTTTTAAAAAATTTTGGTCAGACTGAATTTGAGCATTGGAAATTTATCAAATATTTATGAGGGGTAATACACAATTTAGAAATAATATATTTCACACAATATATTATGTATTAGTAGAGAAAGAGGGAATGAATAAAGTACAGAAAATTAAAAGTGTTTGATAATGAAGAGAGAATATGTAATAGTGATAATTTCTTTATATAGAAATGGTTAGTAATGTATTGGAAAATAATAAAAGTAAAAAGGATAATGGAAGATGTGAATGGAGAATGAATGCTAAAAAAAGTTAGAATATAAATTAAAAATAGAAGAAATTATGGAAGAGCTTATTGGGGGTGAATATAAGGATTGGTGTAGTCAAATAGAAAAAATGGCAAAAGGGGATTTAGGTAAAAATATTCAGAAGAATATACGTACTAAACATCACTATCTCATAGTAGCACATAATTGTTATTAAACAAGGCAAAACTCTCCATACAGAAGTGTCACCCTGAAGGCCACAAGCCAGAAACTAGTCTGGAGATATTGGATGAGTAGGCACTAGATAGGGATTTTATGCACAAGCCTTCTGACAACCATTGATTGCTCTGGTTGGCACTACTGTATGGAGAGTTTTGCCTTGTTTAAGAATAAAATAGAAAAGTGAGAATTAGTAAAATTGTAAAAGATAGGGGGAAAGCATGCAGAGAATATAAAAGTGCTATTAAAAACAAAGAAAGTGAAAAAGATGTTAATTTTAAATAGAAAAACTTTTTTTAAAAAAGTTGGCAATAATAAATAATTATAGAGAATGAAATCAAATAGTAAGCTGGATAATAAAAATGGAAGAGATGGGAGTAAAAAATTTTGAAAAAATATTAAAAGGAATGTAGAGGAAAGAGAAATAGTATTACTAAATGAAGAATGTAGCTCTAGAGAAGAATTAGAGACAATCTTAAATATGTAATGAATATACAAAAGATGTTAGATGTGGACAGAGTGACAACAAACTTAAAAGCACATTGTAAGAGAAATATTAGTTTTACAAAAAATTAATTGAATGAGGCAAGGAAAAAGTTGAAAAGTGGAAAGGCAAGAGGTTTAGTTGGCTGGCAGCAGAAATGATGAATTTGGGAAATAGGGCAAAATTAAATCTATTAACATGTTTAATAAGATGGCACAGAAGATAGAATTTCCAGATAGCCGGAATAACATGAGGCTATTGTTTAAAGGAAAGGATCATAGAAAGATAAACAATTATATACTAATAGTGGTAACATCCATGTTGTATAAAGTATTGCATATATGGTGGCTGGGTAGCAAAATGGATGGAAGAAAATAATAGTGGGAGAAATGCAAGGTTTTAGATCAGATAGGCATATAGGAGACAGCTTATTTGTAGTCACACAACTTATAGGAGTAGGAATACAGATAGGCAGCTATATATGATCTTTATAGATATAGAGAAAACATATGATAGATTAAATAAATAGATTACAGGTAAGTTTAGTAAACTTGGGAATGGCACTTTGGTGGATTTTATTAAGAGATTGTACTAACATAATTACTATACATATCAATTAGGAAATATAGAATCATTTAAAGTTAAAAATGGTGTGGGATTAAGGCAAGGATGCCCTATGTCACCTATTTTGTTTTATATTTGAAAAATGGAAAGCAATAGAAGACTAGAAAGAAAAAAAGATATTATTAATAGACAAGGGAGTATATATATTATCAGATCTTTTATTTGCAGATGTCTTCTTGTGCACAGAAAGTAGGGAAGATATGGAAGTTATGTAAGGATGGGTAAAAAGATGGAATTAAATTTAGAAAAGGAAAATCAAAAGTAATGCTGATAAATGCTGGGGAAAGAGAAAAGAAAAAAAAATTATTGAGGATAAAAAATTAAATGTGGCAAAAAGGTATAATTATTTGAAAATAATCTTAAGTAATCAGACATTGCTTGGATGAATGGGAGAAAAAATTGATAAAAGAAAGTGACTAATAAAGAAATTAAATGTTTTCATATAATAAATTTGATGTAGCAAGAATTGTATGGAAGTGGTTGTGGCAGAGTTAACTTTTGGTAATAATGTGTTAATAAAGGGGTTAGATTACTTAGAAAAAGTATAAAGACATGCATTAGATGCACATAGGTTAATGGCAAAGGAGGTATTTCAAGGAGAAATGGGATGATCAAGTTTTTATATGCAAAAAGCAAAATATTTGATAGATTGCAATTTATGGATAATAAGAAAATAACTAAAATATTGAATTGTATTATGAATAAAGGACAGGCAATAAGATGGGTGAGAAAGATAATACAGCATGCAGATTTGAATAGACTTTGTCACTATAGTTGTACAAAAGGTGGGATGATTGTATTGTAGTTAAATGTTATAGTGGCAAAGAATGGGATAGAATAGATGCATTAATAAAAAATAGGGAGCTGGAGAAATATTGAATGTGAATTAAATTACGATAATATCAAAGAAAGTAAGGCTCAAATAGGATCATTAGCAATAAGGAAATATACACATAAAGGCATGGAAAATATTCATCATCTGCTAATTAAATATAAATGATTACAAGCAGAAAGGGTACAAATAATGTTGTGAAAAAATAATATAAACAAAGTGATTATACAGAAAGTGGGTTATTTTTTATGCTTGGTTTGGAGAAGATGGATCTAGATATAAAGGCCATAAAGTGAACAAAGATGATGTTGTCTAAATGGGATGGAGCAGGATAGAGAAAAATATGGGAAAATCTTAGGGTGGGGAATAAAAAGGGAAAGTAAGGTGGCTAATAGTTTTCTCTGGGCATAGAATCAGAGATTCCTAACTTTGATAAAGGAGAAGTCATAGCAGCTTTGATAAAATTTACCTTCCTTATAATCACATCTAGCAATCTGTTTTTAAAAAACTGTTGTGAGTTTTAAAGTAAGTTCTACTCAACACATAATTTTTTAAAAAATAATTAATATACTAAAATTACCAAAATTTTGAACAATATTTTAGTGCATACATTGAACTCAACTATGCATCTCTTAAAAAATACTTATTCTAAATTTCATGTTACATAGAAATTTTGTTTCCTTTAACATTTTTGAATACTTGTCTTTTTGTAATATGCTATCAAATATATATATATATTGTAATGGGCCAGGGGATTACTCAGGAGAGGGAGTGCATACCACTATGGTCGGATTTTGGGTCTAAGGATAGGATGCAAATTATACAATGAAATACATAACCTATCCTTGTATCTATTTTCAATAGACTAGCTCAGTATATTTTTATTAACTTAAGACACAATTTAGGTTAGTTCATCCAGTTCTCACTCCTTCCTGCTCTATACCATAGTATTCAAATGCATGGAGTAATTGCTAGACTCTCTTAACAGCGTACAAAATTACATTAGTCAGTAAGTATTGCATCTCTATATAGATGACAATTTACTATCCAAATTCTGAATATTCTCTAGTACCACTGCACATAAAATGTGCCTATACATATTCACGGTTATTATACTAATTGATGTGAATGCCTATTTGCAATAATACTACTAAGAGTAATGATGATGAGTTACATAATGAGCTAGAGACCAAATTAAAATAAATTCTGCGACATTTATTGAATAACAAAAAAAAAATAATATAAAATAGTTTAACAATAGCAAGTTATATAATCAGCTATTTCAAGGAAGAGCTTCCACCATAGTTATTTAAAATAATGAAAATTCTTATCTCTAACCCATGGTAGAAATTCATGTATTTACAAATGCATACATAATTTTGTAAAATCGCAAATCTGGCTAAATCAATATTATTTAGTAGCATTTAAATAATCATCCTTGCCCAGTTTCATGTTGATGGTTATTGAACTCCTTGGGGACCCTTTCTTATCTAGAAATATCTCTAATATTAATAGAAAGAACGTCCATGCAAGAATGTTAGTCAACGATAACTAACAAAAATTCTGTCTTGCATTTAATGTACCTACTTAATGTGAAATATTACCAAAATCTTACTTCTTTTCATTCCCCATTAGTATGTCAGTCATATTGGTGATGGAAAGGCAAGCTGACCTAAATTTTATTTAATAACAAAAAAATATGCTTAATTAAACCTTAACTGCTTCCCACCCTCCTTATTCTTAAAATGAACTTTTCTGAGATTTGGACACTTATGCTTCCAAGTGTAGAAAAAAAAAAAGTAAATTAAAAAAATAATAATAGAAAATCAAAATTTCCAATCAATTGTTGGTTAAGGTCTGACGAGTTTTCTGAAAATGTCCTTCATATTATCGGTCCATCCTTTTCAAGATCAAACTTGGATATCGATAACATACTGCTCCTTTGCAAAATGGTATAATCATCCTTGGAACAATAGGACAACACTCTTTTCCAGTTGATTTCTCCTGGTTCAAATGCAGACATTTCTCCAAAGACAGTAGTTGTTTCTTTAGGCTTTGTGGCAATAGACAAGGGAAGTCAGTGCTTTCATGGCTCTAGAAATGATGCTCACCCCTATGGCAGTTACTTTAGCCAGAAAACATTGTACAACCATCTATATATACAAATTTCATATAATTCCAGTTTAGTAATTTAATAGCGATATATGTATAAGAATTATTTTGCTTCTTTTCCTGTTATTAATGACTATTTACTTTCTTTCTCTTTGTGCTGGAATAGTTCATGTTTCTTAAAATAAAAAAAAATTATTTACTTCTTTAAATTGAACGGTTTACTTATTAATTTTGAATCTAATTGCTGGTGTGGCTTTCTAATTACGTCAGTGCTGTTCAAAATCTATTTCATTTCAAATATATATATGTCCATTTTATAGCATTTGAAATTTAAGTTATAACGAAGTTGACTTTCATTTAGGGAAAGCATTATTTTGAAAGAGAAAGGATGAAGATTCAAACTATTTTTATACAATATTAAGTTTGGAAAAGAAATTAATTCATTTCAGACTGTTGAATCTTGCATTTCCTTATACATTGGTATAATTTCCGATTGTTATAGATTTTATTCATAGAAATTGGACTAAAACTATTTAAGTTTTAATTTCGTTTCTACAGTTGGTCACCTAGTGACTGATTTGAGATTAGGTCATTATTTTGTGCCTTGTCTCAAACATATTCATTACTGTTCTGGTTTAGTTTGTGACGTACAACACTGATTTTTGTTTTGATGTTAGTCTACATATATATTTGACTGAATTTATTTTAGAGTGTTTAGTTTGAGTACTTATAATTTTTTCATTATGATAGAAAAAAATTAATGTTTGTGTATGTCTTAAAATATATTAAATTACTTAGTAATCTAGGGATTAAGCACATATTTTCGATGACACAATTTGATGTGGGTTAACCAGAGATGGTGCGACAAGCCACTCTTACAATATATATATACATATCCACCAAACACAATATTATGAATGGCTGACAATTTAATATTTTCAAAATTACACTGCATTCTAAACCACAAAATAATAACTATCCCAGAACTACTCTACTCTTTTAAAAACTAATCTTGATTGATGTCCCAATAAACACTAAAAAAAATTCATTAATAAGGGTATGAGACAGTGATTCTATATCTCAAAATCTTTTTACACAAGTTTTACAAGAACTATTTTGAGAATTAAAATGAGAAATTAAAACAAGAAATATAAATGGAGATTTAAAACATATAGACTTTACAAATGAAATGTTTCATTTTGCAAATAATGCTTCAAAGATTCAGAAAATGTTGCGGAGAGTTATCAGATGAAAGTAGAAAATAGAATGATAATCATGAATAACAAATATAAATATCTTGATCAATTATTAATACAAATAAAAATATAATGGATTAAATTAATCATAGAATTAAATTTGGACAGTTCTTTTGGTAAAAATAATTTAATAAAAAAAATGCATATTTAAAACAATTTTTAATAGATCCAAAAACAATGGACTTCAGATCATTCAATGAATTATAGAAATATGTGTTGAGAGTACAAGAATGGATAAAAAAAGTTAAATACATGGATGTGAGAACATGTATCATTGATATCATTAAAAAAATAAAAGGACTGAAATGGAGCTAGGTCAAACAAATTGCTAGTAAAATTTAGAAAAACACTATATAAGGTGGATGAATGAAGTATTTTATTGGGTACGTGAAGAAGCTATAGCTTAAACTTTGACACTTTTGTGACAACAATGGATTGATAATTGAAAATGATGAATCCAATTTGAGTGAAAATAATAAAGAAAAAAATATCAGGAATAAGACATTACAAAATTCCTTATCGATAATGAAACAAACTTAACCCGAAAATTCTGAAGGCATTTTAGAAAGTTCAAAAAAATTTGTTTGATTGCACATTTTTGTGACCTCTTTTCAGTGAAAAATCATTCCATTTTTCAAACCTCACAATCACTTAGACCAAGCTGATTTTAAACCAGCTCACTGATACTATTCTTAACTAATTACAGAAAATACATATATTTCCTGCAATAACCATAAAGACTATTTTCATTAAATGCAAAACTACATTAAAAATTAGACTAAGTATGCTTAAATAGAAAACTGTTATCTTTAAAATTAAATGATCATTCAAAACACTGCTTGGAGAACTTCTCAAAGATGTGCTTTCCAATGATAGACCTTCCAAAGTAAATTTTTTCAATTCACTTTAGCTTCGTGACCTGCCAACTTGTCCATCTCCAAATTCAACTATGAAAGTGACAACTATTTCAAATACTTTAAGTGGAGTTAGCAAATTTATTTCATCAAGTTTTTATATCCATACAATATTTTAAAAACCTGCACAAAAATCTCGTAATGCAACAAACCATTAAAATACTAGTTCAACATATTAAATCATCAATACACATCAAATGTAAACACTTTATTAATTTGTATGTAGAGCTTTCAAAACTATTATCTTACATTTTTTAAATTGTTTTCATGGGCAAAATGTAGTGCTTCTCTTGTGGAAAAGATATTTTAAAAATGACTATTTACAATCAAAAATGTACACATTTTATGGTTATATGTATTAACTAATATTATCACAATAACCAGCAACACATAGTAAAATTAAATTTCAACTATGCTGTTATAAATAGACTATTGCATTTTTTAAATAAACTTTTCTTATAGTGCCAAAATCGGTTGTGGACATTATGCCAAACAATCAGCCATTTAGAATACTTTAAAAAATGAATAAATTGATAGATAATTTTTGAAATTGACCGATTATAAATTGAAATGGTATAATTTTTGGTATTTTGTATCTTATTTTAGGAAATTATTTTTGAATATTATATGGCCACTGTGCCTAGTAAATTGATATACCAAAAGGTCACAATTCTATTCATGCAACATGCAAAACTTTTAGTCATATAGCCATAAATGTTCTATTTATTCACTCAAAAAAGTTAACCAATGAATTGAATGGCTACTTGAATTATCTTAATCAATTTGTACCTAAGTTTTCACTTTCAACATTTTTAATTTTCTTGCATTTTCTTTACTATTAATACATACTTCTTGCCATAAAATCTGCACTATCCAAAAATTAAAGAACAGTACAATTAAATCCTTCTAAAAGCATTTTAAACCATTCTGAATGCATAATTGTTAATCATATTTCATCAAAATTCTTTAGACATAACATTTGTTTCCCATTCTTATAGCAATTTTCTGTTCTGTATTATTAAATATTAATCTTAGGTATTGAAACAGACACATTTCACCTATATATATTAGCAGAGGCCCCCTCCCCCATTTAAAGTAGTATAAATAAAAATTGATGCCGTTTCAATTAATTAAACTTAAAAAACAAAAGATAAATAGTTGACAGTGGTTTGTATAATAGTCAGCTACTTTATAAAACCAAAATGTTTAAAATATGATTAAATAAAGAAAATATAAATAGTTAACACTAAAACACAATTTCCAGCTAAACGAATCCTTAAACTAATTGGAAAACTTGCATTTTAAAATATACTTTGTAGAGCTGAATATTTTCAAGTTACAGAGAAGAAAGGCTATAAGATAGCATCACTTACTTGCTGCAAGCAATGAAAGTTAATAATTATTTTGTTTTGAAAAACATGTGGGCAGATAAGAGATTAATTAAATGAAAAATTCCTAGTTATAAAATCTGTTCCTGCTCAAAAGTGAACTGTCCAATAACAAGGCGAATGAACACATGGTCCTCAAAGAAAAATCATCATCACCAATAAGATCAGCGTGAAGCCAGGCAAGATCGATCTGAAGAATTGGTGATAAGAGTAGGAGTGTAAAAGCAGTGACATAAGTTAACATCGGTTACAAGTAGTTAAGAGTTGGACTTGCTGTAAAAAGTTATAGCCACATTATAACAAATCTCTGCCATAGCTATTACACAGCCCAGAATCCAGTAATCACGGTGAAAAAGGAAATTAAAAGTAACTCTACCCAGTAAAACTTAACATGTCCAGCTAGAAAAGTCCTCTCCTGCATCATGAGGAAACCAACATGCCTAGATGAACATCGACAGAAATTGTATATAACATTCAGCCTAAAAATAAACCCCTTTAATGCAAGATTTACCAGTAATAAAGGATCACCACAGATAAATTTCGAGATGAGGAATTTAAATATTTGAAATATTCTGGAAAATATAAAATGTATTTATGATAGAAATGTTAAGAAATATAATTGCCATTATGATTATTGAAATGATAAAATGAAAACGTAATGTTTTTATAAATTTCATATTGACTTGAAAATAAGTTCTATAATAAAGATATAATAAATACCTGTCAAACTTTTGTGTCATGAGAATTTAACAGACATTCCCTGATTTAAATGTGTGCCTTTAAAATGTAACAAATAAGCAAAATAATGTTAGCTGGATTTATAAAATAAAGATTGATTCTATAGTTTAAATTTTAAAAAAAAGATTGATAATTAAGTATCTGACTTTTAATTATAGAAATCGATAGTTGATTTTTCTGTATTGCTACACATGTATATATGTGAATTTTATATTCAAAATGGAATTAATAATTATAGAAATATCATTTACTTTTACAAAATTAGATATTTCTGCTAACCTGGAAAAGAAAATATATCGGAATTGATTTAAAATACACCTACCCTGATATATGTATATTCTGTAAACAGGTCATGTTAACCAAGGAAGTAGTTTTATCTACCTGCATTAAATATTCGAGTTTCAAACATGCATCTATATGTCTACATACATACGTTAAATGTGCCTATATATATATATGTAAACTAAAAATACTTCTTTATTCATGGCTTGCTTCTTTATAATCGCCTTTATCTGCTTCTATATAATATAGGTCTACAAACTTGTCTACATACCTGAATGAATTACAAATGCTTCTACATAATATACGTACGTCTACATACCCGAATTGAGGTCGTCTATACCCATGGATGTAATATACCTCTACAGACCCGAATTAGAAATACACTTATCTGCTTCTATATAATATCTACATACCTACATTAAATATATGCCTACATATATGTAAATAAACATGCTTCTTTACTTATGACTTAAACCTGCAGCCATCTAATAATTGAATATGCTTCTATGGTTTCTTTATAAATGCCTTTATCTGCTTCTATATAATGTCTACATACCTGAATGGACTAGAAGCGCTTGACTGCATACCTGAATGAATTAGAAACGATTCTACATGTCTACATACCCGAATTGAAGTCTTCTACACACATAGCTGTAATATACGCCTACAGACCCAAATGAGAATACCCTAAGTAATTGATAGGTCTTCTATACACATGGATGCAATATACATCTACAAATCCAAATTAGAAATGTCTTTATCTGCTTCTGTATAACATACATCTACACATCCAAATTAATTAAAGCCTCTTTTATATACATGGATTAAGTATACACCTATATACCAGAATTAGAAATGAAGCTAGCCTAGGAGGGCACCACCATACAGAATTAGCAGACAGACTGTGACCAGTAATGACATGGGTGAATGTGGTGGAATATTGAACAAGGACTGTTTCTATTTAAGGAGTATGAAGAAAAATATCCGTGATGTACACACGGATATGTAAGCTGCCAAAATATAAACTGTCAATGAACTTTTTTGGAAGGTCTTACTACACAAAACACTATTAGTTGTTATAATAATAGAAATAATCTTTTTGGTCAGTTTCATTTCACATCACTCATCATTCATGGGAATCTCGTTTCCCGAGCTACTAGGTATGGTTGTAATAAGCTAGGACGCTAGTGGTGGTTTGGGAAGCCAAACAGATACATTTCTAGATGTTCCAGTCTCTTTAAAGTTACACCCTCTGATGAGTAGGAAATATGGTTGAATGGGAGTGTGTGTAAACATTGGGTAACCCCAATCTTTATTTCCTTTCTGCAATATGCTCATCAGAAAATAAAATCGACCAAGGGTGTGGAAGATTTAGTCCTGTTACAGTGTATAAACTGCCATAACTTTTGAATCAAGGATTGTTATATTCAGCTCTTTTCAGTTTTATATCATTTCTTTCAATTTCATCTACACTTTTTAAATGTATGACGGTATCATGCCAAACTTCAAATGACTCACTTAAAGTGTTGAATCTTTTTTCCCTTTTCATTCTAAAATTTTCTATAAATATGAATTATAAAACAACCTCTTTGAACTTAGTTTCCTGGTTTTTCTAGTGTAATTTGACTTGAATTATTTTTGAAAATTAAAACTTTAATTTGCTAGTTATTTGTTGAGTTTAATCAGTGTGGAAATGTACCATATCTGAAAAAACTACTTTCATTCTTACCTCATTCCTCTAGTTCCACATTTTAGAAGCATATATCCACTCCATACAAAACTTCTAAAGTTTTCTTCGCATGTAATAACTATATATATTATTGATTTTCATCCATTTTCCAACTAATACTTCTCAAATGCCAGGCTTTATTTCGGACTATTCATTTTGTAATGTTGTCCATTTCATTTTTCCATCTCTCGTATATTTAATTTCCTTTACAACAATTCACTTTTAGAATTTTTTTTTTGCTGAGTTTGGTATATTATTTGCTCTGCAAAAAAAAAAAAAACTATATATTCTACCATTAACTTTTTTACACTATTTTTGAACATTTTTATCAATGTAAAAAACTATATCCTTATCTTCTTGTTTTTTATTTTTTTTATTTGCCAAATATTAAATCCCAGTCTATTATTTATGTTATAGGACACAAATACTTTTAAGATATATGGTCAATTTTCTTTTCCAACCTAAGAAAGCAATAATAGGAATGTTAAATTAGTGATTTGCTATCAAATTTTTTTGAAAAGAATTCTGTCTTATGGAATACTATTTCCCAAAACCAAACTGAATTCAAAATAATTTTTTTTTATTTACTTGAAAGCAAATAATTTTCTTAAAATATATATGATAAAATATTTGATGTCTTAGGTACTTATCATTGATCAAGTATTCATTGCAATCATATTTCCAACCCTCAAATACAATTATGACTCCAATCTTTTCTTTCTTTTCCTTCTAGAGTTATTTTGGCTCTGTGTTTATGAAGGTCTACTAATGATGATGATGAATTGTTTTTGATTTTACTATCTATTGCAATAATCTGCTATATACACTTTGTTCATCAATTTAAATGACTCTTTTAGATTCCTCAGGAAATTATGTCAGAACTTGGTAGTTTTTAATATTTTGTTTAGTGCTTCCTCAAACTCACTACATAGAAATAGTAGTCATTGCTTCATCTACTTCTTACATTCTGGATTTGAGGGTATCATTTCATATATACATTTGTGATATCATTTTCAACTAAAATTTTCCTTGTATTATTATAAAATTGATTTAAAATTGTCCTTCTCTGAATTGTTTTGTTCTTTCAATATTTATGTGACATTTTCATCTCTCTCTCTCTCTACATGTCCTTTTTATATTTCTCTAATAATGAGTCTTATATTTCCTCTTCCATCATATTGAAGATACTTTCATTGATCCAAAGCTTTTAGTGTAATAGTAGTCTTCTATTGCCATTTTTTTTAAATATTAAACACTTGTTATCTATCAATTTCATAATTCATTGCTTCACATTTGTTTCAAATTTCACGTGTAGGATAGTGTGAAAAAAATACAATTTGAAAATGTGATTGCATGTTTATTACATTATTGTGGATATTCACATTGTAAAAAATCCTTAACTTGCATTATATAATAATTGAGCTCATTTTATGCTTACTATTTAGTCAGAGTACATCTTTTATAAGCCTAGCTATCCTTTTATCCTTAAATGGTGCTAGCATTTCAATATGACAAAATTATGATTTATATTCATTCTTTTATAATGCAGCCTGTTTTAGATATTTTTCACTTATTTTTATGCAATCCATCTGGAATAAATATAAATCTTCCACTTTTATGATTCTGTATATCAACCCAAAATTTTCAAATATTTTTCTACCTATCTATTCTTTTACAACCAATCAGTTAGTCTCTCCATAATGATATAATTGTGAGGATTCTTTTTAATTGCTTCCTCTATTTACAATAGATTAACTATCTATTCATCTGGTTAAGATGGCCATAAAAACTTTTATCAAATTTATAGTCACTTGATTAACTTTTATCTTGGATATGAGTCTCACAATACTATTAAAGTTTATTAGTTGATCACATTAGATTCACTGAATAATGTCTATCAAGCATTATGTATTATTCTAAAACTAAACAAGAAAACTCTTCTATCTGATCATCTGCTTTTACTCATTCCTAATTACTTTTCTTGTCAATTTTTCCAGTCTTTTTCAAAATGCTGACATTCCAATTTTCTAGAGTACAAAAAATCAAATAAATTCTGCTGGGACAACTCACTTTTCAAAACTAAACCATTTCCTAAAGATTTTTAGCTCCTAGTTCTGAAACACATCTCAAACGAGTTGCAACAAAAATGCTGCTGCTTTTCATTGATTTTTGCTAATGTTTAATCTGCCATGTATTTTTAAAATTATTATTCAATAGTGATAGCTGCTTTGACTGCACCAAAGCATTCAAAACATTCAACGTTCTTCACCCTAGAAAGTAACCTTCCATTTATAGATGCCTCATTGCCATAACATGGATATTTGGTTTAGACTCCAAAAATAAAGAGATGTACTGTAATAAAGGACATCCAATTTTCTATAATTTCAGTGAGATTTTACATATACTCCACTACAATTTATAATTTATTTTTTTTGCAAATCAATTTTATATCAATATGAAACCTATTAAAATAATTGGAAATTTTTTTTTTTACATAAAATATAAAACAAAGTCAGCATATTCAAAATATGGATATATGTAAACCAAATAAAGCATCCATTATTGATTAATTATTATAATAATAATGAAGCAATAAAATATTAAGTGATAATAAATATTAATAATAATCATAATAAACAGAGAAGATTTCATTTATTTGCATAACCATTTTCTATTGGAAAAATTTAAAAGATTTACAGTTGAAAATGTTTATGCAAATAACTGAAAGTACTTCCATGTTAAATATGGTTATATATATATAATATTTCACATCTATTATAATAAAATTTGAAAACATTCTGAATATAAATTTGCAGATTTATAATCCGAAAAAGAAAAAAAAACAATGATATAAAATCAAGTTTATTAAAAACCAATTTTAATATTTATATATAAATACATATATACATAAAAATATATAAATATTTATATACAGACAAATATATACATAGTATATACATAATATATACAAAGAATATACATATAAATATATACATGGTATATACAATATATACATAGTATATAAATATAAATATATTAACAATATATACATATATATACACAATGTATTCAATATAAAAATATTTAAAGATACTTCTTTAATTATTTTTATATTAACTTAGTTTCAAAATATTTTTATTTTTTGAGATGACGCTGAATTAAATTATAGAGAATCTACAAAATGATTCAGCGTTGCAATATAACTAAAAAAAAAAACAATTCTTAGATTCAACTTTACAAATACTAGCTTTTCATCTTACATATAAATTATTTTAGCAAAAAAAAAATCTCGTTCTGCTGCTCTGGATACACCAAAACACATCAGCAATGCTAAAATAAAAATAAGGCGATAAAATTATAAATAAATTTTTATCTCTCTCTAGCAAAACATGTACTTTGTTAATAAGTACTCATTTTTTTATATAATTAGACAAATTAATTTTTAAATAATATAGTGATAGATATATATATAGTATGAAAAAATAATTTTTGTTTTAAATATAATTAAATTGTTTTTTACTGAACTGCATTCTGACCAAAATAATTTCAAAAATTTGTCCATGTTTTGAGATACAATTTTTATTATATAGGGATGGTACAAGGACATAGTAAATTCCATCATTTAATGCCTAATATATTTATTTATTGGTTTGTGTGTGTGTATATATATACATTTAAATACATACATGTGCTTAAGTAAACAAATTTGTACATGTGTATGCAATATATATATAATTCTCAAAATATAACTAATAGCTTTTACAATGTGGTTTATAACCATCTAAATAGTCTGAAAATCTCATTACTATTTAAAGTACTTTTGTCAATTTGGCAATCCACACAGAATCTTACATGTGCAACTTGATTTAAAACTAATATTTAAAAGAAAAAGGTTTAATAAATTACAAAACATTTTAATATGAAACTCAATCAAATAAAGATTACAAAAATTATAATACTATTTTTGTACACATAATTAAATATGTAATCATAAGGTCAACTAAGCCTGTGTGGTTTAATGGAGTGATCAAGTGGTGGGTTGTCAAGACCAAGGTCCATAGATGATGACTATACCTGTCATTTTCAAAATCCTTATGAACTTCTGAACTATTAACTTGATTATTTATTTAGACAAGTAAGTTGCCCCAACCCTCACAAAAAATATCATTTAAAAAATTATAATGTATTAAAAATTTATTTACTTTAAAAAAAAAATGGCAGTCTTATAAACACTATTTTTTACAAAATTAAAGTATTAGTTTATATAAATACAAAATATAGCCGAACTTTTGACACTTCAAAACCAGCCTTTAGTTAGATATTCAAATTTTACCTTTAAATTACTTTTAAATATTTAGACACACACACACCCCGCCGCCCAATCAAAATATTTATCATTTTCTTTCTAATTTATCACTATTATTATTTTCAATTGTTGAACAAAATTTCTATAAGATGCATGATAATATTTTATAGTTTAAAATTTAAACCTGGTGCAATTTAAAACTTTGTATGGTCATTAATTGATTTAATAAAAAAGTTTTGATAGTTAAGAGTGTCTCACAAAATATTATATCAAACATTACAACAAGAATGTTTTTGCAGTAAATTACAAAGATTTATTTACATGACATACAAAAATTGCCTAATCCTTATTAGAAAAGAAAAAAAAAAGCTGTTAACACCTAAGCTTTATTTATATAACATTTAAAAAAAAATTATACAAAACTAAAATAAAATATTTTTAATACCTATATTTAAAACTTACATTTTAATAAATTACTGAAGTATAAAAATGTAACTGTTATAATTCTGAATTTCAATAGTCTTCAATAATTTACAAAGTTTGACATTTTTATGGTATTTGCACACTTACTGAAAAATTCTTTTTTACTAGTTAAATAAAGTTTATAATATAGATTTTACAATAATTTCATAACCACAAATTTGAATATTGAATGCCAAGAGATATTAAATGAAATTTCCCTAAATGCTTCAGCATTTTAACATATAACTGAAACTCTATTTGTATCATATACTCATTGTTCATTCTCATTATCAAAGGTAAAAAAAAAAGAGAATTTCATATTATTGCCTGAATAGAAGATTTCTTGATGGAAGCTAATAATGAGAATACTCACTAACCTTCACTTAAACATGATAATTCAAGAAATTCTATGCACAGAATTCAAATTATCTATGTCTGTTTCTTTGGGTGAAAAAAAAATGATGAAAAAGTTCTACATTCAACATAAAAAGTGATCTGAGGAAGCAAAATTTTTATATAGTCCCGTATATATATAATCATTAATTTATTTATCCAGTGCAGGGTTTTATTTGTAATAGTCATAAGGTAATCATCACCCACATTTATAATGCCGAGAAAAAAAGAGAAAATTTGTGTATTTCTCAGGATTCCAGAGAATATGTAGGGGGTGATTCCCTTATAACTATTACAATAAAACATGGTGTTAGATAAATAATTAGTTATATATATATTTATTATTACTCTAATACTGGCATGCTGTAAATTGTAAAAATTTTGCAAACATCATTTATTAATATATAGGGAATGAAATTAAAAATGATTAAGACCTCACACTCTTATTTCTAAATAGTGAAGATTAGTCTATATATATAAATTTAGATAAAAAACACAAGATGAATTCATTCTTATCTTTTCAAAGACTCTATCGTATGTTTAGAAAGTGAGAGTATTCCTCAGCATTCTAAAATTCATACAGTGCATGTATAGAGAGTGATTTCCTATAAATTAATACATAATTTGCCTATTCTAACATACATAATTTTCCAAGTTACCTTATAAAAAATAACATTAATAAAAAAAATAAGAAAGAGAAAGAGAGTAGTATTATGGGCACTATACTATTAATAGTGACATATCGATCACAAGCTAACCTCTAAAGTAATAATAAAGACTGTCACAATGCGAAATTTTGCAATTGATAAAACACATAAATAAATCATTTTTATAAATGAATATAAAAATTATTATAACATACCATTTTTAAAGGGGATCAAACTTTAATTTCAGTACTAAAAAATTGATTCTAGGAATCAAGAAAAAACACATGCGCAAAAATAATTTATGAAATTAAATACATTTATATATATATCAATCAAATAAAAAAAATAATTATAATGTTTTATTTCTTCTAAATAAATAACTTTAAAGTTTCATGAAGATCTGTCATTAAAAAAAAATGTTTCATAAAGTAAACATTATGAGATTATATTTATTTAGTATATGAATAAGTTGTAATCATAGAATGTTTAAAATTGACAGTTTAGAAGCACCAAGAAAGACTATTAAATAGCCAAACTAAAAATTACTTTGAGTATTAAGGAAATATATACACATACAAATAGAATCTTCAGATAAACAGATCAACAAATTTTAAAAATCTGACTTTGATAGTTTAAAAAAAAAAAAAAACTTGCATTAAAATAGTTATTGGTCTAAATAAAATAGAATGAATTACAATAATTTTCATTTTTCCATGTATTCAATTTTTTAATTTTTTCAGTATTAAGTCATGAAAATTTATAAATACCAATGAATATTTATTTTTTGAAATGGAATTATAAAAATCTTTCATAAAAAAATAAAAAGTTAGCCAAAAGTTTTGCAGTAATTGTTTCTATACATGTACTCTTAAACTGCTGTAGAAACAGACATACATTTTTATTTCCAAATTATAATTTATCAAAATTATTTAGAATGAACATATAAAAACAAATTTTTCATGGTCTAATCATATGGGAAAACACATAAAAGCATGTTTTGGTGATTTTTGATTTTGTCATTATAAACAAATGTCATTACCTACCCTCATCACAAATGTAATGTAATAATCACTATAAAACTTATCTATCAAAATATAATTTATAAACAAATATTAAAAGTAATAAATTGAAAAACTTTAAAATATTGTTTCTCATGGTAATGAACATATTTTCTTTTCTTATCTTTATTGTTTTTCTTGGTATTTTAAACTTTATGGTGCTGAAATATTTTATATCTGCATTGTGCAAATGAAGAATCACGAAGAACATTCTAACTTAATTCAAATCCATAAAAATTCATTACAGCAGAGTTGCAGCAATAAACGGATTAGGCCAATTAAAATAGTCCTCATATTAGTAGAGGAATGGTTGCTATCATCAAGGAATTATTCTAATTTTTCACTGTAATTAATTATGCTTATTGAAAAAGAGAACATATCAGAAGCAAAATTAAAGTGTACATTCAAAATGAAAAGCTTAATAAAGTTAAACCACTAAACATTACATGAACATTACTCTGGTTGGCACTGAGTTATTCCCACAATGGTTTTTTTTTTTTTCTTCTAGAAAAAAAAATTAAACTAAATGAAAGTCTATTGAGTACATAAATATTTTTCATTCTTTTATTATTGTAAACCACTGCCTTCTTCTCAACGAAAATATATAAATTCAAGAAAGTAAACTATTAACCCCTTTTTAAAATTTCATTATATTTATCCTGTTTAGCACTTGGTCTTTATGCGAGGATTCACAATAGTGATCATCATCAATTTATACCCATTATTTTGATTTATAATCAATTATTCACTACGACTGTAAAAAAAAAATCCAAATTTTTGGTAGCCATTTTGCAATCCTGATGACAGCATAGACTAGTTATTAAAGTCATTTCATCCAAAAGCATTATGGCACATATTTTATTCATAAAACACAAGGTTATGGTGCTGCATTCAATATTTTGATTATAAACTTAAAATATGATTAATGAATGCACAGTATTTTATTTAATTTTCGTCTAATATTTTTACAAGACAATTAGTACTTCATTAATAAATAACATAACCAAAATAAAGATTTTCATTGTTAATGACTACAAAAAAATAAAAATAAAGTTTCATTCAGTACATGAATGTAAATCACAATACTGTAAAAATAGCAAATTCGTTCAGCATAAAATTAAAAATGTACAGTACATATAATAGCTAAAATAATCAATTAATTTTGAATTAAAATTTTTCTGTCAAATCAAAACTGCTACCATCACTAATCTACAATATTTTTAATAAAAAAAAACCCAGAGGAGCAAAGAAGATAAAACTGTTTTAGATTTATACAATTAATATCAAAAATTAATAAAGGTAATTTAAAAATAATACTCTGCTTCCTTGATTTTAAATCATCTCGTAATTCTTTTCAGATATCCAAAGCAATGGAGACATTATCTCACGTGTAAAAAAAAATGTAAAAAAAAAAAATGCAGTACCGAAAAAAAAAAAAAAACTTCATTCAGCGTAAAACTAAAAATAATTTTTAATCATAGGTACTATCGTACAATATAAATATTAGCTAAGATTTCTTCAAACAATTTTGGATTAAAATCTTTACGAATGCTAATTACAATCAAATTGAAACTGCCATCCATCATATTTGAATTGCACTTTGAAAAAAATGTGATTTTATACAATTAATAATAAATTGTGTGATGAAATTGCCATACAAATTAAAGTGAATAAGACTGCCTTTAATTTTTACTTAAATAACCCAACACTCTACCATCAAAATATATTGCGCTACTCAACAAATTACTAAGTCATTGCAAAAACATGGCTCCCGCACTTGATAAAAGTGATGTCATGCCCAAAAAACCCACTACAGCTATCATATTTGTTATTTAGATCAGCAAAGTACACATTGTAACAAAAGCCTTAAATATTGATTTCAATATGCAAACTCGAAAAGCATTAGATTTTTTCTTCTTTTTTGCAATAAGCTGAAAAAATATATATTTTTTAAATTGACTGTAATTAAGTTTTTGTAATGTATAATATGTTTATTTGGCTCATCACACCTAATGATAAATAACAATTTTTTATGGTCAATAAAATGATTTATTAAACTTTTTTTTTAAATTTTAATTTCATATACATAATATAGCGTAATACTGTAGTACAAATTTTAAAAAAATTATACTTCAATATGGAATTTATTTATTTTTTTGCTGTACTGTTGTGCAGAAGAACACAAAAAAATTGTTACATGCTAGTATAGTTTCACTTTCTCAGTCTATTTTGCTATACTTTTTGGACAAACATGCAATTTTTTTCTAGTGATATTAAACTTATTTTAGAGATTATGTTTACTAATCTGACCATGAAAAAAAATCAAGAAAAGCTTTCAGTTTGGAAACCAAACTGGATAATGATGATTGGTGGGTGAATCGATCACAGGAAATAACTATAAGCAGTTTTTTTTTTTACACAGATTTCAATTGGATTATCAACCATACATAAATACATATTTTAAGTGAATACGTGTATAAGACACACAGCACAGTTTACATACGCATATAATGTTCGTTAAGGAATTTTTTAATTTTTATATATACTTGGTAAGTTATTTTTTTAATGTAATATTCCCAACTTATAGTGTAATTTTTTAGCTGGAGTAACCAGTCAATTTTTTCCCCTTAGACAACGATTATAAATGCTTATTCTGCATATAATATTCTTCCTTAACGATGATTGGGTAACCAATTCTCTTCACTAAGTGGGGTAAAGGTATATACTTTATTTGGGATAAAAATTATTTTCCCCAAGAAAGTCTCAAAAATTTAGCAAGTCTCATTCTTAAATTTAGGCTTAAAATAATCTTTAGACTATAATATCACTCACACTTTGATAGCTAGTTATTCATCATTTATTTAGCAAATACTAGCATTAACATAATTCAAAAAATATATATCAGTTTTATAAAAAATTATGTAAAAAAAATTTAATGTACAAATGAATAAATTTATTTTATAGTATGAATAAAACAAAATGGTGACAAAGCAGTTGTGAAAAAAAATATTGATTCTATTACAAAAAAATTATATTGCTTCTTTTATAAAAAGATAATGTTTCATTGAAGTAAATGAACGCATTTAAATTTTTTTTTAAAAAAAAAAACTTTTTATAAGTGTCTGCATGTATTAACAAAAGCCATATTTCAAAAAAAATTTTAATGTACGAAATTAATTGACTGAATTTATTTTTTAATATATATAAAACAATTTGGGTACTGCAATAATCATCAGAAACAACATGATACATAGCAATTGTTCAAAAAAAACCTTACTAATAAAAAATAAAATATATGAACTTTACAAATAATTTATTGAACCAAAAAACACAAAGCTTTATAAATAATTTTTTAATACGCTTACTAAACAGTAAAACATTTTAAATATAAATGTATATTTTTAGAACAAATTTGAAATTGCAAAAAAAAAAAAAAATTAAATAAAAAAGGACAGTAAATATAGAAATCACTAGTGGCTGAATAAAAACTGATGAAGTTTTGTCACTATGTTAGAATATGATTTGCTAGTATCATGAATTTCATATTATAGTTCTATCCAATGATATTAGTGCATTTCATTTATGAATTGCTTAAATTACTTTCTCTAATGTTTTACCACTATAGTAGCTAAATGAAAAGCAGTAGAGGTACATCAATTGAGAAAAGTGAATGTGATGATCTAGGGTGGCCAGATGTCCCCATTTTTTTGGGATTTGTTCCTATTTTTGATTAGATGTCCTAGTTTTACAGAAGTGTCTTTTCGGGACCATTGTATGTCCCGATTTTCAAATATTCATAATTATTATTTGTCTTAAATAAATAATTCATTGCAAAAATGAGTTTCTTGGCCCTCTCCGTCCATTTCATTCACTACAGTAAGATTACAAAAACTTCAGACAAATTCCAACATCAAAACGAAGATCGCTATTATGGTATATGGCCAGGTTCTCAAGCTAGATACTGTCTCGAGTCCAACCTCGCCTTGGAGCATGGGCAGTTGGATTTTTGTAGTCTAAAATTTGAACTGCACTTGCACCTGCTTTGATTTAGTGTAATTTTACTTGTTGATATTAATTTTCTATACTGATAAAATTAATATAAATATTAATAACTCTAAACAATAGACAACATGCCAAAGAGGAAGTATACAGGAATGGGGTTTTATAAATAAATAAAAAAGGACACAATGCCATAAAAATGATTGGCCATTGTGCCCCAATTTTTGAGTGAACCAGTTTGATCATCCTAATGTGATTCATTATCAAGAGGTTTCACGTTATTATGCCATTATTTCAATAATAATAGTACATATTTTATTTATTTGCTAAAATAATTATTTGCATTTGACTTTATACTTGCAATTCATTTATTATGAACTGCTTTTATTTAAAACAGCTTTTAGCAAGAATTCTTGCTTGGTAAAACATAAATAATTTTGTTTTTATTTCAATGAGTTTCCATATAGAAAATATATTAATACATTTTGGCTAAATAAACTATTTTCAAAGTCTGTATATTCTTTATCCATTAAGATTTTTTTTTTAAAGTCACTGTATATACTATGTGAATCCATCTGTTGAGTAGGATACATTCCAAAACAGAGGGTGTTGTAATCTAGGCACCAAATAAAAATTTGCTTTTATTTATAACTATTAAAAAAAAGAGAGAGACTTGTTTTATAAATAGATGCTTATTTTAAGATCAAATCCATTCAAATGAGTAGATCTTTATTTTTGATAAAAACAAAAATATTTCACTATTTTATCTTTGACCTATATCTATCAAACAATACCAACCAGAAAGTAAAAATAAAAAAGTAAAAATATAAAAGTTTTTTTTTTTAAAAAAACAAAATTGTGTTCAAAATAATTTGACAATTATAAAATTTAATAAAGATCAAGTTCAATTTTTTTTATTCCATAAACTTTTAAATTTGAATAATAATCTGCTGGTCAATGCATTATTATTCTGAATCAATAAATCTGCCTTTTAGTTGATGAGGTTGGCATGAAAAAACAAGTGTATAATGTATTTGAAGAGAAGCCAATACTAAATTTATCAATTATTTTTGTCTTCTTAATAACATAACCAAGCTTTATAAAACAAAAAATTATCAAATAAAAAAATACCTTAAAGCAACAATGGAAAAGCCAGATATCAGAAAAATATGAACATAATTTTTTATAAAAGAATCTACTTTTCCAACTGTAAAAAATCATACTAATATATATATATAATATGCATACTTACAAGTAAAATATAAAAGATTACACCTTCAGATTATTGTTTTTTTAAGAAATAATTCATTTAATTAATTTTTTTTTATGATGTTTTAATGAAAAAAATCAAAACTAAATCGGTGCTGATATTGTATGCGCTCGGTGGCCATTTTGACTTTGGAAACCCCCAAAAACACTAATGGCACATGCAAGCGATAAATGTCATCGACTAGAAACACTCATTTTTTAAAAAAATTAAACACCTAAGGCACTATAATTAAAAAAGGTGTTGGAAAGAAAGTGACGTGGAAATAAATCAAAAAGGCCAAAATTTTCATAAAAAAATACCAAATCACGTGATTAAAAATATTAAAACACAAAATCGTAATTTTCATCAAAAAAAAAAAAAAAACCAAATCAAGTGATTTTTATTAAAACACAAAATCGTAATTTTCATACAAAAAAAACCCAAATCACGTGATTAAAATATTAAAACACAAAATCGTAATTTTCATAGAAAAAAACACAAATCACATGAATAAAATATTAAAACACAAAATGGTAATTTTCATAGAAAAAAAAAAATCTGCAAATATTTGAAATCAAATTTAAGCAATAATTATATTTTCATCCAGTTATACAAATGGAATACACCTTATCTAAAGCTATATCAGTCTTTAAAAAAAAATCATAAAACATTTACTCACGATAATCAAAAGGATAACTTAAAATTGATAGATTTAAAATACGAATTATACTGTAGGCCAAAGATTATAACTTATAAAATATCAATGTTTAAAAAATAATGACGTAGGAAAGATCGATTGCTAGTTTATCAAACATATTTGAAAATAATTTTAAGCAATAATTATATTTTCATCCAGTTATACAAATGGAATCACGTGACAAAAAAGCAGTAAACATCTTAATACGTTATTTAAAGCTACATCAATCTTTAAAAAAAATCATATTTCAGTTTAATAGTTTATTAAAACATTTACTCGCGATAATCAAAAGAGTAACTTAAAATTGATAGATTTAAAATACGAATTATACAATATGCCAAAAGATAATATTAATATGAATGTTACAAAATAATGATGTAGGAAAGATCGATTGCTAGTTTAAATTTGCTAATTTATCAAGCATTTTTGGTAATTAAAAAAGCAATTTTCACAGTTATAAAAAATGTAATCATGTGAATAAAAAAGTAAAATGCTATTTTCATAGTTATACATATGGAACCATGTGAAAAAAAAGGTGCGCAAATATCTTAAATTCACGTTATCTAAATTTATATCAATCTTTAAAAAAATAAAATTTAACAACTGCTTGCACTTAATAAAAAAAGAATATTTACTTATGAATATTATTAAGTCTGAATTTCAAAAGACTGAAATATTAAAACTTATACTTACCAGAAATTTTGCTTTCTCCCAAGTAGATACTGTTTGAAATTCATCTCCTAATGTCTTAATGGAATCTACGCTTGATCACGTGAGATCCACATGGGCTTTAGAAATCGATAATTTGTATCGATACATCGATCTCTTGAAATCAATACATATCTAGTTATTTACATGCAAATGACTTTTACCATTAACAAATGAAACGAAATCATGTTTAAAAAATAAATACATTTTATTGTTGATAATATAAATACTGAAATAATTGTCAGAAATTAATAAATCAGATTTATCTCTTGCGCTACACTTAATTTGATACCTTCATTTCCTCAAATTTCTCCAAGCTGCTTTTCTTTTATCTCCAATTTAAAATAACGCTTTGAAATGATGAATCTCCCTCATTTTGATGCTTTTTGTCAATCCACCAGCAAATTGAATCTAAATGGGATTGTAATTTTAAAAACCTAAGGAATATTAACCCTTTAACTGTCTAATTGTTCATTCGCAGCAGGTGGTATCACTCAAAGCTTTTAATTGTCCGATGCACAAAATAATGTATCAATTTTTCAAAAGTTATTGACCGTTTTTTTAAATATATTCACTTTAGTTTCGTTTTTAAAAAGTATATTAGTAATTTCTCACATTATAAAAATAAACGAAAGTTTGTTCAAAAATAAATTTTGATTTTTAATTTTAAAAATATTTGTTACGGTTGACATGAAAAGAAACGGCAATCATAATTTCACGTTATGATTTTTTTTTTCCCGACTTTGCAATAAATAAATAATTCTTGCTAAAATCGTAACTATTTTTGTAAAATAATATTTATTTTTGACATATTATATGAAAATAATTTGTATTTTATTTGTATTTCATCAAAAAATATTTTTAAAATGCTCTAAAACATTCGTTTATCATTTTCAAAATAAAACAAAAGCGTTCGTAAATTTTTAATTTTTGGCAGCCATATAAAAATTTTAACAGCCAATAAGATTCAAGAAAAGATGATGAGAAGGCGGAGCTTTTCCATTTTCTTTTGTTTACAAAATTTCAACAGCCAATAAGATTCAAGAAAAGATGTGAAAAGGCAGTGCTTAGTTTTTGTTTGACATAAATCATCAATTAATTGATTTTTTACTTGTAAAATAATTCAATAGATGGCAGTATATTATAAAACTTTTTGCGTTCTAAAAAATGACGTCAAAACCGTAAACGTAGTACAAAAACTAAGCAATTTACAGCGATGTCAAATTTACTCGATTAAAAACGAATTTACTCGATTAAAAACGAATATGTATCAAATTGCCTCGATTAAGAACGAGTCAGTCAGTTGAAGGGTTAATTTAAATAATTTTAAGTAACCTTTGAAACGGTATTATTTAGTCATCATCCCGTTTCATCTATTATTTCACATAGTATCTTTTCCCCAGTTCAAACCATCCAAGTCTGCATATATTAACTTAAATTGACCTAAATAAGATATAATAAAGAGTATGTGCCTTTATATAGATATAGCACACATTAATTGTAATAGCTATAAGAGTATGTTTAAAATACGTACATTAAAATATACATTGAAAATGTGTAATTAAATAAGTATGTAAAGACTGTTATATGTGTGGAAGCACCTACATATACATGCGAAATAGGCTGTAATGCAATATATTTAAGAAGCCTTACAATTCATTCATTTAATATATTTATAAAATATTATAAGTTTTAAAAATTAAATTTTCTCACATTCGCATATAAATTTTCATTCCTGGGATGTATATATATATGTAGGTGCTTTCACACATATAACATTCCGTGTCTACATACTTATTTTAATTGCACATTTTAATTTTATATTTTAAATAATGTATTTTAAACATACGCATAGTTATTACAATTCATCATGATCATCATCATCATCAACCATTATCAATCCACTGCAGGATGAAGTCTCTCCAAGTTTAATCCATATTCTCCGATGTTTAGCTTATCTTTTCCACATCACTCCTGCACACTTTCTCATTTCATCCATCCATCGCACATGTGGTCTCTTTCTGGGTCTTTTACAATCTCTTGGAATCCAGTTTATGATATCAATTGTCCATCTATTATCATCTCTTCTGACAATATGTCTAGCCCAACTCCACTTCAATCTTCTAAATTTTTTCAATGAGGTTAGTGTATAATTATTGTACACTAAACCTATATAAATGCACATACTCTTTATTACATCTTATTTATGATCACTTTAAGTTAAAATATGCGGACTTGGAGGGTTTGAACTGGAGAAAAGATACTACTATGTGAAATAAAAGATGAAACGGGATGATAACTAAATAATACCATTTCAAATGTTACTTAAAATTATTTAACTTAATATTCTTTAGAGGTTTTTAAAATTACAATCCATTTAGATTCAATTTACTGGTGGATTGACAAAAAGCATCAAAATGAGGGAGATTCATCATTTCAAAGCGTTATTTTAAATTGGAGATAAAAGAAGAGCAGCAGTTTTTAAAAACATGAAGAAATTTGAGGAAATGAAGGAATCAAATTAAGTGTAGCGCAAGAGATAAATCTGATTTATTAATTTCTGACAATTATTTCAGTATTTATATTATCAACAATAAAATGTATTTATTTTTTAAACATGATTTCGTGTTCATTTGTTAATGGTAAAAATCATTTGCATGTAAAAAACTAGATATGTATTGATTTCAAGAGATCGATGTATCGATACAAATTATCGATTTCTAGAGCCCATGTGGATCTCACATGATCAAGCATAGATTCCATTAAGACATTAGGAGATGAATTTCAAACAGTATCTACGTGGGAGAAAGCAAAATTTCTGGTAAGTATAAGTTTTAATATTTCAGTCTTTTGAAATTCAGACTTAATAATATTCATAAGTAAATATTCTTTTTTTATTAAGTGCAAGCAGTTGTTAAATTTTATTTTTTTAAAGATTGATATAAATTTAGATAACGTGAATTTAAGATATTTGCGCGCCTTTTTTTTTACATGGATCCATATGTATAACTATGAAAATATAATTATTGCTTAAGTTTAATTTCAAACATTTGCAAAATAGCATTTTACTCTTTTATTCACATGATTACATTTTTTATAACTATGAAAATTGCTTTTTTAATTACCAAAAATGCTTGATAAATTAGCAAATTTAAACTAGCAATCGATCTTTCCTGCATCATTATTTTGTAACATTCATATTATCTTTTGGCATATTGTGTAATTCGTATTTTAAATCTATCAATTTTAAGTTACCCTTTTGATTATCGCGAGTAAATGTTTTAATAAACTAGTAAACTGAAATATGATTTTTTTTTTTAAAGATTGACGTAGCTTTAAATAACATGTATTAAGATGTTTACCGCCTTTTTGTCAAGTTATAATCTTTGGCCTACAGTATAATTCGTATTTTAAATCTATCAATTTTAAGTTATCCTTTTGATTATCGTGAGTAAATGTTTTATGATTTTTTTGTAAAGACTGATATAGCTTTAGATAAGGTGTATTCCATTTGTATAACTGGATGAAAATATAATTATTACTTAAATTTGATTTCAAATATTTGCGGAATTTTTTTTTTCTATGAAAATTACGATTTTGTGTTTTAATATTTTATTCACGTGATTTGTGTTTTTTTTTTAATGAAAATTACGATTTTGTGCTTTAATATTTTAATCACGTGATTTGGTTTTTTTTTTTTATGAAAATTTTTGAGTGATTTTGTTGGTTTTTTTTCATATGAAAATTACGATTTTGTGTTTTAATATTTTAATCACGTGATTTGGTTTTTTTTTCCTATCAAAATTACGATTTTGTGTTTTAATATTTTAATCACGTGATTTGGTTTTTTTTTTCTATGAAAATTACGATTTTGTGTTTTAATATTTTAATCACTTGATTTGTTTTTTTTTTTTTTTATGAAAATTACGATTTTGTGTTTGAATATTTTTAATCACGTGATTTGGTTTTTTTTTTTTATGAAAATTTTGCCTTTTTGATTTATTTCCATGTCACTTTCTTTCCAACACCTTTTTTAATTATAGTGCCTCAGGCGTTTAATTTTTTTTTAAAATGAGTGTTTCTAGTCGATGACATTTATCGCTTGCATGTGCCAGCAGTGTTTTGGGGGGTTTTCAAATTCAGAATGGCCACCGAGCGCATACTACATCAGCACCACTAAAACTAAATCTATATGCTTACTCTTCTATCATATGATTTTCACTTTCAAAAATAATTGTGGATTCTTAATTAGATTGCTTATAAGATTTAAAAATTGCAATTAAGGTAATTTAAATTTTCACTTTATTGATCATTTTAATATAAAACACTAAGTTCTTTCATGCAAACAATGAAGTACCTTTGGCTCCTCAGTTAATATGTACATAAAGGTATTTACATATTCATGTTAATTTTTTTAACCTTAGTTATAATTTTACTCAAGAGATGAAGCCTCTTGTGCATCACAGCCTTCTTCAAACATTACAAAAGAATATTTTTAAGAGAGTCTAGAACAGGTCATTATTAAATGTCAGCTACAAAATGAACTAAGTTGTAAATAATTTATATTTTACTAAAAAAAATTATACATATATATTTAATAACTATACTAGCTTTAAATTTAAACTTAAATTGTTTTCATAGATAATTTAGATTGCATATAGGCAATAAATAGTATTTAAATAATCAATTTTTTTTAGCAATAAAGTTGTAAGAATATTTATATCATTTTAATTATTTCTTAACCAATTTCATGCTATCTCAAAAAAGCATTGCCAACCAAATTTTAATTGGTCATGACATTGCTCAGATGGTATTTGAACAGTTTATATTTGAATACTTACTTGTATTGCACTTTTACAGTAAATAATTCCAATAGAACAGCAATAAATAATTGTTTTCATTTTGATTATTAAATATCAGGAGATATAAATAAAAATAAAAAAATATATTGTTCAAAATAAATTGCAATGCTTGTTCAAAGTCGTTTTCATTCAAGTGAAAGACATTTTTATTTAATAACTATAAAATATATTTTCTTTTTATAATTATACAATGTTTTTGGAATGATTTTAAACTTATGAGTGTGAAAAACAAAAAATCCATTATTCTAGCTAATGGAAATGAGGTTTTTTTTTTTAATTTCCCTAAATAAATTTATAATTTTTTCATTAATTATATTTAAAATTAATTTTAATAATAATTAATGTTTAAAATTATTTTTATTTGCTATAAATTTTATTCAACTGAAAACCCAAAAAATATATAAAGTTAAATTTTGCCAAGTTAGCCTCAATATAATTATATTATTTAGCCATATAAAGTTAATTAATTCCCTTTAAAGTTATTATTATATATTTTAAATGTAGAGATATTATGTCCAATAATATTTATATATAAAAGTTGCTATAAAATATTTGTATATATTTATAATTATACTTTATTGAAACATCTTATAGGATGCACATTTTTTTACCCAGTTTCTTGATAAAATAAAAAAGTTGCACAGCTAATTATTAACATGTCAAGCATAATTAAAAATAAATGACATAAAGGGATTCAAATAAAATAGTACACACTATTTCAATTTGACAAATAATCAAACACAAACTATTTTTATGTCATGTTTATCATAAAATTCTTAAAGTAACCCCCCCTCTCTTCAACCTTTATATAAATCTCCCATTTTTTTTTTTAATGTATTAATTGGGACTACGTGATAACTCTTAACTAATAAGTTTCTGCAAGCCGTACTTCATTTATTTTGAAATTGAATACAATTTTAGACATAACTTTAAAAACTAATTTATTCAATAAAAAATGTTGAATAGTAGTGTACAAATAAATCTATTCATGGAAAGAAAAATGAGTGATATATCTGGTGATGAAATATCTTAAGACATTTTACAAATAAACCAAGTAATATTATTTACTTATTTATTCTTTCATAAATTATTAACTTATTTATAAATAATTTCGATTATGAATATTGATTATAACAAATTACCCATTTAAAATACTTTTAACATAATTTTTAATAATAATGCAATATTACTACATTTATAGTAAAAGAATTGCTGGTTTATAATTTTTGACTATTACAAAATTATATGTTAAAACAAAAGGTATTTCTTTAATCTTTTATAATCATTCACTATTTAATTTGTTCATAAATATTTAATAATTCATAAAGCAGAAATTAGTAAATTATGTCATATCTGGGCATGACCAAAAAAAATTTCATATCCAAAATATGAAATATATATATATATGAATTTTTTTTTCATTTTTATTTCTTCAATAAAAATAAAATTCCCTTATGTGTATAGATAATGAATAAATATTATAATAAGGTCTTAAATAAAACAAAATGTTTAATTCATGTTGACTTCTGGGAAGAGTCAGCTCAAATACACTTTGGTAATCAAAATTCATTTCTAATTCCTTCCTTATTTTTCTTCTCTAAATTAATGGGAACACTCTTCACATTTTCTTTTTCTTTGTAACTCTCATAAAGTATTTACAATAGTGTGATGAAATAAATATCTCACAATAAATGTTTTGTTTTGTTTTTTAAAAATTAAAAAATCTGTTTTGTCAACTAAAGATTCAATAAATCCCTTTGGCACTAAACTCATATGCTTATCTTTATTAAATATTGTGTTTCAGAATTTGTGAAATTATAAATTTACATTTCAACATGATGATTATGTTAATTATCAAATGAATTAAAAATATTAAAAAGTAGATTTTTTTTTTTCATTGCATGATTTTCAAATAGAGCTATTTCTGATCCAGTTATGTTAAGATGAAAATTAATCATAAAAGAATAACTTTTGAAAAATAAAATTGAATGATTAAGTTGAATAAATGCTTGTGTAACACTTTAACTTCCAAAAGTAACAGGTATAGCTTCCATTCAGGAACTTTTAGCTTTCAACACTATTACTCTACCCACTGCTAAACCACACAGACTTTAAAAATTGGGGGGGGAAATTGAAAATTTTATAAATATGCAAACATACATGACAAATATTTCTTATTTTACTCATTTCTGATTAATATCCATTTCTTTAAATATTTCCAAAATACTTCCAACAAATTTGCTTTTTAATGAAATTAAATGTTTAAATTTACAAAAAGTTAATCAGGGTCAAAGTAGAATAGAACTTTACTTCTTTTTGAAACACTTTCTTAATGCTGCTTTTTGTCTGACTTATTATATAATTCTGTTTCTATTTACTTTTGACTTAAAGTTATCCAAAATGAAACCTGTTTTCTTTATTTAAAAAGCACATAAAACAAAAAGTAATTGATTGCATTTAAATTTTATGTTTAAAAATATTTATTTTTTTGACTTGTGTAATGTAACCATATAAAAAAAAAAAACAGCTCAGCAATATAAAAAATGATTGTAAACTTGTGAGAAGGTACAAAAACTTGAGAATTCCCAATTAATTGGATACCTTCATGTCTATGAATTAGCTAAAATATTCTAGGCATCTATTTTTCTTTTAATATTTAATTAAAATAAAATTTAATTTAATTATTTATGAATTAAATTCAAGTAGCACTCTAATAATATTTTAAATTAGATATTTCTCTAATCAGGTATTTCATTTGTATAATGAAAAAAAAAAAGATATATGAATAGAAAAATCAAGAAAATCATTATGCAATACAAAATTTATACTTTTATTTTCCCCCCTCAAAATCAAAACAAATAGAAGTTGGATTTAAATAAATTGTGATTATACAATAAAAAAAAACTTTCAATAAAAAATGGAAAAGTCTCTTCATTTATTTTTGAATGTATGTCATATCACATGTTCAACAGTCCATTTTTCAGTTTCTCTTATCTAATGCATTTTTCTATTTGCACCCTTCACCTACCCCTTACTTTCCCCAATTTAAACTTAGAAAAAAAATATGTCATTTATTCAGATTTCACTTTATATTTAAACCTTGCAAAATCATATTAGTTTTCTAGTATAAAAACTGTAATCTTTCATGGTTTGTGCAAGTCAAATATTAATAAATATGAGATAGAACATTCAAAAAATTATCTTATAACATTTACATATCATTAATCATTAATAATAAGTCAATAGTTATAAAATTTTTCATTGCTAAATGAACCTGTTAAAACTTTAAACAGGCTAAACATTTGAAATTGTTATTTAGAATAATCAAGCATCTTAATTAATTTCTTTTAAAAAAAAAAAATTGTGACTTTTATATAGTGGATCTGTGTTGATTTGTTCAAAGTACAAGGTAATCGATCAATCATTAATTCAGTAGATATATCTTTTTAAACATCATTACTTCTGAAAACTAAATCAACTGGCTATATATATGTTAGTAATAATAAAAATTAAAATGATACAGGTAAAATATACTTAATCTTAGAATCAAATACAGTTCTTAATAAATAACAAATAAATAAAATAGACAAAGGTTTCACAAATTCTGATGATTAAAATATATATTACACTGATTTACAATTACCAAGTATTTTGAAGAAATTAAGGACAGACTACAATGTGGTGGGTTGTACTTTAACAGACTTTATTGTGTTTAACAAACAGCAGATTTAATTAAAATTTAAAAATAACAAAGTAAAAAAGTCTAAATCTACATTTTCATACAAATATATATTTTTTTCTTAATAAATGTGTTGCAAATGAATTCTTAAAACTAAGTCAGTTATTTTTTAAAACCATTTATGAACAAAAAGTTTCAGCAGCAAATTGATAAATTAGAACGATACTGCACCCAATTATGTAAAAGCATCAAAGCAACAGCATATACTTCATATAATTTTTGGCAATATGTCTTGAAACTAAACTAATTTGTTTTTTCAATGTCAAAGAATCTAATGTTAATACCAATATTTCAAGAGCTGCTATTTCTTTACTACCTCACTATTCATAGTGTATTATTAAATAAACTCAAATATCTGTCAAAAAATAATTAATAATAATTTACCATAAATAAAAATTTATTTCTACATGTGATTAATTGTGAAATTATGGAAAGTTCCTTTAGAAATCAGAAGTAGGTTTTTAATTGGCAGATCATTTAAAAAAAAGAAAAAAAAACATTTATTTCTTTTAACATTTCAAATATTTTTAAAATAAGATGAAACTTATTTAATTATGAAAAGTTAATATTTTAATACATATATTTTAATTTTAACAATTTATTTAGTTGTCCTCTTCACAAATTCAAATTCATTAAACAATTAATATATAGAGCACAAAGCAAAAATCAATAAAAAGTAGCATGGGTTTATATATGCAGTAATATTTCATCCACAATTTCTTCTTTTCTTTTATTTAATCCAACCTTCCATAACATTTATGTATTTTAATTCAATCCCCATACCATTCTTCTTGTTCAGCCTTCAAATAGAAGGTATTCAATAAGCATAGTTTTTCTGTCAGCAAATAAATGTCATATTTAAACTTATATATATATTATTAAATTTACTTTTGTGATTAAAATATCCATACATTTAAGTTAGTCATTTATTCAGACTTAATCTGAAAACCCCAGATTTTTTTTAACTTATTTTTGGTTCTAAGTTTACTTCTCCAAAATGATTGAAATTTAAGAATCTTAAATAGTTTTTAATTATGAAAATAAATAAATATGAATTTAAAAAATTTCCTAAGTAATTCCAAACTCATAGTGTAATTGGTTAAAATGATTACTCAAAGCAGTATGTGTTTGTATTAGTAATTATTGTCAGATTTATTTATTTTTTGACTATTTAGATTTCGCCTTCCCTTTGTAATATATATAGTTATCTTTTGCAATTTTTATAATAAAACTCTGAAAATGCACTAACTTGCTTTTCTCTCTCTCTGAATTAGAATGACTATCTAAATGGCAATTCTACTCATAAAGTAATTATTTTTGTGTATATATTAAATAGATAATCATCATTCTACTTACTAGCTTAAGAATAAAATTTTAAAGATAACATTTTTCTTTTTTAGTTTTGTTTATTTTCCTTTTATTTATATATTTATTTAGATTTTATATGCATTTGAAATTATTAATATAGATGCTTATTTTCAAGATACATAAAGACTATTGTTTAACATTCATCCATTTTTAATTCTTAACTATGTTTGTGGTCTCTATCCAGACAAAAGTGCATAGTATAGCTATAGGGTGGTATGGTGATGCTTTTACTAATCAGTTTAAATTAAACTGCTGTTTGAAAAATTAAATCATTAATATAAAATTATAATTACCCAAGTCAAATGATTTAACACAGAATAAAGCACAAATTACTTTTAAAAAAATTACAGTACTGCATGCATGCAAATCACCGAAATATAGCAAAAACAGAAAATATACGATAGTTAATGAATATGATTTAAATTCTATAAATTGATTACATTATATAGGTATGTATATATAAAAGTGTCTTTCGTGTACATCAAGATAAATATAATAAACCAACACATAAGTATATTTATATACATATATGTCCATATACATACATACATACAAGTATATTAAATACCTTGTATGACATGCATACATTCACATACATATATATATTATATAAAATGTGCTTAAAAAATATAAAATCGTGTGTGTGTATATATATACATACATATATATATGTACATTGTCATACATATACTGCTGTGATTCAAATGCATACATAATGATCAGATAAGCCCATATATTGTGTGTATATGTGCGCCTGATAGATGGAATGTGTATACATATTGCAAATACCTATATAAATAAGTATATGTATATTTTCAGCTTAATATCTTTTTTTAAAGGTAAATAGATGCTTTTTTCCCCTTTCAAAAATGAATTGTCTATGAATTCCATACTGATTAATCAATAAAACTTAATTTCAAATAGATTTAAAAAAAAAAAAAGTTCTGAATATTTATACTAAAAACCAGACATCAGAACTGATTTTGAGCTAAATTGTTAATCTCAAATCATAGAGCAAGAGCTAAGAATACTTATATATATTATTTTCTTTCCCTATGAAATCTTCCCCTCTCCCATCAAAAAATTATAATTTGTTTTAAAAAAAAATAATAATAATAATTAAAAATTTTCATTAAATTTCAAATTGGTCTTGCTCCACTGGCTTTTTGACCCATGTCCCCAAATCACCTTTCTGAAAAGCCAAAAATAATTGTTGCTTAGCTAACTGGTAATCTGTCACTGCTGCCTTTGCTTCTCCATATGTTTTTGGCTTCAATGATAAGGTTTGCTCAGTTATAGAAGAAATATGACCATACAAATTGCTAAATCTGATAAAAAATGAATGTTTGGAAATTCTAGACTCACAATTCTGTTCTGCTTTACCTGTCATGGCATTAATTACTTCTAAACCTTTTTCCCCTACAGCCCAATTAACACTAAAATTAGGGGCTTTTCCAGGTTGTCTGCTTTCTGGGCTACTGATAGCACTCATTAGTGGTTTATTGACTCTATATGATTCTGGCAAATTACTTATGACATCATTAATCCTTCCTTGCACAGCTCGACACATGTGATCAGCATGATATAAACTTCCCAAGATTATGCTATCCAAAAAGATAGGATCAATGAAATGGCTTAAAAGAGCACCCTGCAATCCAAGTACATTCCAACGTAAAATTTTATCACTGCAAGACATTGTCAAAAGTCTTTCACCTTGCAGAACACCATCCCAAGTTTGAATTGCAAGATTAGATTTAACAGGAATTGTGCCTTCACCTGATTCAATTTTTGTTCTTAAAAGACCACGAGCTTTGCGGTTTGGGTGACGATCTGCGTTATCACAAGTCATATCAATTTCGTGAGGAGAAAAAATTCTAGCATCACCACAAGGAGAAGTGCTAATGTAAAGATGAAACTTAACATTTTCTTTCAGTCTGTAGCCATTGTCATTTTCTTTAGCCACAAAGATTGATTGCTCAGCAGTATTAGGATCAAGGTGGAGTCCAAGTTGTGAATAAAGGAATGTAAGCAATGAACGACGAGCAATAATTTCAGCATGACAGTCATTAACTGAAAGGCCACGATCACTCATATATTCCCCATTGATACATTTTGTACCAGTCCCAATACAAATTACTGATGCATCTTTAGTGTCAGTGCTTGTTGTCATAACAATTCCTGCCAGGACTTTTCTGCGGCTGTGGGGACATGAGAATCCATCGGTCAACGTGCTGAACTTGTCCAAAATCAACCGTGTGACAGTGTCCGCAAGGAGATTAGCTTCCTGGTCATCTTGTCCACTTTCACTTGTAACTGGATTTAATGATTGAGCTGGCGGAAATACAACTTTAAATATTTTCACTAAGGCTGCTTGTGCTGCTCGACTTTTAGCAGTTTTTTTATTACGCCCAGATCCTTGAAATTCTTCATCTTCAACTGTCACAGCCATGATAAATGTTTTAGCATGTGTATCTCCTGTTTCACCAATAAGTTTATATTTTGTGTTGGGTCTTAATTCATTCAATAGCATTACAGGATTCTTATTTCCACATGGTGATGAATATGAAAGAGGGAAAGTTTTTCTACATGACAGATCAGCAGATCCATTGATATTTGACTTTGGCGAACCACAATTTGGACCATCTTCTAAATCACTTTTTTTTGTTTGTGGCCCAAAAGAGCTGAACAGTGCACCATCAACATTTGCTTGATCAGAGGTAAAATCGGTGCTGATAAAATGACGACCCATAGCATAATGCGCTTCTGAAGCATTTGGAAACTGTACAAATGACCTTAATGCCTGTTCTGCAGCATTTAATTTAGCTTTCTTTTTTGTAGATCCACTTCCTTCAAATATTTGACCATTAACTTCTACTGAAATAACAAAATTGGGAAGGTGGACTGGTCCAGTCTGGGAAATGAATTTATACTGAAGACCAGGTCTTATTTCATTCAATTGCATTAAAGCATTTTTAGGCACAAGAAGCCCGGAAATTTTATTTTTTTTCTTCTTTCTCGGGGATTCTGATGATATTGAACTTAGTTTTCGTTTTCCATCTACAGGATCAGAAGTATTTATCTGTGGCGCATCCTCATCATCAGTTTTACCACTATTGTCTTCGTTGCTCATGCCTGTTGGCTCCATTTCAATATCAGTGATAGTAGATGATGGTCTATCATTATCACATTTGCTTCCGATAGTTAAGGTAGTCTTTATATCTACAAAATTAAAAAATACATATATTATTACAAAATTATATTTCATACTTAAAAATAAAACATGAAAAAAATGAATAAATAAAAAATAATACAAAGGACTTTCAAAATAATGATGAGAATGGGGAGTTGAAAACAATTGATTTGATTTTTCCATTATGTAAATCAGGGGTGAGGAACTTCCAGTCTTTGAAAGCTCTCAATTAGGCCAACAGATATTTTTCAAAACTATATATAAATTGCCCTATATAAAACTTCTAATTAAACATGAGCATACTCCAAATATAAAATTAAAAATTATGTAGAATATGATATTTATAAACTCAATTATATCTTTTCCTCTCGCCACCCTTTAAAATAGTTCTAGTTCATTCTTTAAGAGGTGCAATATTCCAACAAATTATGTATATTGTATAGTCTATCTGATTACAGATTTAATCTACGATGCTGGATGCAGAGGGCATTTTGTTTGTTTTTACAATGATTTTCACAGAGAAATGTATACAGCAAAAATAAAATTCAAATTTTACTTCACTTTATTATTACTATTTTGCATTTATTTGTTTTTTTTTATTAGCATAGCTGCATTGACTAAAATAGAAAAATTGATACAGACAATGATGTACTTCAAAGGAAATGGACTTACACTTTATATATATATATATATAAAGAAATAGTAAATCGATGTGCCTAATATGTTTGGAAACTACTTCAGTTAATAAATAATACAGTATTAAGAGACATTATTTATTAAAATATTCTAATTACAATAAAATTGTTGGAGAAGAAAGAAATATTACAATAAAAAAGTTGAAAAGAAGCTTCATCAAGTGGCTGACATGTTTCATTGTAAAAAGTACAAACCAAGTCAGAAAATGCTGTAAAAGCAAGTTACATTATTTCAACAAAAAAAAAAAAAATGAAGCTATTTTCTTTCTAATGGGGAATTTACAAAAACTACATTTTAGCTGCTGTAGAATTAATCTGTTTGGGACATAAAAAGATATTTGAGAATATAAATAAATTAAATGTGGAACAATCATTCACAAAAAGTTATAGCCCTTGTTTAAAAAAGGAAAGTTGAAATTAGCTTGAAGTTGAAAAAGTTGTCTACCTCTAATGATTAGGAGTAAATTAACAAGCTTTTGATTAAATATAGCAGGCTAACTTTTAAATCGATAATTTTGATGGCCTGCAAATGATACTATAAGTATAATGAGGCTAAAATAGAAATTTCCACTAACCCATTGATATATTTACAAAAACAATAAAAACTTATTTTTTATATTCATATAATAATTAAGCATTACAATTTTGTCCAAAAAAAGTCTTCATACATACTAGATATCAAACTTTTCAAATAAATTTTCTAACTTCATTACATTTTAATAATAAATATTTTTTCAAGCACATTTTTTTAATTAAATATTAATATTAAATCAAATATACATATATGCTTTTAAATATTTTTAATGTTATCAATTTCTAACTTGTATTCAAAATATTTTGTAATTGTGTGTGATATTTTAAGAGGTGATGAAGTCTCGAAGCACTTTCTACATTAAATTTAATTAAACACAAGTTACAATGTCACTGTTGAATTGCAAGAAGATGAAAATAGAATCATTTGACTTTGTTAAATTTAATACAAATGGTGGTTAAAGAATATTAGACATTAATGTCTTTTAAATCAAGAACCATTTATATATTCCATTGCCAATAAATAAAAGTCATACATACAAGGACATGTATAAAAAAAAACATTTAAAATGTTTGGTTGCTTAAAATGCCATTATTTTGACAGTTTTATCATTTATACATATATTAAAAACTTTCTCTGATATTCATGTAGAAAGATATGTTTGCCTAACAATATATATATATATGAATAAATAGAAATATATAAAAATTGTACTTCTACAAAAATATTCTAACAAAAAAAAGTACCACATGATTTCAGTAAATGATTATAAATGAATTTCTAAAAATTATATTATCAGTTTTAAGCATATCAGGACTTGGTGTTGAGCACTTTCAATTATATAAATATCTTAAAAGTCACAAATAATATTATGTGCCTGTTTTTCAATGATAGAATACAGGATATATTATTTTTTTTTTTTTTTACAAATGATTTTCAATTTCAAGGAGATTATTTATGAAGATATATCCAGTTTTAATAATGTAACATACTTAGAGATTATTTCTCATTATTATTATTATTAAGTAAATGAAATAATCTCAAGCCCAAAACACTTTTTTTACTTATTTGTTTATAGAGAAAAAAATTAAATTATTTTCTCTCTTTAATTTATTTTCTTATATAGAGGTTTGTCTGAAACACTTAGCCCAGAAAACATGATCTTAAATCAATCATACTATTTACTTTAAAATTATTTTTAATTGTTTTATATTAATAATTGGCATTTGTAAAATTTCTTTCTAAACATTATTGAATATTGATTCAAAGAATGAAATATGTAATATAAGATTATCTAGTGTTGTAATACAAGGTAATACTTAAGATTATGACTGGTTTATTAAGTAAATAATAAAATAGTCTCAAAACAAAAGATATTATCTTTTCTTTTTTTTCTCTCTATAAATAAATAAAAAATTGTCATATGTTTTTGTTTAAAAGTGTTTTATTTACTTAATAAATCAGTAGTATAAGAATAAATTTTTATATATACAAATAAAAATGCATTTGCATATATATCATACACATACATATTCGCACTAAGGGTTAGTATAAATATAGCACAACAAACTACTATTTCCATAAACTTGATTTGAATATGGAGTTAGTAAACAGTAAAAAACTTTTTGAAGCTCTAATTAGACTTAGAATCTTCCAGACTTAGACAAAAGCTGACCCAGCAATCATGCAATACTGAAAGACAAATACTAACTTTTCTTATCTAGAAGACAAAAATGAGATTTGATAATTGTTTAAATACCCATAACTCTGCTGCCAAAGCTTGCTAAATACTATCATTGCCTTCAAAGTTACTTTACTATATGAAAGAACGCTGAGAAATCTTTCTTCTGCAATATATTTTTAATAATTCAAAACAACGTAAGTCCTAGCAACTCAATAAAAATAACTGAACTGGTTAAATGTTGCACTGCAAAGTATTCTATTTTTATTTGATAATAGATGTAAAGTTCGAAGGTTTGTAATGATGGTATATTATAAGATATGATATGTTGGACTATTTCCATCATTTATGAGTGAATGTTGAATGTGCAGAAAATTTTAACTTTATTTAAACTTTCCAAATACAAGCAACTTGTTAGTAATAACACACAAATAGACAATACAGGTTAGTAATTACATAACATTTCGAGTAATATTATTCTCCACTCTTCTTCTGGTGTTGCTGGACTATATGTACAGTGACAATATTCGCTTAGAGGTTGAACTCGCACCTTTAGATTCTTGAATATCGAATTTAAGGCAAATAATGATCTAACAACTGATTAGTGTTTACCTTAAATTCAATATTTAAGAATCTAAATGTGCAAGTTCAATCTCTAAGTGAATATTGTTATTGTGCAGATAGGTCAGCAAAAGTTTAAATAAAATTTAAAATTTTCTGCACATTCAACATTCACTCATAAATGATGGAAATAGTCCAACATATCACATGTTATAATATACCATCATTACAAACCTTCAGACAAATATCTGGGAAGATGATTTGAACATAGATATAAAGTTATCTTCATAGAGACTTATCTAATACTAAATATTATACTATACAAACATGTTTGCTCACCTAAATCTTAAATATGAAGTAAAGGAATTCTTAAGGTCACCTTAATCTAGATAAACATAATAAAATATCCATAAAAACAGTTAACTAGCAAAATAGAAAATAAGATGTAGTAAAATACCATTCTTTTAATCATTTCCAAGAATATTGTCACATTTTAATTTTTATTATTATTTGACAACTTTAAAAAACAGAAATCATTTTTGAAATTAGTAAAAGTTAAAATAAAAAATACAAGATATACTTTATCAGAAAAAATGCATTCTAAAATGTTTATCTTTTACACAAATTTTGCTAATAAAAGTAGAACAACATAGGATAATATATTCCTTCACTTAGGGGGGGTGGGGGTGATATCTCATTTAATATAAAAAAAGCTAATGTCAATTTAAATAATAAGCATTAAGTTTATTATGTTGTTAAAATAAAGTTCTATGTAAACAAAACAAAAAAATATGTTTTTCTTGATGATTAAAATAAAAACAATTTTAAAATACTATTCAATCATTAACTATTAATTTATTAATAGAGTAGACCTGTTATATCATGCACTCAAAATTCATTTCAGTGATCCAAAATTTGCAAAAAAAATATTTCAAAAATTTTTGCATATGAGAACAATTATAAATGATTTCTCAACATTGCTCATCTCTACTCATTCAGTTAAATGACTGTGATCATGTTGAAGGCATTTTAAACTTGGTATTGCTAGGAATAATTAAGTAAAATTTTTATTTATAACAGCTCCAAAGCACAATGGTACTAACAATGTCAAATGTGCTAAGCCTACAGGAAACATGAAGAATATCTTTTGTGTGACAAAAAAAAATTTTTTAATGCATTCACATACATAGTTTCTCATCTAGATTTGAGTATGTGCATATATCAATGAGCCCTCTCAATTTATTATGATAATGACTTTTTCACATAGGTTTAAAAAATATATAAAATATGATTCCAATTAGCCACGGTTTCAAACAACAGTGTCAAGACATGGCATCAAATATCTCAGATAACATAAAATTACTGCTGCATTTATCAAATACACAAATGTCAATTAAAATATGCAACAGACAACTTGCTTGTATAATTATATGGATCTGACACCAGTTCATTATGCATATACTTGGGTCCTCAAAATTGTTATAACATCAACAAAATATAATGTAACTTCTGCTACACATTACTTTAAAATAGCAAATCTATTTCTCCTACTTCAGTTCTATCTTCTATAAACTTGAGTAATCAATAGATACTAGATTATAGTACTTAATAAATACCTATCTAGTGCAGATCTATCCTTATCTCCAGACCTGTTTTTTAGCTTATGGCTTTTAATAATGAGGAGTTTCATTTGCCTCTCTTTTTACTATCAAGTTGTCAGTCTAAAAATCAAAAACACCATTATGGTTTGAATCTAAGCCAACTTGTGCATAATTATATAGATCTTGATTCAATATCTATATATTTTGGTGATCTCTCTCCACATACTATTTTTAAGCACTCTTACTCAATTCCACCTTCTCCACATGAGCAAATTACTAACTTAGAGCTTTCATCAGTGAATTTTAGAACTGGATCTAATGCATCTGAATTTTTTACATTTAATGCAACTTTTCGTCAGCAGTCATCAATAATTTGTTTTTGTTTTTTTACTATCAATTCAAAAACACTTGAATGCTTTGACTTTAAACATACTTGCTTGCATAGCTACATAGATCTGACTACAATTCAGTACCATGTACTTCGATATTCTCATTCTTTAGTTAGGATTAATTTAACACTAACAAAACATCATATGACATACGCCTAAACATGTCTTTCAGGAGCAAATCTATTTCTCCTACTCCAACTCTGTCATCTTCGGATATGCTTGAATAATTTTCATCAAAGAAAGGTTCTGAATGTAAACCAATTGCATCTGGATTTTTTTTAATTTTATGCATCTTTCTTTCAAAATAGCCATCATTTAGGTGTTTTTTTACAGTTCAAGCTATCAGAATGAAATTCAAAAGTACTGTTTTGAATCTAAGCCAATCTGTTTGCATAGTTATATATATATTTAACCATCGGTTTAGCATTATATATTTTGTGTAGGCAGAGACTATGCAATGTATGATGGTTATTAATTCCCTAAAACATTAAAATCATACAAAAATTATCTTTTCATTTATTTTTTCTATAATGTCTTATATAAATCCAATTTATCCAAATCACTTCGAACACTTTTTAGCAAAAACCTTTTATTGTACATATATACACATACACCTAGGTTTCGACTGTCCTGTAGTCTTCTTCAGAGCCAAATTTACTTTAACCTTACTTTAACAGGTTTTTTTTAAAAGGTAAAGTAAATTTTGCTCTGAAGAAGACTGCGAACAGTCAAAACTTAGGTGTATATGTATATATCTACAATAAAAGTATTTTGCTAAAAAGTATTCGAAGTGATTTGGATAAATTGGATTTACATTAAAATCATCATTTTTAAGTTATAAAGTAGTACTTATTTATTAATTAGCATGATAAAATGTTAATTAGATATGAATTTATTGTGAAAAATAAGACAAGGTCTTTTTTTTTTTTTACATCATGAACTCAACTATAATTTTAAATTGAAAATCATAGCACAAAATCATTGAAAAACATATGGTGTCATCATGTTCTGGTATAATTGAAAATGTTTATCAATACCATAAACAAAAAATGAATGACAAAGTTTACTTACAAACATTGATTGATCTTGATTTAATATTTTTATGCATTTACAAATAATTCTGTCATTTGCAGAAAGTGAAAAAAAAAAAAAAAATACACCAATTAATATAAAAATCAAATATTTATTTAATCATTTGCAAAATCATTCATAAATGCATCTTAATATTAAAACAATCTATTTTAAAATAACTTACCACAAAAATGTTTACCATTAAAATGACTGACAAATATTAAATCAAATTCAAAAAATGTTATTATCTGAAGAAAATTATAAAGTATTGTTTTGATTTAAATTTTAATTGCTGCTATAAAAAAAATTTATGATATATATAGTAACAGTATAAATATATGCTGTTACATTACTTGCAAATAAAAGTAGAAAAATATAAAATCACCCTCAAGTAAATATATATATATATATTATAACCCCTTAGTTTAATTCGTAAAAAAAACTAATGATTGGGAAATAAATAGTAGGATTAGTAGATAACTACATCCGAATAAAACACTTTTTTTTTTAAAGTCAAGAAAAATTAAAAGCTTTATTTAGAGAGTCCAATGACCGTGTGGCTTGAAATTAATGTATAGAGAAAAGTGTGTTTGTATTTTATTTAAAATTATAGTATATTATTATGTAGAGAGGAAGGGGGATTGACTATTTTGTGCACTGTAATATTTTAAAATGTTGATTTATATTAATCATATTTATAAATGAAAATGACAGTATGAATAAAAATTGAACTTATCATAAATAGTATTTGTTTGATAGTTTTTTACAGAATAGGTTTAAATTTTCAGGAAATTATGAAGGATATTTTGTATTAATAAGAATACGAACAAGTGGATCACTATTTAGTATTATGGATAGGTGCATGCATGAGTGTGTATATGATATATATAGAGATTTTTTTTTTATCTTGGAAATTTACGCATTGTACTGTATATTATTTGATAGTATAATGTAAAAAGGAATTTATTTTGTATGGGTTTTACCGGAATTGGTTATTGTTTTCAGTTCTAAATTTGATTTTAGGTTTTAAAAAAAAAATTATTTATTAAAAACCAGTTCTACAAAATACCTGCTATTATATTTTTTTTTTTAAGTTAAATATTTCTCATAGATCAAAGCAGACAAATGTGTCAAGATAATAATAGAATAAGATTAGATAAACGTAATAAGAGCTGAAATCAATAAACCAAAACCAACATTTAATAAATGTTGTCAAAGGTTGTCTGAGGGATGGCGAAAGGGGGGGGGTCAGAATCGGTAGACAGAAAAGATGAAGGCAACATTTGCAGGTGACTTTTTTTTATAAAAGCTAGTGCAAATGAGGGGCTGCTGCTAATAATTCTCTGCTGATGTTTTTTGCCTCAGATAACAGTTGGCAAAACTTAAGAAGATATAGTTATAACTTAATATGAAGGGTTAAACAGGTATAAGTGGATGTACCGGTATCCCCTTCGAAATCAATGATGAAAATGTTCAGTCGTAGCAAAAAGTTTAATACATTATACCTCAATCTTCGTATTTGGCTTTTAAAATTTCGTTTAAAAAAAGATATCTCAGTAACAAACCTTTAATACTACGTATTTTATTTGTGGCTTAATTAATACTTCAAGGAATAACTGGATTCTAATACTATTAATTGAAGATGTAGTTAAAACACTCATCATTACTATTAATTTTTTTTGATTGTAACACCAGTAAGAATTAATGTTTCAATATAGCTTATTTGAATCACTCAAATATGCAATGAACACTTGTCAAAGGTATAGGAAATAATTGCTGAAAATAGATTAGCAATTCTTCTTTTCAACACTAATGAAAACAAATCTAAGAATATACATGAGAATATAACATCTAGAACACTGGTTTTGTTTGAATTTTTTTTATTTATCCTAAAAGAAAACTCAGAAAATGAAGCGTTGAAAAATAAAGTTATGGACTAAAAATGTGAAACCAAGCATCTGGATTCGAACCCAAAAACAAGTGTTTTAAAAAGAAAAACGAAAGTAACCCACGGATTATTTATCAACAGTTTTAAAATATCATGATTAAATATGATAATACCAATTACTAATGTAGCTACATCCTGGATGAAAATATTTTATGTACTACTATAATCGTTAAAGTGAGATAAATCTAATGTGTTTGCCATGATCGTAGAGCAAATAACGGTAAATAGCGTTTATGTACAATACGAGAGTATTTTTCTGTTAAATTGATATTAACCTGCCAAAATATTTAACTTTAGCTCCGAAGGAACCCAAAGAGACAATGCGTAACATTTATTTATTTTGCCTTTTATTTATGTATTTGTTATGTTTAGTAGATAGTTAACATTCATAATAAATTTTAAAAAAAAAAAAAAATGATTTTGACCCCATATGAAACTATTGAAGTTTTAAAAAATTGTTAATGTATAATAAAAATGAAAAAGCATGAAAACAAATTTTCAAAGTAAAATTATATGTTTATTATTAGATTTGTGAATTTCAGTTGAATAGTCGTTAATGTGCCTTGACAAGTAGATACAATGTCTTTTGATCATAAATCTCGGATGAGTGTTGCTGAGTGCTTGATTTTTAAAATTAATGTAGTTCATAGATTTTATTCATGGTCGGTTAAAACTTTGTCATTTTACATCAATATTATAGCCCTGTGTTTATGTGGGAAGCTGCAAATGTTGATTATTGCTGAGGTATAGTTATCATACCACTTCGAAAGGGTAGAGAGAGAATAGCTATCTCATCCTTTAATTACTATGTATGCAGATATTGGGAGATCGAGGGCTTGATCCCAGCTCCATTTGAACTTATTATCTAAGTAGGGAATTATTTACATAGTTGTAAAATGTTTTTCATGCCTATTAAAAGTAAATGTGCAAAGACTAATTCCTTACATAATGCTTAGCCTCAGGAAGAAGGCAGTTCTCTGGTTTATGCTAACATTTGAAAGTTAGGAATAATTTGTTTAATTTCCCTTACAAAGACACTAATGTTTGCGTTGTGAAATACTGCAATATGGACGGTTTTTGCAAGATAGTATAAAAGTTGCTATGGCAGGGTTAGGATTATAATCAGATGTATGTATTGATGTGGGAAATGACAGAGTTGCTTTAATTTATATGCTGGCTGATCTGTAGTCAAAGTTTATGGAAGATAAATATAAACATCGTCAAGCTGTGGCAACATATACTAGCCTATCCAAATGAATACTGTCGCTAGACTGGTAACAGAATGATCATGATTACAGGGGGATAGCAATGAATATTTAGTATGCATAGAAATAAAACTATTGTTTTATATTTCAAACAATTACTTACAATTAATGAATTGTCAGAAAATTTGGATATAATATTGTCTTCACATAACAATAAAATATCTTATTGCTTGTTAGAGTAGTTAAATTTATCGTTATTGTAGTAAAGTGGGCCAAAAAATTGAATAGACTGTTGGGTAAAAGTTATTATCGTTATTGTAGTAAAGTGGGCCAAAAAATTGAATAGACTGTTGGGTAAAAGTTATACAATAATATATTTATATTTAAATGTGGAATTCTAATTCCATGCTTAAGCACATTAACATTTAAGTTGAACTATGGGTCAAACAATGATTAGGTTTTAATTTTAAAATTTAAATAATATGAAGGTATATATACTATTTTTTTTTTGTTTTTATTATTATTATTATTATTTATAGTGCTTAAATAGTAAACCTTATTAGAATGTTTCATGCTAATCTAAAAACATAGTAATGTGAATTTCATTAGGAAAGAAATTAAATTTTTTTATTTTTATAATTGATAGAATATTTGAGACTGTAGTGATACTACATATGTGTGTTTCTTTTTTATTTAAGTATAATAAACATTTGTTATTGTTATAAATTTATATATGTGTCTTGTGTTTTAATATTTGGATATCTAGAACTTTACACCGTCTTATAAAAGGTATATTCTATATACTACCATAATCAATTTTATAAACGCGGTATAAATACAATGTGTTAATACCAGATCACATTTAGATTTATGAATTGTCTTATATTTGTTGATTTCCATAATTCATTTCCATAATTCGTTTCCATGATTCATCTTTGTAAAAAAAAAAAAAAAATCATCAACCAAGAAAGATTTTTTTTTTTTTTTTGTAGGGGGAAACGATCATTTCTTGTGGATCAAGAAGATATCCAACTCATAAAATGTCATAGATTTAAAAAGTACTAGTTAACTTTGTCAAACAGATGATACAAAATAAAATAATAAAATTAAGAGAAAATAGTCAATTCAGATAACTTAGTTATTGAGTTCGTTGCAATGTAATGAATATTAAGAGTAGGCATAAAATCCCTTTTCTGCTTTTGGTATTTAATATGATTCCCACTGGGTTTTAGCAAGTTATGAGATCATATCCATCAGATCGTAATGAGTTAGTAATAATTAATAATTGCACCTCACAAGCAGATCAAGACATACTTCGATTATTAGATTTAAGAGAGCTAGCTTGGGAGTCAAATAATGTAAATGCTAAAAAATTGGAAAATACTATTTTGATAATAATAATTAATCTGGAATTAATTGGAATAAAAAGTACATTCCATTCTGGTAGACCTATAGGTGTGTTTAAGGAAATAAGATTAAGAGTTGTCAGTTAAGAAGATATAAAGAAGAACATAACACAGACATTTAATGTTATATAATTGTGACTAGATGCTGAGAACAAACATGATAATAGTTGGGTTAAAAGGGAAGGATTTATAACATTTATTTTATTTTACTTTGAATTAAATAATAATCTAATAATATATATTATAAACATAAGTTACGAGTTCTCTGCAGCGATTACTGACTTATTTCTAGTCATTTATATATTAAAAATATACATAATATTCTTATGATTACCATTGGAGATCATATATCTATATAAAGTTGGGGCAGAAAGTTGTCTATAAAATTTTGATAGTAGTAATAACTTATCATGAGAGTATTTACCTAATTGTTATTAAGTTCACAATTAAAGATATAATAAATTAAATTGGATGTATCAATATTATATTTTTTTGAAGACATTTTAATTACTTTCTTCATTGTATCCTATAATAATAAGCATGGATGATGATCTCTGGTGGGCATTACAATTTCATAGTTACAATTTGGCGCCCGGATATACATAATCTTATTAGTACTATTATTAAATAAACGCATCAGCACTCCTTATTCGGTTCCAGTATTATTTTCAATCGACTTTCATGAAGTTGAGGTTAGAATATATATATATATAAAGGAAAATTTAATAATTTTATTTAAATTAATATATATAATGCAAAGATGGCAAACTAATTATATAATTATTTAAAGTTTAAAATCTAAAAACAAGAATCTTGTTTTAATATAAAAGAATAAAAAAAAGTTGTTAATTTAGTTATTTTTAATCTTAAAATGGAAATGATTTTCTATATTGACAAAATAGCAAACAGACTCTTGGGCATAAAGTCAGATAAGATATAAATTTAAAAAAAATACTAGTGACAAAATTTTGAGCCCACTCTAAAGCAAGCTGGCCAATAATGATGGAAATAAACACATGGTCCACAGAGAAAAGTCATCATCGCCAATAAGAACAGCGCCAGGATAGGCAAGATCAATCCTGAAATTTAATGATAAGAATTCACAAAGATATAAAAAGAAAACTCTGAAGTTGAGATTTAGATTTGGGACTGCTCTTGCTGAATCTCCAAAATGTAGGGGTCATGCAATAAATTACGTTTCCCGCATTTGCACTAGCTGAGGCAGTCTCCAGAGTATGATGGTTCCTGGAAACTGGTCAGCAACAGACTTGTCTCCACCTAGAACAATATGAAATGGAAAGAACTTTGAATTGTGTGATGCATCAAGGACTGCAAAGACGGACTTTACCTACAGCATTGGAAAGTATAAACTTTTGTTTTAAATGAAATATGAACATTAATTATATAATACAAACTTTTCAAGTATTTTAAGAGTCACTTAACTTTTATAAGAAATTTCCCTCTTATCTAACTAAAATTTTAAATTATTTATATATTTTTTTATATGTGTGTTTAATATCATTTGCATGCTATTTCTTTTAAATTAATAATTTAAAATAAGCATAAATGGCTGCATAGATTTGTAATATGTTAGTTTAAGATGTGTTTCGTAGTTAAATCGATGCTGGTGGTTAGATGTACGGATGTTTTATGTCAATGTAATCTGAGTAGGTGCATTGGATACTCATTCCCTTGTACCGCATTAGCATATAGAGCATAATACCCACCTGAACCTATGACCCTAAAGTGTAGCCATCACATTGTCAATAGTCGTAGATGTATTTCCTATGCCATTGATTTTCTTACTCTCTGGTTGGGACAGTAAGCAGGCAAAAACCACTATCCCCCTTTATAGAGCATCTCATATATCTATTTTAAGGATTTCATTTTGTATCACCAATTAGGCAGTGGATCGTTCCTGTCTGTTGGTGAGGTTTATTAATGATCATGGGGAAAATGCTCATTCCTTCCCACCATGATTCTTTATTTCTCAAATAATACCGTGCTACAAACAAATTCCTGTTAGAATGGTTGTGTTAAGCTAATAATCTCATTTTGCATTGGTCACATCGGTATATCAGTAAGCTAGCGTTGGTTTACACGTGAGATTTTAGCCTAAGATTAAAAGGGATTGGGTTCGTTATATGTGTAATCTATGTAACATATTCATGCCTAGTAAAATATTAAAATTGTATTAAATCTATTAAATGCTTACATCTGTGCATATAATTCAAATCAAATACATTAATTAATTAATTTAATTTTCAGAATTTTTCCTTTTGGTGTGTGTATGCATAATAATAAAATATTTTAATTAAATTTTGGCAGTAGCTCATTTTATATATTTTATTAATATTTAAAATTAAGAATTAGAAATGTTAACATAAAGAGTGATATTTTAAGCTCAGCTTCTCCCTGGGCTCGTGACTGGGGCTTTCGGTTCGATAAAAGAGTTACTTCTCCCATGCATATCTGCCTACTATATAAATTTTCTAGGTTCCAATAGCCTAGTGGTGCCCTGGTATGACAGGTTAGGTTAGGAAGATTCCGTCAACCGTTATAATATTAAGTATGTTTTGTGTTTTAATGATTTTAATTGCTGTTAATAAAATATACAATTCATAACAAATAATTACTGTAAAATTAGTTTCTATTTAAATTTTAACCAAGTTTGGATTCATAATGAGAAGGAAAAGGTTGGCGAAATCTGAAAAATTCACAAATCCAAAAAAGTCAGAGAATCAAGGATTTCAGATTAAAGAAATCTACCTATACAAGTACATATTATGAATTTCATTTTTCTTAAAAGTTTGGCTTATCATATAAAAAAAAAAAAAAGATTAGTTTCTATATTTTTCATGCATTTAAGTAAGTAAATTCTTTAATACATAATAGCTAATAAATAATTATTATTACACAACTTTTACAATCTTTATAAAAGATTATTTCTGATATTTTAGTTAAGTGCATAAAAAAATTTCAGTTCTATTATAAGATTATAAAATAGACAGGACACTTTTTTATAACATGATTGCATATTATGCTAATTGACATTCTTAAGTGTTTATTGAGTAAATTGTTTAATAAATAATAGTTGATGGATAAAATATTAAAAATTTACTTTAAATTTTGCAGAAATTGTGTAATGAATGTCAACAGTTCAATCTAGCAATCAAGTTCAATATTAACACAAGAATTTTGAGTTATTTATATATTGTACATTGTAAAAAGTTTAGTATCTGGAGCTTTCATTAATTGAATAATGTATGCAAACATTTGAAATATATACATTTATTAGCTTTACCAATGTTTTTGCTCATGTTAGTAAAATAAAGAATATAACACAATATGTAGCTGTTTCTGCCGTTTATATATTTACATATTATTTGCATGAAATAACAATACATGACCTATCAACAGCAATATCACATAAACTATAACATTTTGTGATTGGCTATACTACTGAATTTGATCAACTTTTAGGATTTTATTTTAATTATATTTCACAAGTGATAAACTAATTTTTAAAAATGGCTATGAAATTTTATCATGATACTTTGTTCACATTTCACTTGCAAATGAGAAATTAAATATATGGTACAAATAAAATTTAATTAATTTAAAATATATTTACAAAATTAAATTTTATCTCACTTTACCAAAAACTACAATTCTGTCTATTTCAGTAATATGTATTTCAATATGCAGCCACAACAAATCAACGCTGTCCATTTTTTGCATTTTAATGAAGGCATTCCAAAATAGTTACGATGTCAAGGCATATATTTATATTACAAATTACCAAAGTTTTTAAAACAAGTACCATAAGGTAAAAATTCATAGCATATGTAATTCTCAAAAAAAAAAAAAAAAATCATGCTAGATCTATCAAGATTGATGTAAGATTTGTTGAGTTATAAAGTAACTAACAAACAAACTTTCATATTTATATAATAATAAGGATAAGTATATTATGTCATATGGCACTCTTAGTTTTAATAAACTTATACAAATTGTGCTTTGTCATATAAAAAACTAATGCAAAAATTCCAGTTTTCTTTTTCTTGTTCATAATAGTAAATTATAAATGTTAAAAAAAAAACAATAAAATCTAGCATAATTATTATATCAAACAATTGAAGCTAGCTGTTTTATGTAATATTTATCAATTTCTACTTTTGAAACTTATGGTGTCTGCAATAAAAACAAATTTCTTAACTTTTCCATCATTCCAAATGTAGTTCTGCGTTTTTAGACTTATTCGCTAACTATTGTGAACTTTCCCAAACTTTATTATACATATCAATGTAAAATTTTAGTTCAAAAAAAATTCCATAGATGGCCAAAAAAGCAAAAATTCGGCATGATATTTGCCCCTTTTGTATTTTTGATATCTTCTGGCATAACTAATTTTTACATTGTTTGGAGAAAACAGTTCCAATAACCAAAAAACATGTTTATTCGTAGATTTATTGCAATTCAAGATTCTTTCTTAATGGAAATATTTTATTTTTAAAAACAGAACATTGTTTTTGGACAATGGAAATTTACCCTGAAGGGAATTTACAAGCTAAGTAACTATGTAATCAGTGCAATTTAAATTTAGTAAAGACAAGTCTGAAAATATTGTAATATAAAAAAAATTTAAAAATTTCAAACTTTTAAAGCATAATTCATTAGATTTAAGAGAAATAAATATTTATTCATTCAAATTTTAAAAGCCAATTAAATGTCATATAAGTAAGATTTTGTTGATTTTAAAAAATAAAAATAATCTTTCCAGAAATGATGGCATAAAGATTTTTTTTGTTTTGATTACAATCTCATTTTTTCAATATTTTCAGAAATAAAATATGAATATTTAGAATTTATTTCATTTGTAAACAAAAATATCAATAATGGTTTGATCTTAAATTCAATGCTGAACATGAAAACAAAAAAATGCCACATTCCTATGGGGTTAAGCAATAAATATGACTTAAAATTTTAATAAAAAATTAATGTAGGCAGCCTAATTAAATGGAACAAATTTCTTAAATGGTAAATAAGAGAATTTAAAATTACGACACGGCATAAAAAGAAATAAGAATTTAAAATGTTTATTAGACTAAAATTAGCATATATTAACTTACGTATTAAACAAAAATCAGTATCGATCTAGTTGGCTATCTACATTTTGATTTTCTCTTTAATTGATTCTTTAATCGCTTACTTACGACCTATCTCGGAATCCTTTTCTAGAATTTTCAGTAATCGTAGATTTTAAATTGCGCCAAGTGCATGAATGGTTTAAGATCTAGATGCAGTGCTCTCAGATCCCAGGCTTCTCATTGACGAAGGCCACAAGCCAGAAACTAGTCTGGATATATTGGATGAGTAGGCACTAGATAAGGATTTTATGCACAAGTCTTCTGGCATTCATTGATTACTCTAGCTTGCAATGAATGGCAATATGTATAGTGAGTTTTGCCTGTTTTAATAACAGTTATAAGCAAGCATAAAAAATTGTGATTATGTGATGTTTATTGGCTTAAAATCTTTTTTATCTGAATAATTTTTATTTAATTTCCACCTTCAATTTTGAATATATTAATGAATTAATATTTAATAATGAATTAATTTTATTTTTTGATAAATTAGGAATTTATGAATGTTCTTCTTGCATAATATTTGATTTTCAAAGTATATTTCCAGAAGACATCTGCATGTGAGGATAGAGATAGGTCAGCTAATGAAAATGAAACTTTTCAGTATGAAACTCTTCAGTATGTCCTTTTTTAATGCTGTACAATAAAGAATTATCTTAAGTAAGTCATGTTTTATATCTTTTTTGTAAAAATTTCATAAGGAATGTAACTAAATTGTCTAGAAAAGTGTCAGATTAAAATTTAACTCTCAAACTTTTAAATTTGTGAATATATAAAAAAAGTATGCATTTGTAAAAATGTTAAAATCTTGTTTTTCTACTTTTTTTAAAAGTGTTTTCTCAGTATTGTTTTATTCCTTATTATGTGTTCTTCTAACAACATATAACACTTCACACCTGTAACATTCAAACTGAAGATATTGTACAAAATGTGTCTCAAAAGTGTGCTTAAAAATTCAATATGGCATCAGCTGGTAGTCAAAAAGTTAAAATACTGCTTTGATGTCATGAAAGAATACTGGAATGACTAATCGATCAATTGAAGATTTCTTTTTTTAAATGTGATTTATTGTAATAAAACTACTATGACTTAATTTATAAATTCATTGTGTGTTCTAAAACTTTTTAGTATTAGTTTTCATTGTCAGGTCCTGGTTTTTTTGTTTGTTTTTTTTTGGCAAACTTTTATTTCTCTTTTCAATTTCTTATTGGTAATACAATAAGTTTTCATGGTTGATTTCTTATAACACTATCTACTAATATCGACTTACAAAAAGTTAATAAATTTCAAACAACCTTTTTTCTCATTGGAAATTTGGATTCTTCTTTTGTCTTTAGAAATTCTTTTTTTCTTTTCAAAAATGGGGAGTGGAGGAGTTGATAGAAAATTATAGTTTGGAACTTGTGATTTATCTTAGTAATACTACTATGACTTAATTTGTAAACTCAATGTGTACCTAAAATCTAGATTTGTAAAAAATTTGAAAAAAAAAAAAAAAGATAAAACAGACAATAATATTTTCTTGCCCTGTCACACATTACAAAAAATACTTTTTTTTTTCTTTAACTTTATAAATATTAATTTTGTGTTCTGCATTGATCATATTATTTATTTAAAATGTTTTTACTTGAAAAGCATCTACAAATATTAGATTTGGAGGTGGTGTTCATTTAAATCATTGTATTATTATTTTTCTTTTTAATTAAAAATTAAAAAAAATAAAAATCCTAACATTGGTTCATTTAAAGATGATTGATCTTGGCTCATCTATGATGAAGAAGAAAGAGAAGTTTAGAATGATTTTGCATTGTCAATACACACTGCGAATAAATTACTGTACAAAATGAAAGCAATGACGAGGTCCTTATTTATTTATTTTTATCGGTTAATTTGTTGTTTGTTTCAAAGTCAGTCAGATCATTTTCATTTGGAGTGTTTGAATTTGTACTTTGTATTAAATACTGCTGACAATTATTGTTTTCATCAAGAATCAATCCACAATGCAATTCACCCCTTTCCTCTCTCCTTACTTTTCAAAAAGCCAATATGAAAGCAAAAACATAAACATTTTTAAAGACAAAATAATAAATATTCCAAAAAAAAAAACTTGAAAACTTAGAATTGACCTTTTTTAAAAATTGAAAAGACAAATCCTACTAAAAGTTTGCAAAAAAAAAAAACCCTGATAATGAAAATTGATACTAAGATTTTAGATTACACATTGAATTTTTAAATGAAGTCCTAGTAATATTACTATGATAAATCACCTTTTTTTTTTTTTTTAGAAATTGTTAAAGCAGTGTTTAAAGAGTCAAATTAAAGAGAAAATACAAAGGCAGAGAACCAACTAGATCCATATCCAAAAATCTTAAGAATTGACTGATCATAAATATCTGATCCTTAAACTACCACATTTAAATAAAATTTTAAAAAAATGTACAAAGATACAAGCAGATATTTAATATTATACTAGAATTAACGCAAATAATATTATTAAACATTAAAACATAAATATTTTCATTCATTCATGACTTAATATTACCGTTTTTTTCACGCTCTTTAAGTGTCTCCTCAACCAGAAGCTCTTCAGAAGATTTATTCAAACTCTCATTTTTTTCATGCTGTTTAAATGTCTCCTCAACCAGAAGCTCTGAAGATTTATTCAAACTTTCATCAGTATTCTCTTCATGTTTATCAGAATCTGTAATAATAAAACACATGCAAGATTTTAATTTAAAACAGTCGATGCAAAAATAGTAAAACTGTTGTCTTCAAAAATAAATACCATTTTAAAAACATCATATTATTTAGAAATGGGAATTTGATTTTTTTGTGTAAACAATAATTTTACATCCAGGATAAAAAATGTAAGTACTATCTATAATGATACAATTTTATAAATTTCTTAAAATTAGATTTATTAATTACATACATTAATTAACACAAGTTTTAACAGACAACTATAAAAACTTGACAATTTATGAATTTTAGATTAAATTTTGAAAATGATCCATTGAAATTTATAAAATGACACAAAAAGAAAATTTATGATTAAAATTATTTTTTCTCCATTTTTATACCAGCTAATATAATTTCAGTTTTAAAAATCCCTCCCCTTCCTTCTAAATTAACCTTTTAACTGCTAATTATATTATTGGTCGTGTGAGGTAAAAATCAAAGCTTTTAATTGGCCAACTCACAAACTGAAAACAAAGTCAATTGTTAAAATATATTCACCTTTAATATCATATTCACTTTAGATTCATTTATAAAAAGCACATTAATAATTTGTCAGGTTATGAAAGTGAACGAAGGTTCTTTCAAAAATAAATTTCTATTTATTTATTATAAAATATTCAATTTCGGCAAATTTAAAAGTGAACATAGTAACGAATTAAAAACAGTTGCTGACGTAAATTTTTTTTTTTTTCAGTTTTACGTTACAGAAAAGTAAATATTTTTTTTCTAAAATCTTAAATATTTATACTAAAATCTTCAATATTTTTCTAAAATAATTTTGTTTTTTAGCATATTTTATGAAAATGATTTGTAATTTCTCAAAAAATACTTTTATAATAGTTTTAAAACATTTGTTTATCATATTCGAAATGAAAATCTCAGCGTTTTTCTTTATTTTCTTTGATTAGGTGGTTTCTTTGTTCTTTCCAGCCAATCAGAATGTCTTTGACGGCTGAGAGCCAATCACCGACAAGCTTTCTACTTTGTTTAGCTTTACAGGCCGTTTTGTTGATTTTTTACTTGTAAAATAATTCAAGAGAGGGCAGCATCTTATAGAACTTTTAAAAATCTAGCTAATGACTATAAAACGGCTATCCTAGCATTAAAAATAACGGAATTAGAGTGACGTCAATCGTCAACGAAAGGTCTCATAAGCATCATCAGTACTTACTTATGGATTTGAAATAAATAAAATCTATAACTTGACTTAAGAAAAATACAGTATTCACACGTTTGTATATGTACGCAACAATTTTTAAAAACAAATATTTGTTATATTAATACTACCATATTACTTCAAATATAAGCTGCTTTTCCCCAAATTTTGGACCCCTAAAAGAGGTTACATCTTAAATTCGAAACGAAAATTTTTAACATGTCATTTCTGTAAACCTTTGCTTTCCGCTATAATGCACACAGTATTACAATTATTTCCTGTGTAGAACAGCAGGTTAAATCTTTCTTAATATTTTTTGGATTAATTTTGTACCGTATGTTAACTCTCTCAAACTGCTTTTAATCCTTTGATGTTCTTCTTGCGCTGCATATATATCATATTGTAATTTAGTTGTCGTAATTGTTATTTATAATAAAAAAAAAATTATGTGGATTATACAAGTAATAATACACTTACTACTAAATTTAAATTAAAAATAATCTATTTGCTTGATTTTAAAATATCTCGTAATTTGTTTCAGAATAATGGATATTATCATTAATGTATAAAAATATAGAAACCAAAAAAAAAAAAACCCGAAATTTCATTCAGCATAAAAATAAAAATAAATCTTGGACATATACTATTAATATTTAATTTTCAATTGTGTACAATGTAAATATTAACTAAAGTGTTTAATCAATCAATTTTAAATTAAAATATTTATGAAAACTAATTTCAATCAAATCGAAACTATTATCAAAATTTATTTGCAGATTTAAAAAAATGTAAGCATAACTTTATGAAGTTAATAATAAATTTTGTATGATGAAATGCAATGCAAATGAAGTGAAAAAGATTCAAACCTTTAATATTTATTTAAATAGTTTGTATCTCTGCCTTCACTATTCAAAAAATTTCTAAGTCATTTCAAAGAAAATGGTTACCACACTTAATAAAACGTGACATCTCAAGGTTCAAGGCCAAAAAAAATACCATACCTAGGGTATTTATATATATATGAAATGCTGTTTATTTAGATCTGCATAGAACATATTGTAAAAAAAAAAGTCTTAAATATTGATTACAATATGCAAACACAGAATGCATTAGATTTTTTTTTTCCTTTTTTAATGTTAGAATTTTTATTTTTCAAAATAACTGCATGATTATAATTCTGAAATGTACAGTAATATAATTTGACTACCCTTACACTGTTAATAAATAAGTCTTTATGGTCACAGGAATAAAGTTAAATAAAATATTATTAAACAGTTTTTTTAGTTCTATACTGTTAATAAATAATAAGCCTTTATGGTCACAACAGTAAAGTTAAAGAAGATATTATTAAACACTGTTTTTTAAATTCTAAATAATTTGACATAAATAATATAAGACTATGAACCTAAAAAAAAGTGAAACGTCAATATGGGCTTTTTTCAGTGCAATAGTTAACAATTTTGCAGAACAATACAAAAAAACTGTCAACTGTGAGCTAACTCTCTCTTTCTCAATCCATTTTTCTGTATGTTTGCATAGTGAAATAACTTGATCTTCATAATCATATTGAAAAAAAAAATTTTTAAGTTTATGGTAAATACGTTTTCAATTGGAATCAAAGCAGCAACCTATAGTTTAAAGAATCATCGCAACCCTCAAAATATACTACCTTCAACAAGCAATACAGTGCATTTTATTGGCACTTTCTTGTATAAATGAAGTAACTAACCAGGACTTAATACAAATGAATGTAAAAAAAAAAATCAACTTGGACATCAAAAGACTGAAAAAACTGATTTTGCAACATGGGGTCATGAAGAACTACTTTGGAAGAATAATCCCGAACTTAGATAGCTTGTCAAATCTAAAAGTGCCTTAAATCAACAAATAAGACATTATAACATGTTATATGAAAAAAAAAAAATCAAAGAAGCAAGTCAACCATTCATTTTAAATTTTTTCTCTAGACTATCAGCCATCAACACTTAATGTACACCTCCAAAAAACCCACTAACATTAAAGGGTTTAAAAAATGATAGATCCTTACAATGAGCAAATAACTGGATGATGATGAATGCTGAATAGATGGATTTATAAAAAAGACCACCATTAAGCTAAGTGGGGGAGAGGGTTCTTAGATTTGTTGCATTATCTTACATACATAAGGCAGTTTACACATGCATATATATTACATTAAGCTTTTTTAACTACTATATATACTAAGTTAAGTTGTTTGTTAATACAATATTAACAATTTATAACATAATTTTTATCTTAAAAACGAGCTATCCCCCCCCCCCCATAAAAAAACCATTATAATCCCTTGTTTTTTGTATGATCTTGCTTTATGATGAATTTTGGGGAACCAATTGTCCTCATTAAGCAGGATAAAGGTGTACTGACAAAATTTTATGCAAACTGATGTAAACATGATTTAACATGTAATGCATAATTTTATACAAAAAAAAACAATACAAACTAGTGTAAATGTAATTTTACAATTTATTAAATAATTTATAAAAAACAGCACAAGAACTATTGAAACCAATGCAAACTAATAAAAACAAACAATATAATTTTTTAAATAAATAAAACATTTCCAGATTATATTATGGATGATGGAAAGTTGTATGAATGTCTGACAAAATTTTATACAAACTAATGTAAACATGATTTAACATGTAATGCATAATTTTATACAAAAAAAAAACAATACAAACTAGTGGAAATGTAATTTTACAATTTATTAAATAATTTATAAAAAAACAGCACAAGAACTATTGAAACCAATGCAAACTAATAAAAACGAACAACATAATTTTTTTTAATAAACAAACCATTTCCCGATTACATTATGGATGGTGGAAAGTTGTATGAATGTCTTTGAAGAATACTATGAAGATTATCTTCTTGCATCTGGTCCACTGTAATATTTTCCAATAGATGTGATTAAAATGAAGGCATTTATCAATATTTAACACACAGTATCCAATTACCAGTCATCTCTATATGATGGTATACAAACTAAAATGTATGAAAAGGCATTCGTGCTTCATCTAATAATGGTTTGCTTTAAATAAAAAGTATCAATTTCAATTAGCACTACTAAAAATTGTTTGATTTGTTTTAATAATGGGTAGAATCTTTGTAGCGCAACCTGCGCATGTAAAAGCTGATTCAATGAAATTTTGTCTTTTTTAAATTGTGCAAAAACTATAAGCATGACATCAACAGAAATATGATGTATTACAATTTGAAATCAGATAAATTTGAATTTTTTATTAATATTTTTATTAATAGGTGCATTTAATTTTTTTATTTTCTGGTCATTTTACTAGTTTACAGAAGACGATAAAAGCAGAAAATCTTTATCAGCCTTATAAGCTAATAAAATGGATTGAAAATAAGTTGATGATTTGCATGTCAAGGCCTTCAACGTGATATAAATGTAATTGCGAAATATTGGTCGTAAATATTAATTTTAATTACTTGAATAATATTTTTTTAAAAATTTATTATTATTAGATAAATGGCATTAATTTATTAATTTGTTTGCATTGGTATAAGTGTATACTATATAAATTATTATAATATTAAATCATTTATGCTCTTTATTATACGGTATATAAATTTGTATACAAATATAACTAAAGTGGTTTATGTACAAATGGAATATTGTATCTCTGATCCAACTTTGAAGCAACGTTATTTTATAGACATAATGATTCTCAAAACGTTTACTAATTTATTAGTATGTTTATATTTGTATTACTATGTTTGTGTTTGCTATTGCGTCGTGTTTGTATAAGAAATGTTTTACATATATAGAGCAGTGCAATGTAAATTTTAAAAACTGAAAATTGAATGTACAGAAAAGTTGCAGATTGCAGTTGGTAAAGCAATCACAAAATTTACTGGGCATAGTACCGTGTGAAAATATAAACACTCAAAACCAATAAAGAGAGATTTCAAATAGTGTGTGTAGTAGTAGCCATAATGGTTATGCATTCACCACCACATGGAATTGTATGCAGACAAAGAATCAAATTCTGATTTTTGCCTATGCCTTGATACTCATGCTGTGAAGTCAATAGTTTTGGCACATCTTGCATCACATTATTTTCGAGTCTATAGCTAACAAATGAACTATATGCAAATAAATTATATCTCTGTGGGACAATGAATATAACAAGATAGAATCACTGGTGTGCATAAAGAATATAAACATCAATGATGTATACAAAAAAATATAAAATGAAGAGGTGATATTCATTTTATCAATGATACAGACAGTAGTCTACAATTTTTAGTTTTAGATAGTCAAGAAGCTAATTGCTATGACGACAAATGCATATCCATTGAAGCAGTCAATCTGGAATCCAGATTGAGCTTCGTGGCCCAACCTGTCTACTAACCACTCACTAGGGTTCAAACCTCGAATTCCATCCCATTTCACCGTTTATTGTGTGTATATTAAGTGTATATACATCATAAGTACTTGTAAATTTTTAATTAAGAAATTTAATTATTATTTAATATTCTAAGTATAAAAATTGTGTACATACTCGGATAACGGAGATCTACTAACATTATTACAAATATTTTATATATGTATTTTATTTTATTATTACGTTATGTATAACAGACCAGAAAGATGATGCAATATGTCGAGAAGGTTCTCGAAAGCACTTAGAAAAATATACAATTTGGGGGGGGACTATTGTTTTGAATTTTGTAAAATTGCATTCTTTTTTTTTTCCATGTGTCAAAGCATCGGCCGGGAAATAAATCCAGGACAACTGATTGTAAGACAGCTGCGCTGACCTCTCAGCCACCAACGCTTGACATTTTTTAATTTAAAATTTACTTAAATTTAGGGATAAGACTACTCATGGATATTCTATTCATTTTAAAATATTTATGTTAATCTATTTTAAAATCGAGAAACATATTTTGAATACAATTTGAGATTTATCGACTATTTGCATCTTCTTAAACAAAATGACAAAAACATAGTTTTGTTACAATTAATCAGCCAAAGCAAACCTACCTTGACTTGGCCATGGGCAAGATTTTATAAAATCATTCCTGGAATAACTTGGCGTGATATAAATAGGGCTAAAAATTCATATCAAAAGAGAATAGTGTTCTAAATCATAAGTCCCAAAGAAAGATTCCTACCAATAAAGCAATTAACCACTGCCAAGGGAATCCATTGATCGCTGTGCCCTAACAAGAACCGACCAACCCGTCAGATCCCCGCAACACCGCAAGGTAATACATAGCTGCCGCAACCAAGGACTTCATATTATCTCAAACTCCAGAATTAACTTTTCCTACTGCCTTTTAATCATGTCTATATATATGTTTTTAATCGAGTGGACGTGGTACGACGCCATTGACTCATCACATATATATTAACTATGTAAACGACTCCATATATCAGACTTTAGTGCAGTAAAAAAAAAATTATTTATGATTACTAATTATATTTTATATTTAACCTACTTGAAATTAATATGCTAATCCTATTTAACCTCGCGCGTCCAATCGCTAAGCCCTTTTTAAAATTGAACCTTTTTATTTTATTCTATCAGGGTCCTTAATAGCCCATCCATTGATTTATTGGAAATACGTAACACCTGCCAGGTTGAGTTGTCTTTTATATAATGCTATCTGAAAAGATATATTTAATGCAGGTAGAATAAAATGAATTTATTAATTGATTTATTAATTTATTAATTGATTTTAGTCTGAATTTGGGGACTATTCAGAATGAAATTGATTAGATGATTTGATGGTTCAACAAACTTATAGAATTCATTGATAGTTGCCAACCTGCACCTGAGGTTAGCTGGAGGGATATTTGAGAGTGTAGGTAACCATTCTACTGGCATTGATTTAAGAGTGCCACAAATATTACACAAAGTTTCATTAATCTGAATATCCACAAAGTACACCTGTGTCTCTTTTTATGCGGATTTTTTTTAATGCAATCTTGAAGTAAATATGATTCATGTTTCTTCTTAATATCTTTTTATGCGGTTTTCTTTTATGTGATAAAGTTCATATTTCACTTAAATACTTGTTAAAAAAAGGTTTGGCAATAAATTTAGATACTGTAGAAGATTTAAAAAATAAATAATGAAACAGAAGTGGAATCTGTTCCTTTCACAGCAAAAATGATTCGAGAAAGTCTTCAACTTTCTAATCAATTGGAAAATCTTTTTTTTTTTTGTTAATGACACGAATTATGAGCAAGCTCTTAAATTACAACGAGAGCTAAATAGTTGTATGTCTGTGTTATGTATGTGTATGTTTATATTTGTTTTATACACATATATACATGGAGAAACTTTTAGACAAAAAAAAGTTACAAGTAAAAATATTTAAGAACATTTAATTTCTACTTAAAAAGAATGCATCTTTAAAAATTTTTAAATATTTTTACTTGTAACTTTTTTCTGTCTAAAAGTTTGTCCATGTATATATGTGTATAAAAGAAAATTTAACCATTAGTCATTATTAACATACTCGTGGAAGCATGTTCTCTAACAGCTAGACATAGCAGTTTGGATATCATGAGCTTCATAAACAATTAGTAAAATCATCACCTCAAAGTTTAATTACTGATTACATTGTTGACAGAAAACCATTAACACAGCACGAGACTGACGTTGGCAATAATTGTATTTCCTCTTATGACGAATCTGATTTCTTACTAGTTCACAAACGAACCTGCATATTGTCAAATAGCGATATTAATTAAAATATGTATGAAAAAATGTAAAATAAATTACACATAAAGACATATTGCTTGGAATAAAATTAAATAGTTAATAAAAAAAAGTTTATCTTGTATCAATTTTTTTCAAATATTTGAAATTTTTATTAGTCATACTTTATTTCCTTATTTTTTTAATAATAGTAATAATAAAAAGTCAGATGTCACATGACTTATATATAGCTTGCACTTACAAATATGTAAAATTAAGAGCATGCTAATTAGCTCTAAACAAGCTTTTTTTTTTTTATTTATGATAAATGCTACTACAAGAGAAGGCATTCAAATCATTTTTATCTTGGATTGTCCCCAATGATTTGAATGCCTTCTCTTGTAGTAGCATTTATCATAACTTAAAAAAAAAGCTTGTTTAGAGCTAATTAGCATGCTCTTAATTTTACTTATTTTTTTAATGCAAATTTTAAAGTAATTTTACCTCGTCGCTTTGGTTTTATGCAATTTTTGAAAATTACAGAACGTATCCCACATTTTTCAAGGTAAGTTAAGTTTATTTTTGGGCGATTTTTTTAATGCGGGATTTCTGTGGAACCTACCTACCGCATAAAAAAAAACCCATGTGTACTTCTGAACCATACTGGAGAGCAGTAACAAGTGCTAGTCCAGAAGTTTTAAGGATATCAGAATTAAAACCCCATGTCAAAATAACTAGAAAGACCATCAGCTGTTTCCATTATATTGAAAGAAAAAAAAAGCCTATTGCCCAGAGCATGTTTAATTATGATGCTTTGCATTTTATTGTTTAAAAAAAATATGATATGTTACAGAAAGTTTATTATTTTTATTTTTTGAATGAATATAAATGGATAAACATACACAGAGAAAATTTATATGTAAATGTGCTCCCTCAATTTATAATTAATAACTATATTATTTTTTGAATTTTGCTAATACCGTAATCCTAATTTATACATGTACACAATACACATAAAGAATAGTCTCCGAATGATTGAAAATATTTTACACTTGCAGTTCAATAAACAATATTTATTCAATTGTAATCAAAACTTATCAACAAAATGAGCTATTATACACAATATAAAATGTACATGGGGGGGGGAGGAGCTTGAGACAAAGCTAATATTATGTTTCCACTGTATAAC